>CM038674.1:267868348-267943348 GCA_021605145.1 Aegilops bicornis | reverse complement strand
CCGCCGCTGGTCTCCGCCGACGTCAACGGCAACTGCCCCGTCGTTGCTGCTGTAGCAAGTTCACCGCCGAAGTAGGGTATGAACTTGATCTTTGTGCTATTCCTTGTAACATCCCAAAATTCTAAATTTTTGGAATGTTATATTAGATAAATAACTATGCTTGTTGTCTGATTTTTTGTTTGATTAATTGAGTGAAATTGAGTGGAATTTGAAACTTTTGAAAGTTGGATGAGAGGGAATAAAAATGACTTTCCCAAAACTATCCCCTTTTGCCCTTTTTGGATCTCAATGAATTCAATTCCATTCCAACACCAAAACCCTAGAGTGAAGATGAAATGACTTCTTCCATTTGAAATGAAAAGGGTTTTGAAAAGATTTGAATTTCATTTGAGAATATTTCAAATTCAAAGCTTTATGCAACTCAATGATTTTCATGAGGGAAGATAAAATGACTTCTTCAATTATATGAAATATGAGTTGGAAGTTAAAAAGAATCAAATTGAAAGTCATTTGAAAGTGCCTTGAAACCCCCTTTCAAATTTGAATTTTATTTGGAATTTTAGAAAAAATTATTTTCTATAAAGTTTGGATTTTGCCCCTGGAAAAATGTTCAAATGATAGGGAATATTCCCCTGATCATTTTGATATATATATGTCCTATATAAAATATTTATATTTTATATATTTTCTCTCTATTTTTATTTTCAAAAAAAAATAGAAAAAAAATACCAGTGTGACCAGTTAATCGCCCACCTGCACTGGGCAGCCCACCAAACTGACCCAGGTAAGGCGGCCCAATGACGGCCTTGAGCCCTCGCCGAACCGACTCCGGGACGGCTGATCCGACCAGAACCCCTCTCCCCCTCACTGTGGGGTGGACCGCCCCTTCTTCCCCTCGCGACGCCACCCGCCCAGCACTTGGCCGCCGGATCTGCGAGGATCCGGGATTCATAAATCCCTCCCGATCGCCTCAAGTAAGTCGTGCCCTTATATATACCCCCTCAACCTGTTCCGCCTCCCGACCCCGGAACCCTCTCCTCGCCGTAATCCTCATGGGAGATCCGAAGCCGCCGCCAGCTCATTAGCCCGTTCCGGCCGCCCCGACCACCTCGAGCTCGCCCGAGTCCACCCCGAACTCCTTGCTCCGCCGCACCGGAGGAAATACCGCCGTCGTCCCCGACCACCGTAAGCCGCCCGACTGACGCTGACAAATGGCCACGATCCGCCGCCATCGGTGAAATCGCCGGAGATCTTCCCCCGTCCGATCTAAAGCAAACGCGTTAGATTAGAATCCTCAAGGGGTAGGTTTATTTTAAATAAACCGGTTTAGATCCGTTTAGTTCGGTTTAAGTCACGGTTTTATTAGACCGGCCCGACTCGGTTTAATTCCTAAGCGTTTTAGTTATATTACCTGATCGTTAGATAGGCCCATTAGCCCAGTTTTTCCTTGTAGTTAATTTTTTCGTTTCTGTTTTTAACAGAATAGTTTCAGTTTTGTAAAATTCATATCTTTTAATCTACTTAATATTTTTAATTGATTCTTTTTTTGTTGGTTTGCAAATTTCTTATAGTTTCTGTAGAAAATATAATTAGCTATGTTAAAATTATTTAGAATTGCTTTATTTTAGATTTAGACAGAATAGTAAATCTGCTATAGAATGAGTTAGGAATATTATTTTTGGGTGATTATTTTTGTCACCACTTTGTTTTGACATTGCCTAACCGTAGGAATTTATTTGGGCATTTTAGGATTAATAAAAATAGTTTTAATCAGAATCATGTTATTCTTAATTAATCAACTAGTTACTGTTTTCCTATTGTGTTAATTAGCAAATAAATTTATTTTTTCTATGTGATAGATTATTCTAGGTTTGTTTCTGTAACTTTAGAGCATGAACTTTTATTTATAATAAATAAAACTTTTATTTTATTTTTCTTATTAGAAATTGCTTTAGGCCAAATAGGAGTTTTATAATAGCTTTTAAGGTGATTCTTTTTGCTACTAGTTGCTTGGTGAATCCTTTTCTGTTAGGTAGCATAAACCCATGCTTAGTTTCTGTTAAGAAAAATTTTTGTAGTGCAAAACTATTTTTAATTGTTGCTTGATGTAGGAAAACCTTGAAATTTTTTCTCAGAGTTTTTCTTTTTTAGTTTTGTTGTGTAGTTTTCCTTTGTTTTTATTTGGTGTCCCTTGATTTGCATTTTTATTTGTTGATTTTATTATGAGTGTTAGAATTGTTTGCTAGGATGTTCGCTTATATGAATGCTATGACTATATAGATTTTCAACGGAGTGACGAATAGTTCTACCAAGTCATTATTCGAGAGTGTTTTTATCTTCATCAACTTACTGTGCAAGTTCACTTTGACCATGTTTTTCATACCTATGTGTTTTATTGCATCTAGTGTCATCTTCGCAACAATCCCTCCAAAGAGTGATATTGAATCCTTTGTAGTTGAGTAGTATGCATGAGGTAGGAACCCATCACCCTGTTACCAAGCCCGGACGTTATTTATTTTAATGCTACGCTATAGTAGACGGGTTGGTATGAGTGCTCGAGAGTGGTGTGAAGAAGGAGGACTCTACGCCAATGACGACAACTCCATGATGGCATCTGCAAGGACTGCATTTTCAAGGCCTCAAGACTTCAAGACTCGAGACAAGAATTCAATACACACTACTGGGTGAAGGATGGTTGTGGGCACTGGAGAATCCGGTGGTTGGCCGGGATGCATGGAGAAGCGCCATGACATCTTGCGAAAGCTTCACCCAGGACTCAAAGAGACGAAGAATACTTCATGCCCTAAGCTTACCTGTGCAACCGCAAGTCAATATGGGCTCTGGCTTGGTTGACCTTAGTTGTGACTACGGCTGGGACGGTGCTAGCGGATGTAGAACTACGGTAGGATTGGATGAGCACCGGACAATGGTCGAGGAACTCTTCGAAGACCATGTTTCGTCATCTTGTTCTCAAACACCATTAAGTGCGAGAAAGTAAAGAGAGGGATCGAATCTTGCGGGTAAAGTGTACAAACCTCTGCAGAGGGTTTAAACCTAATCGATTAGCCGTGTCCCCGGTTACGGACAATTTGAGCATATGGACTTGGATCTATCTCGGAACTCTCAACACCGGATTGATAACTTAATTGTGGGCAACTTATGATGATTTTGGGCTATGAGACATCGGTTGGCGGAACCATGTCATGATAGAAAACTCCATAGTACAGACTTCATTTATTCCCTTGATGTAGGGAAAATAAATCCGCTTTTACGCAAAACAAAACTCGCATACCGAGCCACAAAGCCATACCGCATATAGTATAGTTTATCATCTATTTTCTCTTATTGTGATCTTGCTTAGGTACATTCAAAGTACTGACCTCCACGGCTGCAACGTATCATGTTGCAGATATTTCCTCGACGAGTACGAGTTACGATACAGGGTTACGGTCTACACTCAACCTGCCGATGGCGTTGATGGGACTCCACACCCGACTATTTGTTTCATTGTGACTTATGAGGTATATATCAGTTTTACGTTAATTATACATGTGATTGCACTTTGATATATACACCGATGTCTTGTGTGTGCCGATATCGATCCGAGGATGGCACAAGAACCACGGAGGCTTGACCGTCTGAGGTCGGGTCGCTACATTCCTTAACTCCGATTTGTAGCACATTGCTTTGCCATGATTCTTGCCTCGTATGAAATCATCCTGTCTAGCGAAAGCATCCCATAGATTAGATTTGATTTGAAAATTTAGGATTAGGTCTCCGCCGAACTCATCTCGGACCGACCGAGTTGTAGAAATCAGTCTCACCGATTTGGCTTAGACCATTGCACATGCGTTTTCGGTCTGACCGAAAATTGCAAATCGGTGTGACCGAGTTCGATTCTCTGTGAAACCCTAGCAGTCTTGGTGCCACCGAACTATGACTCGGTCTGAACGAGTTCACTAGTTTAGGTTCCAAAAGCTGCTTCGGTATCACCGAGTTTACAAATCGGTAGATCCGAAATACTTTCTGTGAAGAACTAAAACTAAGTTTTTAAGTCATCTGTTTTGCAAAAACTCTGCACTTTGTGATGCTCATCTACTCTACCTCATCTACAACCTATTCATAGGGTCTCATTGGACAGGTTTTCGCAAGATGTCCGATCAAAGTAATGATCGGGGACAAGTCAGATGAACATGTGCAGATGAGTGAGGGCTCAGATCCCTCTAGCACTTCTGATGATGGAAGCAGGAGCACTCCAAGCAACTTGCCAAAGGCAGCAACCAGATCCAGGAAGAAGGGAACCTCAGATTCTGAGGATGAGGATTATGTGGCTATTGAGGATGAGGCGACTTCAAAGAAAAAGGTGCTGAAAAAGGAGTATGGCACAACTGCTGCAAGTAAGCCAGGACTGAACAAGAAGGCACCTGCAAGGAGGATGCCAATGTCAAAGCCAAGGAAAGTTCCCACAGGTGAAACTATGAAGTTCACCATTGAATCTGAAGAAGAAGAAGCTGGTGAGGAAAAGAAGAAGAAGAGTGCAAGAACCACTACTGCTAGAGTTCTTGGCAAGCCCTCAATGATGAGAGATTCTAGAGAAGAAGATGTTGCACCAGCACCCAAAGCTTAGAAGCTTATGGGAGATGCAATCAAGTCAGGGGCTGCTCCATGAAAGCACAAGTCTGCTCCCAAAGCTCAAGCTCAGAAGCCCCCAAAGCCCAATAGAAACACCAGAAGTATACCTGCTGAAGAAAAGAACAAGGCCCTAGTGCCTGAAGCTGAAGAAGAAGATGATTCACTTGTTTTGAGAAAATTGAAGCCCAAGATTCCAGACCACAATGATGCTCATCCAGTGGCTGAAGACATGCACATCAGGAAGGATGCAGGACTGAGATTGTGGAGACAATCAGATCCTTATGCTGTGAGGAGGAGAACAGTAGTTGATTATAGGTTCCACACAAAGGAACAACAAGATTTCTACGAGACTATCCTGCTTAACAAGAAGCCCATAGTGTGTGACATGAGATGGGTGGACTGGGAGTACATCAAGGAAAATGAAGATCACTATCCAGGAGTTTATGACAACTTCAAGGCTTGTGGAGTTGATAAGTTGGTTGGACAGAAGCTCACCAAATGGAATGATGAGCTGATCATGCAATTTCACTCCACTGCTCACTTTTACCCAGATGGGAAGATAGTTTGGATGTCAGAAGGTACTAGGTACCAATCCATAGTTGAGGAACGGGCTAATCTGATAAATTCCCCTGAAGAACGTGAGGATGACTTGGATGTATATGCTGACAAGAAGAAGGATCACAACTCAATGGCAAACATGTACAAGGAGATCCCAGACAAGGCTTTGGAAACTAATAAGCTTGGATCAGTACATTACCTATTGTCTAGTCTGCCTACCATCAACTGGATCCTTAGGCACACATTGCTACCCAAGTCTAGACATCACAAGATGATCAGAGGGCATGCTATCAATTTGCTACACTTGTTTGATGTGCCTCAGAATTTCAAGGTCATGAGTTTGATTGTAGAGACAATCAAAAGGACAACTGCTGACCAGAAGAGAAGTTGTGGGTATGCTCCACACATTCAGGAGCTCATCAACTCCAAGATGGGCACAGGAACATATCTGTTGGACAAGGAGCACCTTCCTCTGCATCCTGATTTTGAAGACAACACTGCTGTGATGAATGAGGAAGACCCCACATATGTGCAAGCACATGAGAAGAGAGAGAAGGCAAGGGCAGAGAAAGCTGCAAATATGCCAACTGTTGAAGAGGCATCTCAAGTGTTCTTGAAGAGCAAGCAAGATCAGATTGGATATCTGATCCAATCCACTTTGAGGATTGAGAAGGGCTTGGCCACCCTGACTAAAAACCAGGAGAGCTTGGAGAGGATCATTGAGCAGAAATTCTATGATCTTGATGTCAAGGTAACTGAGATTCAGTCAGTAGTTGAGAAACTTCAGGAGGAAGTGGAGGAGAAGAAGGGCAAGTCTACTATAGATACTTTTGCTAGAGTGCCCCGAAGCCAGAGGTCTGCTGCCGTGCCAGTCACAGATACTGGAGCTACTACATCTGCATCAGCAGCCATAGCCTCAGCGCCACCAGCTCCAGCTACATCGTCAGAAGCTTTCGTCCTTGGAGTCATCTCTACACAACCTCATGAAGGCCAAGCTTGAGAGACGTTTAGCTCTATGCATTTTTGAACTTTTTGGTAACTTGTTGCCAAAGGGGGAGAAAAATGTATAGATCATAGGCTTCGAGAGAGAGTGTTGCTTTTTATCTCTCTTGCTATTTTGGTTGAACTTCTTTATTGTGTGCTTGTGTGAGATACTTTATGTCCTTGTGAGATACTTGTTTGATAATGTGTTTGATCATATGCTACCTTAATGCTTGTTGGATGATATTATCTCTTATATCCTTATATGATCATTCACTTGCTTGGTGATGAGTGCATGGTTTTAAGTTATATCATTTTGAGCGCACCACCAAGATGTATGTGACATGGAAGAGTAACCCATGATCCTAATCGATTCTGCATTTGCATTCAAAAGCAAATTCTAAATAATGCACAAATTTAGGGGGAGCTCTTGCTTATCACATACTTGTCAAAGCGACGATGTTTTTCAATCTTATGATGATTTGTCGAAGCTTTGATCTTTAAGTTGTCATCAATTACCAAAAAGGGGGAGATTGAAAGTGCAACTATCCCTGGGGGGTTTTGGTAATTCCTAACAACATATAGCTCATTGAGCTAATGCTATTTAAAGATAAATATTTCAGGAAAGCTCAATGATTGGCATGGCATGGGTTAAGAAAGTGGACCCCTCAAAATGCTCAGGACAAAAGTATTGGCTCAAGCTCAAAGCACAAGACTCTACATTTCATTTTTAGTGATCCAAGATCACATTGAGTCCATAGGAAAAGCCAATAATATTAAGAGGGGGTGATGTGTTGCTTAATGAGGTTCTTGCTCAAAATGCTTAGTGATATGCTCCAAAGCCCTCAACTACTTTCTCATATCCAAATATGTCCCAAACCAAAAATCAAACTCGGCCCCACCGATTTGATCTATCCGGCGCCACCGAGTTCACTTGACATAGCCACTGCCACAAGCCCTAGTCTTTTCGGTCTCACCGATAGGGATCTCGGACTCACCGAGATGGGATTGTAATCTCTCTGTTTCCCTTCGTAACGTTTTGGTCCAACTAAAATGAGCGACCGGTCCCACCAAGATTGCAATGCAAACTCTCTGTTTCCCTTTCGTAACGTTTTGGTCCAACCGAGATGAGCGAATCGGCCCCACCAAGATTGCAATGCAAACTCTCTGTTTCCCTTTCGTAACGTTTCGGTCCAACCGAGATGAGCGAATCGGTCCCATCGAGTTTGCCTGACCAACTCTCTGGTTAGCTTATTACCTAAATCGGTCCAACCGAGTTTGTGTAATCGCTCTCACCGAGATTATGTTATGCCCTAACCCTAATAACATCGGTCCCACCGAGTTGACATGTTGGTCCCACCGAAAACCCTAACGGTCACATTATGAACCAAATCGGTCCGACCGAGTTCTCTGAATCGGTCCCACCGAGTTTGGTGATTTGTCTGTAATGGTTAGATTTTGTGTGGAGGCTATATATACCCCTCCACCCACTCTTCATTCGTGGAGAGAGCCATCAAAACATGCGTACACTTCCAACATATATTTTCTGAGAGAGAACCACCTACACTTGTGTTGAGGTCAAGATATTCCATTCCAGCCACATAGATCTTGATCTCTAGCCTTCCCCAAGTTGCTTTCCACTCAAATCAACTTTCCACCAAATCCTATCCTATGAGAGAGAGTTGAGTGTTGGGGAGACTATCATTTGAAGCACAAGAGCAAGGAGTTCATCATCAACACACCATCTATTACCTCTTGGAGAGTGGTGTCTCCCAGATTTGTTAGGTGTCACTTGGGAGCCTCCGTCAAGATTGTGGAGTTGAACCAAGGAGTTTGTAAGGGCAAGGAGATCACCTACTTCGTGAAGATCTACCCAAGTGAGGCAAGTCCTTCGCGGGTGACGACCATGGTGGGATAGACAAGGTTGCTTCTTCATGGACCCTTCATGGGTGGATCCCTCCATGGACTCGATCAACCGTTACCCTTCGTGGGTTGAAGTCTCCATCAACGTGGATGTACGATAGCACCACCTATCGGAACCACGGATAAAAAATCTCCATGTCAACATTGTGTTTGCTCCCTCAAACTCCTCCATTTACTTTCATATGCAATTGTTTTACTTTCCGCTGCTATAGTCTTAGAATTGCATGTGTAGGTGCTACCTCTTGAGCACTGTGTTGGTTTTCCCTTGAAGAGGAAAGGGTGATGTAGTAAAGCAGCATATGTATTTCCCTTAGTTTTTGAGAACCAAGGTATCAATCCAGTAGGAGGTCATGCTCAAGTCCCTTGCACCTACACAAACAAATAAGAACCTCACAACCAATGTGATCAAGGGGTTGTCAATCCCTTCACGATCACTTACGAGAGTGAGATCTGATAGAGATGATAAGATAATATTTTTGGTATTTTTTATGATAAAGAGTAAAAGTAAAGAAAGCAAAGCAAACAGTAATGGAAATAACGGGAGATTATTATGATGGAAAATATACCCGGGGGCCATAGGTTTCACTAGTGGCTTCTCTCAAGTACGGTGGGTGAACGAATTATTGTCGAGCAATTGATAGAATTGAGCATAGTTATGAGAATATCTAGGTATGATCATGTATATAGGCATCACGTCCGTGACAAGTAGACCGACTCCGCTGCATCTACTACTATTACTCCACACATCGACCGCTATCCAAAGATGCATCTAGAGTATTAAGTTCATAAGAACAGAGTAACGCTTTAAGCAAGATGACATGATGTAGAGGGATAAACTCATGCAATATGATATAAACCCCATCTTTTTATCCTCGATGGCAACAATACAATAAGTGTCGTTTCCCCTGCTATCACTGGGATCGAGCACCACAAGATTGAACCCAAAGCTAAGCACTTCTCTCATCGCAAGAAAGATCAATCTAGTAGGCCAAACCAAACTGATAATTCTAAGAGACTTGCAAAGATAACCAATAATACATAAAAGAATTCGGAGGAGATTCAAATATTGTTCATAGATAATCTTGATCATAAACCCACAATTCATCGGATCTCGACAAACACACCGCAAAAGAAGATTACATCGAATAGATCTCCAAGAGAATCAAGGAGAACTTTGTATTGAGATCCAAAGAGAGAGAAGAGGCCATCTAGCTAATAACTATGGACCCGAAGGTTTGAGGTAAACTACTCACACATCATCGGAGAGGCTATGGTGTTGACGTAGAAGCGCTCCATGATTGATGCCCCCTCCGGCAGGACGCCGGAAAAGGCCCCAAGATGGGATCTCACGGGTACAGAAGGTTGGGGCGGTGGAATTAGGTTTTCGTGGTGCTCCTCGATGGTTTGGGGGTACGTAGGTATATATAGGAGGAATAAGTAGGTCGGTGGAGCAACGAGGGGCCCACGAGGGTGGAGGGCGCGCCTGTTGGGGTAGGCCCGCACCCTGCCTCGTGGCCTCCTTGTTGGTTGCTTGACGTCCACTCCAAGTCCTCTGGATCACGTTTGGACTCTGCGTAACACTGAAATAGGCAAAAAATCAACAATTTGGGTTGGGCCTCTGGTTAATAGGTTAGTCCCAAAAATAATATAAAAGTGTATAAATAAGCCCATTAAACATCCAAAACAGAATATATAATAGCATGGAACAATAAAAAAGTATAGATACGTTGGACACATATCAAGCATCCCCAAGCTTAATTCCTGCTCGTCCTCGAGGAGGTAAATGATAAAAAGAGAATTTTTGATGTGGAATGCTTCTTAGCATAATTATCAATGTAAATCTTTTTATTGTGGCATGAATATTTAGATCTGAAAGATTCAAGATAAAAGTTTAATGTTGACATAAAAACAATAATACTTCAAACATGCTAACTGTAACACCCCAGTGTCATGCTACAGTAACCCACTGTGATTAAGCTAATCAATTTTCCAAACAGTGCTTAATCACCTTTAATTCAAATCTCATTTGAAATTCATCTTTGGAATCAAATTCGATTTGCAAGTGATTTTTGAAGTTGCACAAAAGTTGTTGCAAAATAGTCCATCATTTAGTAAAAAAATCCATAACAAATGATTGTTAAGGAAAACAACATCACCTCCAAGCTAAGATGGACTATAGCAAATTAAAACAGTGCCACTCAACAAATTAATTGCTTTTCCATCTTTTTGCAAATTCCATCTAATTCAAACTTCTTCCAAACTTTTTGTGGCTGTGTCAAACATTGCATTGTAATTATGTGGACAAGTCCCACATTTTACAGAATCCTTTTGGCAGCTCCAAAAATTTGCAAAGCATTCTGTAAAAAAAGAAATAGAAATGAAAAAAAATAAAGAAGAAGGATAAGGGAACCCCCCTGCCCCTGGGCCTAAGGCCACAGAGACAGGCCCAGCCGGCCAGGCCCAGCTCACCGCCCGTCGTCTCACACTTGTTCCCCAGTGCGCGTCGCTACAGGAGGCTGGTCGCCGCCGAACCACCTCGCCGATGATGACCCCCCCGCGAGAGGATAAGGCCTCCACACCCCTGGACGCCTCGAGTCCTTCCCCTCACCTACCGCCACTTCCGCCTCTCCGTCCCCTTCCCTCTCCCTCTCGGCCTTCCCTCATCAGATCCCCGCCTCACCACCGAACCCCTCCTGCCGCCGCTGCCGTCTGGCGCTCGGCGCCACCCAGTGCTGCGCCAGGGCGTCAGTAGCTGCTCGGGCCTTGACCTCGTCCCTATCGCCCAACAAAGGAGCCGGAGAGGCCAGCGTCTTCGGCAGGTCGCCTCCCGTCGACCACCGACGCGCTTCTGCTCTGCGTCGAGCTCTGCTGCTACTAAACCGACCACAGTTACCGTGGAGCCGCTCGGTGAGCTCCTCCTCCCTACTTTCCTCTCCTCGTGCCTTGTGCATCACCGTAAGCTTGCTCGCCGCCGCCATTTTTTTTTTCTATCCGCCCGAACTCGTGCTGCCGCTTCGCTTGACCACCATAGCCGGCGCCGTTGGGTTAGAACGACGCGGTGATGTTCCCGTGTTTGAATGAGCCCGAACGCGTGCGCAAATTCGCACCGCAGCTGCCTCCCGTAGCGCACCTGCGAGCTCCGCCGCCGACGTGCTCGCCGCCGTCGCCTTAGAGCCTCCCTGGCCGCGAGACCGCCACAGTTCGACGCGGTTTGGTCTCCGCTTTAGAACGCGCCCAAGTGCGCGCAAAACGGTGGCCGGAGCACTTTTTCCGGGCACATCCGAGGCCGCGCCGCCGCAGTTTTGGTCGCCGGCGTCGAGTCTCCGGTCGTCGCAAACGTGACCTGACAAGTGGGCCCCCTGTGACACTGCTGCTGGGCCCCGCGGATCCTAGTTGACCCAGTTGATTGGGTCAACTGCTGACTGGGCACTCTGCCCACTGACATGT
The DNA here is from genome assembly GCA_021605145.1 of Aegilops bicornis. Taxonomy (NCBI): domain Eukaryota; kingdom Viridiplantae; phylum Streptophyta; class Magnoliopsida; order Poales; family Poaceae; genus Aegilops; species Aegilops bicornis. The sequence continues at coordinate 267,931,807 of CM038674.1, read as the reverse complement.
GGGCCCCGTGCTAATTAACCGGTTTCATAAATAAATAAAATGTTAATTAATCTGTTAATTCGTTTTAATCACTAATTAGTCACTGACTGGTGGGGCCCACACCCCTAATTAGTTCTGTTAGTCAATTTAATCAACTGTTAGTGCCGCAGTCGCCGACATGTGCGTCCCACTGGACCCACAGGTCAGGTTTGACCTCAGTCAACCATCCTGTTGACAGCTGACATCACCTCTACGTCATGCTGACGTCATCCGCTACTGTTCTAGAAAATGTTGATTTAGATAATAAAATAATTCCAGTAAATGGTTTAATCTTTGAAAATTCATAGAAAATAAACCGTAGCTCGGTTGGAAAAACTTTATACATGAAAGTTGCTCAGAAAAACGTGACGAATCCGGATACGTGGTCTGTTCATCTGTCACATGTCCCTAGCATGCTGAACATGGAACTTTCCCCCTCCGGCCATTTGTCTGACACAGGTCCGGAACCGGGAAAACATTCCCGGTTGCCTTCCCCTCCTCGCCGGTATCGGTAGCACCACGTTAGAACACGTCTAGCTCTGCTTGTTGTCCTGTTATGTTATGTTTGCTTTATATTTACTGTTTCTTCCCCCTCTTCTCTCCGGTAGACCCCGAGACCGATCGTCGCCTCGTGATCGACTACGCCACCGACCCCTCCTTGCCCGAGCAACTGTGCAAGCCCCCTTTGATCATCCCGATATCGCCCATTCTATACTCTTATGCTTGCATTAGATTTTGCTATCAAGTTATTGTTTGCTCCTATTACGATGCATAACCCGCTTTTGTATCTACTGTTGTACCTTACCGCTTATCCTAAACCGCTTAGTATAGGTTGGTTAGTGATCCATCAGTGACCCCCGCCTTGTCCCGACTGCCCCGCTGGATTATCAGAAGACCCGATCAACGGGATCGAAGACCAGGCCCCGGCACCGCACATCACTTTACCCTTAGTTGCTCGACTCTACTAGGTTAATATCGAGTGCCGAGGGTGAGACCTCTACATCACTTCAGATGTTAACCCTGTAGTGTAGCTATTCGGTCGTGGTCATCGAGGGTGATTTCCTCTTTAAACACTTCTGATACGACTCTGTCGTGCAACCCCTCAAGTGCGGACCTCGAGGGTGAATCCTCTTACGTTCACCTTGATGATTACATCGAGTGGAATTCACCGGGGTGATTCCTCGGGTTTTCCCTTGATGTTTAGACACACGATTACTAGGGTTACTATGAATTTACACCGAACCATGTTACTAAAGACGGGTCGACCACGAGGGTACCAGCGAGCATATTTATGAGTGATGTGGAGACGGGTTGACCTGGAAGGTGCCCGCGAGATAATTACGAGGCGTGGCTGGGCATTCCTAGCCCTTGCCGCAAGTCCTCGAGACGGGGCAATGGGGTCACATCTTTCGTGAGTCTCTGCTTGTTACCGCACGTTCCTAATCCACTATGATTTGGATACTTGATCCGAGGGGCCTCTCGCCTGATAGCACTAACCATCACGTGGGCATAGTATGGCGTTCTGCGTCGTATGCATCAGCCGAAGCTTAATAGACGACAATGATCCGAGCTGACGCGTGCGGGTTGGACCGGTAAGCTCCTCGCCTTTTTAGGGAGGTAGCTAGGTACGCTCACCGGCCGCGTTCAAGCGTCTTTGGAGCTCCCGGGAGATGGCCCATGACCCTCGGGGCATAGGTTTAGTCCGGCGTCGGCCTCTCTATTAAGCCTAGGTCGGGTTGCGGCGTATTGTTTGGCCGAGGCCGGCATGACCCAGGAAAGTGTGTCCGGCCGAGTTAATCGAGCGTGGTGGGTAAGTTGGTGCACCTCACAGAAGAAAACAACTATCGATAGCCTGTCCTACGATAACGGACACTTGGAGTTGTATCGATCGATACAACTAGAACCGGATACTTGAGATGAGAAATGGATATGAGCAATGGATTGCGATGAGAATTGGATTGTGATGATAATCGGATAGTATGGCTGCGGGATGCCTTTCTCGCAGGAGTCGAGAAAGAATCTCGCCGAGGTTGATAGCACTTCTACTACTTTATTTTATGCTACTCTACTCCTCCGGATGTCGCAAGATGGTGGTTTCGAAGATGCTAGTCTTCGATAGGACTAGGCCTTCTCTCTATTCTCGCATTTACGCAGCCCAGTCCACATATATAGCCTTCCTTTGATAATTTTGCATATGTAGTGTAGATCCTTGCTTGAGAGTACTTTGGATGAGTACTCACGGTTGCTTTGCTCCCCCTCTTCCCCCTTTCTTCTTCTTTCCGGTTGATGCAACCAGATGACGAAGCCTGTGGAGCGATGCCACCGCAGATGCTTACTACTACATGGAGGCCGCCGATGACCAGGAGTAGTTAGGAGGCTCCCAGGCAGGAGGCCTTGCCTTTTCGATAGATGTTGCTTTTCTGCTAGCCTTCTTAAGGCAAACTTTTCTAACTTATGTCTGTACTCAGATATTGTTGCTTTCGCTGACTCTTGTGTATTCGAGCTTATGTATTCGAGCCCTCGAGGCCCATGGCTTGTAATATAAAGCTTGTATTATTTTAATTTGTGTATAGAGTTGTGTTGTGATATCTTCCCGTGAGTCCTTGATCTTGATCGTACACATTTGCGTGCATGATTAGTGTACGATTGAATCGAGGGCGTCACAAGTGCTAACCAAGCAATTATGTCTTATCAAAATAACATAGCCAAAGAAAGCTTATAGCTACAAAATCATATAGTTATGCCATGTTTCAATATTGTCACACAAACGTTCTCATCATGTATAACCCCGATGACAAGCCGAGCAATTGGTTCATACTTTTTAACGCGCTTCAGCCTTTTCAACTCTTACGCAATACATGAGCGCAAGCCATGGATATAGCACTATGGGTGGAGTAAAGTATCATGATGGGGTTATGAGAGAAGACAAAAAAGGTAGAAAGTCTCACATTGACGCGGCTAATCAATAGGCTATGTAGATGCCCATCAATTGGTGTCAATGAGAGGAGTAGGGATTGCCATGCAATGGATGCACTAGAGCTATAAATATATGAAAGCTCAACAAAAGAAACTAAGTGGGTGTGCATCCAACTTGCTTGCTCACGAAGACCTAGGGCATTTTGAGGAAGCCCATCATTGGAATATACAAGCCAAGTTATATAATGAAAAATTCCCGCTAGTATATGAAAGTGACAACATAGGAGACTCTCTATCATGAAGATCACAGTGCTACTTTGGAGCACAAGTGTGGAAAAAAGGATAGTAACATTATCCCTTCTCTCTTTTTCTCTCATTTTTTTTCTTTGGGCCTTCCTTTTTTTGGCCTCTTTTTTTATTTAGTCCGGAATCTCATCCCGACTTGTGGGGGAATCATAGTCTCCATCATCCTTTCCTCACATGGGACAATGCTCTAATAATGATGATCATCACACTTTTATTATTTACAACTCAACACAACTCAATACTTAGAACAAAATATGACTCTATGTGAATGCCTCCGGCGGTGTACCGGGATATATGATGAATCAAGAGTGACATGTATGAAAAAATTATGAATGGTGGCTTTGCCACAAAATACGATGTCAACTACATGATCATGCAAAGCAATATGACAATGATGAAGCGTGTCATAATAAACGGAACGGTGGAAAGTTGCATGGCAATATATCTCGGAATGGCTATGGAAATGCCATGATAGGTAGGTATGGTGGCTGTTTTGAGGAAGATATAAGGAGGCTTATGTGTGATAGAGCGTATCATATCACGGGGTTTGGATGCATCGCCGAAGTTTGCACCAACTCTCAAGATGAGAAACGGCAATGCGCGGTACCGTAGAGGCTAGAAAATTGTGGAAGGTTGAGAGTGCGTATAATCCATGGACTCACATTAGTCATAAAGAACTCATATACTTATTACAAAAGTTTATTAGCCCTTGAAGCAAAGTACTACTACGCATGCCCCTAGAGGGATAGATTGGTAGGAAAATACCATCGCTCGTCCCCGACCGCCACTCATAAGGGAAAGCAATAAAAGAACACCTATGTGTCAAAATTGTCACACAACTTTTACCATACGTGCATGCTACGGGACTTGCCAACTTTAACACAAGTATTTCTCAATTTCACAATTACTCAACTAGCACACTCTAATATCACCACCTTTATATCTCAAAACACTTATCAAGTATCTAACTTCTCATGATATTCAATGAACTCAATATGGAAGATTAATTTCACAATTAAAGCGAATTACCATGCTGTTTAAGACTCTCAAAATAATATAAGTGAAGCATGAGAGAACAATAATTTCTATAAAATACAACCGCCGCCGTGCTCTAAAAGATATAAGTGAAGCACTAGAGCAAAAACTATATAGCTCAAAAGATATAAATGAAGTACATAGAGTATTCTAACAAATTCCGAATCATGTGTGTCTCTCTCAAAAGGTGTGTACAGCAAGGATGATTGTGGAAAACTAACAAACAAAGACTCAAATCATACAAGACGCTCCAAGCAAAACACATATCATGTGTTGAATAAAAATATAGCTCCAAGTGTTACCGATGGATGAGGACGAAAGAGAGGATGCCTTCCGGGGCATCCCAAGCTTTGGCTTTTTGGTGTGCTTGGATTTACCTTGGGGTGCCTTGGGCATCCCCCAATCTTAGGCTCTTTCCACTCCTTGTTCCATAATCCATCAAATCTTTACCCAAAACTTGAAAACTTCACAACACAAAATTTAACAGAAAATCTCGTGAGCTCCGTTAGCGAAAGAAAACAAAACACCACTTCAAGGTACTGTAATGAATTCATTCTTTATTTATATTGGTATTAAACCTATTGTATTCCAACTTCTCTATGGTTTATAAGCTCTTTTACTAGCCATAGGTTCATCAAAATAAGAAAACAACACACGAAAAACAGAATCTGTCAAAAAAAGAACAGTCCGTAGTAATCTGTAACTAACGCAAACTTCTGGAACTCGAAAAATTCGACCAAAATAGCACGACCTCGATAATTTGTTTATTGATCTACTTCAAACTGAATCAGTATTTTATCACGTTCTGGTGATTTTTAACAATTGTTTTCGTGAATAGAAAGTTTCTGGAATTTTCAGCAAGATCAAATAACTATCATCCAAGAAGATCCTATAGGTTTAACTTGTCACAAACACTAATTAAAAGACAAAAACAAATCTAACCAGAGGCTAGATCAAAGATTTATTCCTAAATAGAACCAAAAAGTAAAAAAGTAAATAAAATTGGGTTGCCTCCCAACAAGCGCTATCCTTTAACGCCCCTAGCTAGGCATAAAAACAAGGATATATCTAGGTATTGCCATCTTTGGTAGGCAATCCATAAGTGGCTCTCATAATATATTCATATGGTAATTTAATTTTCTTTCTAGGGAAGTGTTCCATGCCTTTCCTTAACGGAAATTGGAATCTAATATTTCCTTCCTTCATATCAATGATTGCACCAATCGTTCTAAGGAAAGGTCTACCAAGAATAATAGGACATGAAGGATTGCAATCTATATCAAGAACAATTAAATCTACGGGCACATAGTTCCTATTTGCAACAATAATAACATCGTTAATTCTTCCCATAAGTTTCTTGATAGTGGAATCCGCAAGATGCAAGTTTAAATAGCAATCATCAAATTCACGGAAACCTAGCAAATCACACAAAGTTTTTGGAATCGTGGAAACACTAGCACCCAAATCACACAAAGCATAGCATTCATGATTGCTAATTTTAATTTTATTGTAGGTTCCCATTCATCATAAAGTTTTCTAGGGATAGAAACTTCCAACTCAAGTTTTTCTTCATAAGATTGCATCAAAGCATCAACAATATGTTTAGTAAAAGCTTTATTTTGACTATAAGCATGCGGAGAATTTAGCATGGATTGCAACAAAGAAATACAATCTATCAAAGAGCAATTATCATAATTAAATTCCTTGAAATCCAAAATAGTGGGTTCATTGCTATCTAAAGTTTTAATCTCTTCAATCCCACTTTTACCAATTTTTGCATCAAGATCTAAAAACTCCGAATTTTGGGATGCCTTCTAACTAAAGTTGACTCATCTCCAGTCCCATCATTATCAGGATTCATATTGCAAAACAAAGATTTAATAGGGGACACATCAATAAATTTTAGATCTTCATCTTTATTCTCATAAAAACTAGAAGAACACGCTTTCACAAAGCAATCTTTCTTAGCACGCATCCTAGCGGTTCTTTCTTTGTACTCATCAATGGAAATTCTCATGGCTTTGAGAGACTCATTGATATAATGCTTAGGTGGAATAGATCTAAGTTTCAAAGAATCAACATCAAGAGAAACTCTATCCACGTTCCTAGCCAATTCATCAATCTTAGGCAATTTTTCTTCAAGCAAAGCATTGAAATTCTGAGAAATCATAATTCTTTAACACTAGTCTCAAAATAAGAGGGAATCTTATTAAAATTTCCATAAGAGTTGTTGTAGGAATTACCATAATTATTAGAGGAATTACTAGGATACGGCCTAGGATTAAAGTTTCCTCTATAAGCGTTGTTACCAAAATTGTTCCTACCAACAAAGTTCACATCCATAGATTCATTATTATTCTCAATCAAAGTAGACAAATGCATATCATTACGATCAGAGAAACACTCTTATTAGCAAAAAATTCCATAAGTTCATCCATCTTTCCACTCAAAACATTAATTTCTTCTATCGCATGCACTTTTTTACTAGTAGATCTTTCAGTGTGCCATTGAGAATAATTAACCATAATATTATCTAAGAGTTTAGTAGCTTCTCCTAAAGTGATTTCCATAAAAGTGCCTCCCGCGGCCGAATCTAAAAGATTTCTAGAAGCAAAATTCAATCCGGCATAATTTTTTTGTATAATCATCCATAAGTTCAAACCATGAGTAGGGAAATTATGTATCATTAATTTCATCCTCTCCCAAGCTTGTGCAACATGTTCATGATCAAGTTGCTTAAAATTCATAATATCGTTTCTAAGAGAGATGATTTTAGCGGGAGGAAAATACTTAGAGATAAAAGCATCTTTGCACTTATTCCAAGAATCAATACTATTTTTAGGCAAAGACGAAAACCAGGTTTTAGCACGATCTCTAAGAGAAAACGGAAATAGCTTCAATTTAATAATATCATTATCCACATCTTTCTTCTTTTCCATATCACACAAATCAACAAAGCTATTTAGATGGGTAGCGGCATCTTCACTGGGAAGGCTGGCGAATTGATTTTCATGATAAGATTCAGCAAAGCAGCATTAATTTCACAAGATTCAACTTCGGTAAGAGGAGCAATAGGAGTGCTAAGGAAATCATTATTGTTGGTATTGGCAAAGTCACACAATTTAGTATTATCTTGAGCCAACGTGATAAGCAAGCAGTCCAACACACGAGCAAACAAGAAGCAAGCGAAAAAGAGGGTGAACAGAAAAGAGAGGGCGAATAAAACGACAAGGGTGAAGTGGGGGAGAGGAAAATGAAAGGCAAATGGAAAATAATGTAATGCGATGGATAAGAGTTTGTGATGGGCACTAGGTATTGATAAGTCCATTTTGCATCATGCTATTATATCGATATTTATTGCATTATGGGTTGTTATTACACGTTATGTCACAATACTTATGCCTATTCTCTCTTATTTTACAAGGTTTACATAAGGAGGAGAATGTACTGGAATTGGGCTGGAAAAGGAGCAAATATTATAGACCTATTCTGCACAACTCCAAAAGTCCTCAAACTCCACGAACGTCATTTTTGGAAATAATGAAAAATATTGAGCGGAAGAAGTACGCCAGAGGGGGACCCACCTAGCCAAAAGGGTGGGGGCGCGCCCGACCCCCCAGGGCGCGCCCCCTGCCTCATGGGCCCCCTGTTGGCTCTCCGGTGGCCATCTTCTGCTATATTAGGTCTTTCGGCGAGGAAACAATCGTAAGCAACCTTTCGGGACGAGACTCCGCCGCCACGAGGCGGAACCTTGGCGGAACCAATCTAGGGCTCCGGCAGAGCTGTTCTACCGGGGACACTTCCCTCCAGGAGGGGGAAATCATCGCCATCGTCATCACCAACGCCTCCTCTCATCGGGAGAGGGCAATGTCCACCAACATCTTCACCAGCACCATCTCCTCTCAAAACCCTAGTTCATCTCTTGTATCCAATTCTTGTCTCCAAGTCCGGGATTGGTACTAGTAGGTTGCTAGTAGTGTTGATTACTCCTTGTAGTTGATGCTAGTTGGTTTATTTGGTGGAAGATCATATGTTCAGATCCTTTATGCATATTAATACCCCTCTGATTATGAACATGAATATGCTTTGTGAGTAGTTACATTTATTCTTGAGGACATGGGACAAGTCTTGCTATTAGTAGTCATGTGAATTTGGTATTCGTTCGATATTTTGATGAGATGTATGTTGTCTAGCCTCTAGTGGTGTTATGTGAACGTCGACTACATAACACTTCACCATTATTTGGGCCTATAGGAAGGCATTGGGAAGTAATAAGTAGATGATGGGTTGCTACAGTGATGAAGCTTAAACCCTAGTTTATGCGTTGTTTCGTAAGGGGCTGATTTGGATCCATATGTTCCATGCTATGGTTAGGTTTACCTTAATACTTTTTTTGTAGTTGCGGATGCTTGCAATAGAGGTTAATCATAAGTGGGATGCTTGTTCAAGTAAGAACATCGCCCAAGCACCGGTCCACCCACATATCAAATTATCAAAGTACCGAACGCGAATCATATGAACGTGGTGAAAACTAGCTTGACGATAATTCCCATGTGTCCTCGGGAGTGCTTTTCTCTATATAAGAGTTTGTCTAGGCTTGTCCTTTGCTACAAAAAGGATTGGGCCACCTTGCTGCACTTTATTTACTTTTGTTACTTGTTGCTCGTTACAAATTATCTTATCACAAAACTATCTCTGTTACCACTTATTTCAAGATTTGCAGAGAATACCTTGCTGAAACCGCTTATCATTTCCTTCTGCTCCTCGTTGGGTTCGACACTCTTACTTATCGAAAGGACTACGATAGATCCCCTATACTTGTGGGTCATCAAGACTCTTTTCTGGTGCCGTTGCCGGGGAGTGAAGCGCCTTTGGTAGGTGGAATTTTGTAAGGAAAAATATATATAGTGTGCTGAAATTTACTGTCACTTGTTACTATGGAAAGTAATCCTCTGAGGGGCTTGTTCGGGATATCTTCACCCCGAGAAGTAGAGCAAAGAATTGCTCCTCAACCTACTGAACCTTCTGAAAATGAAAATGTTCCCTTTGAAGTTCCTTCGAGTATGTTAGAAAAACTGCTAGGTAATCTTTTTGCAGGAGATGGAACAAAGCATCCTGATGAGCACCTAATATATGTGGACGAAGTTTGTGGATTATTTAAGCTTGCAGGTATACCCGATGATGTTGTTAAGAAGAAGGTCTTCCCTTTATCTTTGAAGGGAGATGCATCGACATGGTATATGCTATGTGATGATACGGGATCATGGAACTATAAACGATTGAAATTGGAATTTCATCAGAAGTTTAATCCTATGCATCTTGTTCATCGTGATCACAATTATATATATGATTTTTGGCCTCGCAAAGGAGAAAGCATCGCTCAAGCTTGGGGGGAGGCTTAAATCAATGTTATATTCATGCCCCAATCATGATCTCCCTAGAGAAATAATTCTTCGAAGTTTTTATGCTCGAATTTCTTAAAACAATCGCACCATGCTTGATGCTTCTTGTGCTGGCTCTTTTATGATGAAGACTATTGAATTCAAATGGAATTTATTGGATAGAATTAAACGCAACTCTGAAGATTGGGATCTCGATGAAGGTAAGGAGTCAGGTATGACACCTAAGTTTGATTGTGTTAAATGTTTTATGGATACCGATGTTTTTCGTAAATTTAGCACTAAATATGGACTTGACTCTAAGATAGTAGCTTATTTATGTGAATCTTTTGCTACTTATGTTGATCTCCCCAAGGAGAAGTGGTTTAAATATCATCCTCCCATAGAAGTAAAAGTAGCTGCACCTACTAAAGTTGAAGAAAAGACTGTCACTTATAATGATCCTATTGTTCCTACCTCTTATGTTGAGAAACCACATTTCCCTGTTAGAATAAAGGATCGTGCTAAAGCTTCAATTGTGGTTCGTAAAAGCAATATTAGAACTTATACACCTCCTGAGCAAGTTAAATTTGAACCTAATATTGCTATTGTTAAAGATCTCCTGGCTGATAAAATTGATGGGCATGTTATTTATTTCTGCGGTGAAATTGCTAGAATTGCTAAACCTTGTGCTAAAGATAAACATAGACCTGTGGTAGGCGTGCCTGTTATTTCTGTTAAAATAGGAGATCATTGTTATCATGGCTTATGTGATATGGGTGCTAGTGTTAGTGCAATACCCTTTGACTTATACAAAGAAATTATGCATGAAATTGCACCTGCTGAGTTAGAAGATATTGATGTTACAATTAAACTTGCCAATAGAGATACTATTTCACCAATGGGAATTGTTAGAGATGTTGAATTCTTGTGTGGAAAAACTAAATACCCTGCTGATTTTCTTATTCTTGGTTCCCCAGAAGATAGCTTTTGTCCCATTGTATTTGGTAGACCCTTCTTGAACATTGTTAATGCTGGGATAGATTGCGAAAAGAATGTTGTTACTATTGGCTTGGGTGATATGTCTCATGAGTTTAATTTCTCTAAATTTTGTAGACAACACCGTGAAGAAGAATTGCCTAGTAAGGCTGAAATTATTGGTCTTGCTTCTATTGCCGTACCTCCTAGTGATCCTTTAGAACAATATTTGCTAGACCATGAAAATGATATGTTTATGAATGAAAGAAGGGAAATAGATGAAGTATTCTTTAAACAGGAACCTATTATGAAACACAATTTGCCTGTTGAAATTTAGGGATCCTCCTCCACCCAATGGTGATCCCGTGTTTGAGCTTAAACCGCTATTCGATACTCTTAAATATGCTTATCTTGATGAAAAGAAGATATATCCTGTTATTATTAGTGCTAACCTTTCAGAGCATGAAGAAGAAACATTATTGAAAACTATGAAGAAGCACTGTGCTGCTATTGGATATACTCTTGATGATCTTAAGGGCGTTAGTCCCACTCTATGTCAACATAAAATAAATTTGGAAGAAGATGCTAAACCAGTTCGTGATCATCAACGGCTGAATCCTAAGATGAAAGAAGTGGTAAGAAAAGAAATACTAAAGCTCCTTGAGGCAGGTATAATTTATCCTGCTGTCGATAGTCAGTGGGTAAGTCATGTCCATTGTGTCCCTAAGAAGGGAGGTATTACCGTCATTCCTAATGATAAAGATGAAATGATTCCGCAAAGAATCATTACAGGTTATAGGATGGTAATTGATTTCCGTAAATTAAATAAGGCTACTAAGAAAGATCATTACCCCTTACCTTTTATCGATTAAATGCTAGAAACATTATGCAAACATACACATTTTTGCTTTCTAGATGGTTATTCGGTTTCTCTCAAATACTGTGGTCACCCAATGATCAATCAAAGACTACTTTTACTTGCCCTTTTGGTACTTTTGCTTATAGACATATGCCTTTTGGTTTATGTAATGCACCTGCTACCTTTCAATGATGCATGATGGCTATATTCTCTGACTTTTATGAAAAGATCTGTGAGGTTTTCATGGACGACTTTTCCGTCTATGGATCCTCTTTTGATGATTTATTGAGCAACCTTGATCGAGTTTTGCAGAGATGTGAAGAAACTAATCTTGTCTTGAATTGGGAAAAGTGCCACTTTATGGTCAATGAAGGTATTGTCTTGGGGCATAAAGTTTCTAAAAGAGGTATTGAAGTTGATAAAGCCAAGGTTGACGCTATTGAAAATATGCCATGTCCCAAGGACATCAAAGGTATAAGAAGTTTCCTTGGTCATGCCGGTTTTTATAGGAGGTTCATTAAGGACTTCTCAAAAATTTCTCGGCCTCTGACTAATTTATTACAAAAAGATATACCATTTGTCTTTGATGATGATTATGTAGAAGCATTTGAAATACTTAAGGAAGCATTGATCTCTGCACCTATTGTTCAGCCACCTGATTGGAATTTACCCTTTGAAATTATGTGTGATGCTAGTGATTATGATGTAGGTGCTGTTCTAGGGCAAAGAGTTGATAAGAAATTAAATGTTATTCAGTATGCTAGTAAAACTCTAGACAATGCTCAAAGAAATTATGCTACTACTGAAAAAGAATTCTTAGCAGTTGTATTTGCTTGTGATAAGTTCAGACCTTATATTGTTGATTCTAAAGTAACTATTCACACGGACCATGCTGCTATTAAATATCTTATGGAAAAGAAAGATGCTAAACCTAGACTTATTAGATGGGTTCTCTTGCTACAAGAATTTTGTTTACATATTGTTGATAGAAAGGGAGCTGAGAACCCCGTTGCAGACAACTTGTCTACGTTAGAAAATGTTCTTGATGACCCACTACCTACTGATGATAGCTTTCCTGATGAGCAATTAAATGTCATAAATGCTTCTCGTAGTACTCCATGGTATGCTGATTATGCTAATTACATCATTGCTAAATTTATCCCACCGAGTTTCACATACCAACAAAAGAAAAAGTTTTTCTATGATTTCAGACATTACTTTTGGGACGACCCACATCTTTATAAACAAGGAGTAGATGGTGTTACTAGACTTTGTGTACCTGAGCATGAACAGGAATGATCCTCACGCAAGTGTCACTCGAAGCTTATGGAGGACACCACGTTGGAGATAGAACTGCACATAAGGTATTGCAATCCGGTTTTATTGGCCTACTCTCTTCAAGGATGCCCGTAAGTTTGTCTTATCTTGTGATGAATGTCAAAGAATTGGTAATATTAGTAGACGTCAAGAAATGCCTATGAATTATTCACTTGTTATTGAACCATTTGATGTTTGGGGCTTTGATTATATGGGAACTTTTCCTGCTTCTAATGGTTACACTCATATTTTAGTTGCTGTTGATTACGTTACTAAGTGGGTAGAAACTATTCCAACTAGTAGTGCTGATCATAAAACTCCTATTAAAATGCTTAAAGAAGTTATTTTTCCGAGGTTTGGAGTCCCTAGATATTTAATGACTGATGTTGGTTCACATTTTATTCATGGTGCTTTCCTTAAAATGCTTGCTAAGTATGATGTTAATCATAAAATTGCATCTCCTTATCACCCACAGTCTAGTGGTCAAGTAGAATTGAGTAATAGAGAGCTCAAATTAATTTTGCAAAAGACTGTCAATAGGTCTAGAAAGAATTGGTCCAAGAAACATGATGATGCATTATGGGCCTATACAACTGCATATAAAAATCCTGTGGGTATGTCTCCGTATAAAATGGTTTATGGAAAATCATGTCACTTACCTCTCGAACTAGAACATAAGGCATATTGGGCTATTAAAGAGCTCAATTATGATTTCAAACTTGCCGGTGAGAAGAGGTTATTTGATATTAGCTCACTTGATGAATGGAGAACCCAAGCTTATGAAAATGCCAAGTTGTTTAAAGAAAAAGTCAAAAGATGGCATGACAAAAGGATACAAAAGCGTGAGTTTAATGTAGGTGATTATGTATTGCTATACAACTCTCGTTTAAGATTTTTGCAGGAAAACTTCTCTCTAAATGGGAAGGTCCTTACGTTATTGAGGAGGTCTATCGTTAGGTGCCATAAAAATCACAACTTCAAGGCACAAATCCGAAGGTGGTGACGGTCAAAGAATTAAACATTATATCTCAGGTAATCCTATAAATGTTGAAACCAATGTTATTGAAACCGTAACCCGGAGGAATACATAAGGGACACTTTCCTAATGTTTCAGACTCGAAAAGGAATAGGTATGTGGTACGGTAAGTAAACCGACTCCAAAACAATTTTTAAGGCAATATTTCGCTTTTGGAATATTTAGAAAAATAGAAAATAAGAAGCAGTCCAAGAAGGACACGAGGCCTCCACGAGGGTGGAGGGCGCGCCTACCCCTACTGGCGCGCTTCTACCTCGTGGGCACCTCGTGTGCCCTCCGGACTCCATTTTCTTGCACGATACGTATTTTGGTCGGTATAAATTCGTTATATATTCTACCGAAGGTTTTGACCCCTATATCACGCAAATATCCTCTATTATTTTTTCGAGCTGTTTTTCTGACAGATCTAGATTATCATGACGTCTCCAAGTGCCCCCAAGGACAAGTTCTTCGAGAAGGTCATTAACCCTTACCTCACGGAGGTGCTGCGACACCCTCATACCATTGAGATGCGTGATGGGTTGCTGCACATCCGCGATGTTGAGGGGCCGAAGGGGACCGGAAGCATGGAGACGAGGCTTGAAGCAGTGGAGCAACAAGTTTTCAAGTGCCAGGGGATGGTGGAACGTGGACTCAACTCCAACCACATGATGATCACGGAGTTCACCAGCAACCACAAGCTGGATGCTGACAACATCGGGAGGCCATCTTCAAGCTTCATGAGAAGATCGAGCACCTTCAAGCCCAAATCTATGACACTGCAAAACCAAAACTATGAGTATGAATATAGATTCAAAAGGATGAGTTTGGCTGCAGATTTGAGGATCCCGGAGACTCGATCATTCTTCTATGATGGTGAGCCTATGCCTTGGAAGATGGACGACAAGCCCGCATAATCAACATCACCTCCACCTTCTTCACCAACAACAAAGAAGGAGACGTAATCACTTGGGTATGGGCACTCCCCTTGGCAACTGCCAAGGTTGGGGGAGGTGCCCCAGTATCGTATCACCATCACAATCCTATTTTTACCGTTTTCTTAGCTCGATCCTATTAGTAGTATCTTGATCTAGTAGAATAAAGTTTATGGCATGATCTAGTTTTGAGTTTTGCTTTATGATCCCTCTATGTAATCGAGTCCATGATCTATATAATAAAGATTAGTGTTGAGTCAAGGGCTTGATTATTTTGCCATGATATTGAGTGAATAAAAGAAAAGAGAAAAAGAATAAAAAGGAAATAAAGAGTTCATATTGATCTTATTGAGAGTAATGACTTCACATAGAAAGAGTATGATGATTAAAAGTTGTTGGGAGTTGACAAACATAGCTTTGGTCATCGTTGCAATTAATAGGAAGTAATAAAGAAAGAGAGGTTACACACATAAATATATTATCATGGACATCTTTTATGATTGGGAGCACTCATTAAAATATGACATGCTAAAGAGTTGGTGTTGGACAAGGAAGACAACGTAATGGGTTATGTTTTATTATATATGAGAGAAAGTATATTGTCATGGATCATCCAACATGTTGAGCTTGCCTTTCCCCCTCATGCTAGCCAAATTCTTAGCACCAAGTAGAGATACTACTTGTGCTTCCAAATACCCTGAAACCCAGTTTTGCCATGAGAGTCCACCATACCTACCTATGGATTGAGTAAGATCCTTCAAGTAAGTTGTCATCAGTGCAAGCAATAAAAATTGCTCTCTAAATATGTATGATTGATTGGTGTGGAGGAAATAAGCTTTATACGATCTTGTGATGTGCAAGAAATAAAAGCGACGGACTGCATAATAAAGTTTCATATCACAAGGGGCAATATATAGTGACGTTCTTTCGCATTAAGATTTTGTGCATCCAACCTTAAAAGCGCATGGTAACCTATGCTTCCCTCTGCGAAGGGCCTTTCTGTTACTATTATCTTCTACCTTATGCAAGAGTCATGGTGATCTTCACCTTTCCTTTTTACATTTTATCCTTTGGCAAGCACAGTGGTTGGAAAGATCCTGATAGATATATCTAATTGGATGTAGGGGAGCATGAGTTATTATTGTTGACATTACCCTTGAGGTAAAAGTTTGGGAGGCGAAACTATAAGCCCCTATCTTTCTCTGTGTCCGATTAAAACTCCGTAACCACAAGTATCGCGTGAGTGTTAGCAATTATGAAAGACTAAATGATAGTTGAGTATGTGGACTTGCTATAAAGCTCTGACATAGACTCTTTCTGATGTTATGATAAATTGCAATTGCTTCAATGACTGAGATTGTAGTTTGTTGGTTCTCAATAAAGTTTATGATTCGTACTTTTGCATTCTGAATAAATTATTACTTGCGCATAAGAAATCATATGACAATATTCATACAAGTTGTTGTTATGAAATTAATCATGATGCCCTCATGTCCGTATTTTATTTTTATCGACACCTCTACCTCTAAACATGTGGACATATTTATCGTTATCGGCTTCCGCTTGAGGACAAGCGAGGTCTAAGCTTGGGGGACTTGATACGTCCATTTTGCATCATGCTTTTATATCGATATTTATTGCATTATGGGCTGTCATTAGACGTTATGTCACAATACTTATGCCTATTCTCTCTTATTTTACAAGGTTTACATAAGGAGGGAGAATGATGGCCATTTGGAATTCTGTCTTTGGAAAAGGAGCAAATATTAGAGACCTATTACGCACAACTCCAAAAGTCTGAAACTCCATGAAAGTCATTTTGGAAATAATAAAAAATATTGAGCGGA
This sequence comes from Aegilops bicornis, assembly GCA_021605145.1. Lineage (NCBI taxonomy): Eukaryota > Viridiplantae > Streptophyta > Magnoliopsida > Poales > Poaceae > Aegilops > Aegilops bicornis. The sequence goes on along the minus strand of CM038674.1, from coordinate 267,915,203 downwards.
AGAAGTACGTCAGAGGGGGACCCACCTGGCCACGAGGATGGGGGGCGCGCCCTACCCCCCAGGGCGCGCCCCCCTGCCTCGTGGGCCCCCTGTTAGCTCTTCGGTGGCCATCTTCTGCTATATGAGGTCTTTCGTTGAGGAAAACATCATAAGAAACCTTCGACGAGACTCATGCCACGAGGCGTAACCTTGGCGGAACCAATCTAGGGCTCGGCAGAGAGTTGTTACGGGGACACTTCCGGAGGGGGGAAATCATCGCCATCATCATCACCAATGCTCCTCTCATTGGGAGAGGGCAATCTCCATCAACATCTTCACCAGCACCATCTCCTCTCAAAACCCTAGTTCATCCCTTGTATCTAATTCTCGTCTCCAAGTCCAGGATTGGTACTAGTAGGTTGCTAGCAGTGTTGATTACTCCTTGTAGTTGATGCTAGTTGATTTATTTGGTGGAAGATCATATGTTCAGATCCTTTATGCATATTAATACCCCTCTGATTATGAACATGAATATGCTTTGTGAGTAGTTACGTTTGTTCCTAAGGACATGGGAGAAGTCTTGCTATTAGTAGTCATGTGAATTTGGTATTAGATTCGATATTTTGATGAGATGTATGTTGTCTAGCCTCTAGTGGTGTTATGTGAACGTCGACTACATAACACTTCACCATTATTTGGGCCTAGAGGAAGGCATTGGGAAGTAATAAGTAGATGATGGGTTGCTAGAGTGACAGAATCTTAAACCCTAGTTAATGCGTTGCTTCGTAAGGGGCTGATTTGGATCCATATGTTTTATGCTATGGTTAGGTTTACCTTAATACTTTTGTTGTAGTTGCGGATGCTTGCAATAGAGGTTAATGATAAGTGGGATGCTTGTTCAAGTAAGAACAACAGCCAAGCACCGGTCCACCCACATATCAAATTATCAAAGTACCGAACGTGAATCATATGAACGTGATGAAAACTAGCTTGACGATAATTCCCATGTGTCCTCGGGAGCGCTTTTCTCTATATAAGAGTTTGTCTAGGCTTGTCCTTTGCTACAAAAAGGATTGGGCCACCTTGCTTCACTTTATTTACTTTTGTTACTTGTTGCTAGTTACAAATTATCTTATCACAAAACTATCTGTTACCACTTATTTCAGTACTTGCAGAGAATAGCTTGCTGAAAACCGCTTATCATTTCCTTCTGCTCCTCGTTGGGTTCCACACTCTTACTTATCGAAAGGACTACGATAGATCCCCTATACTTGTGGGTCATCAGATATGTCTTCACTTGTGTAGACTCGGTAACGGCGTCAAAAATGGCTTGTTGTTGGGAGTCAAATCTTGACTTGACTTGGCGCACACATTCCCGACAACGGCGCCAGAAATCCTTCTTGCTACCTCTTGAGCACTGCGTTGGTTTTCCCTTGAAGAGGATAGGGTGATGTAGTAAAGTAGCGTAAGTATTTCCCTCAGTTTTTGAGAACCAAGGTATCAATCCAGTAAGGAGGTCATGCTCAAGTCCCTTGCACCTACACAAACAAATAAGAACCTCGCAACCAACGTGATAAAGGGGTTGTCAATCCCTTCACGGTAACTTACGAGAGTGAGATCTGATAGAGATGATAAGATAATATTTTGGGTATTTTTTATGATAAAGAGTAAAAGTAAAGAAAGCAAAGCAAACAGTAATGGAAATAACGGGAGATTAATATGATGGAAAATAGACCCGGGGGCCATAGGTTTCACTAGTGGCTTCTCTCAAGAGCATAAGTATTACGGTGGGTGAGCAATTCTTGTCGAGCAATTGATAGAATTGAGCATAGTTATGAGAATATCTAGGTATGATCATGTATATAGGCATCACATCCGTGACAAGTAGACCGACTCTGCCTGCATCCACTACTATTACTCCACACATCGACCGCTATCCAAAGATGCATCTAGAGTATTAAGTTCATAAGAACGAGTAACGCTTTAAGTAAGATGACATGATGTAGAGGGATAAACTCATGCAATATGATATAAACCCCATCTTTTTATCCTCGATGTCAACAATACAATACGTGTTGTTTCCCCTCACATCCTTTGGGATCGAGCACCACAAGATTGAACCCAAAGCTAAGCACTTCTCCCATTGCAAGAAAGATCAATCTAGTAGGCCAAACCAAACTGATAATTGAAGAGAATTGCAAAGATAACCAATAATACATAAAAAGAATTCAGAGGAGATTCAAATATTGTTCATAGATAATCTTGATCATAAACCCACAATTCATCGATCTCGACAAACACATCGCAAAAAGAAGATTACATCGAATATATCTCCAAGAGAATTGAGGAGAACTTTGTATTGAGATCCAAAGAGAGAGAAGAAGCCATCTAGCTAATAACTATGGACCCGAAGGTCTGAGGTAAACTACTCACACATCATCGGAGAGGCTAACAAGAAGCAAGCGAAAAAGAAGGCGAACGGAAAAGAGAGGGCGAATAAAACAACAAGGCTGAAGTGGGGGAGAGGAAAACGAGAGGCAAATTGCAAATAATGTAATGCGAGGGATAAGAGTTTGTGATGGGCACTAGGTATGTCTTGACTTGTGTAGACTCGGTAACGGCACCAAAAATGGCTTGTTGTTGGGAGTCAAATCTTGACTTGACTTGGCGCACTCCTCCCCGGCAACGGTGCCAGAAATCCTTCTTGCTACCTCTTGAGCACTGCGTTGGTTTTCCCTTGAAGAGGAAAGGGTGATGCAGTAAAGTAGCGTAAGTATTTCCCTCAGTTTTTGAGAACCAAGGTATCAATCCAGTAGGAGGTCAAGCTCAAGTCCCTTGCACCTACACAAACAAATAAGAACCTCGCAACCAACGTGATAAAGGGGTTGTCAATCCCTTTACGGTCACTTACGAGAGTGAGATCTGATAGAGATGATAAGATAATATTTTTGGTATTTTTATGATAAAGAGTAAAAGTAAAGAAAGCAAACCAAACAATAATGGAAATAACGGGAGATTAATATATGATGGAAAATAGACCCGGGGGCCATATGTTTCACTAGTGGCTTCTCTCAAGAGCATAAGTAATACGGTGGGTGAACGAATTACTATCGAGCAATTGATAGAATTGAGCATAGTTATGAGAATATCTAGGTATGATCATGTATATAGGCATCACGTCCGTGACAAGTAGACCGACTCCTGCCTGCATCTACTACTATTACTCCACACATTGACAGCTATCCAGCATGCATCTAGAGTATTAAGTTCATAAGAACAGAGTAACGCTTTAAGCAAGATGACATGATGTAGAGGGATAAAATCATGCAATATGATATAAACCCCATCTTTTTATCCTCGATGGCAACAATACAATACGTGTCGTTTCCCCTACTGTCACTGGGATCGAGCACCACAAGATTGAACCCAAAGCTAAGCACTTCTCCCATTGCAAGAAAGATCAATCTAGTAGGCCAAACCAAACTGATAATTCGAAGAGACTTGCAAAGATAACCAATAATACATAAAAGAATTCAGAGGAGATTCAAATATTGTTCATAGATAATCTTGATCATAAACCCACAATTCATCGGATCTCGACAAACACACCGCAAAAGAAGATAACATCGAATAGATCTCCAAGAGAATCGAGGAGTACTTTGTATTGAGATCCAAAGAGAGAGAAGAAGCCATCTAGCTAATAACTATGAACCCGAAGGTCTGAGGTAAACTACTCACACATCATCGGAGAGGCTATGGTGTTGATGTAGAGGCCCTCCGCAATGGATGCCCCCTCGGGCAGGACGCCGGAAAAGGCCCAAAGGTGGGATCTCACAGGTACAGAAGGTTGCGGCGGTGGAATTACGTTTTCGTGGTGCTCTTCGATGGTTTGGGGTACGTAGGTATATATAGGAGGAAGAAGTAGGTCGGTGGAGCCACGAGGGTCTCACGGGGGTGGAGGGTGCGCTTGGGGGGGGGGGGGGGTAGGCGCGCCCCCCTGCTTGGTTGCTTGACGTCCACTCCAAGTCCTCTGGATCACGTTTGTTCCAAAAATCACGCTCCCAAAGGTTTCATTCCGTTTAGACTCTGTTTGATATCCTTTTTCTGCGTAACACTGAAATAGGCAAAAAAACAGCAATTTGGGCTGGGCCTCCGGTTAGTAGGTTAGTCCCAAAAATAATATAAAGTGTATAAATAAGCCCATTAAACATCCAAAACAGAATATATAATAGCATGGAACAATCAAAATTTATAGATACGTTGGAGACGTATCAGTAGGTTGATTGCTTGACTTGTGCTAAGTTGCTAAAATCTGCCAAGAATTAAAATTAGGAAAAGGCTAGATTTTTATTTGGTCAAGTATTCTAATCACCCCCCCCCCTCTAGACGTACTTTTGATCCTACAATAGCACACAAGGTGTTCCTCCGGTATTCGGGAGTTGCATAATCTCATAGTCAGAGGAATGTGTATAAGTCATAAAGAAAGCAATAGCAATAAAACTTAACGATCATTATGCTAAGCTAACGGATGGGTCTTGTCCATCACATCATTCTCTAGTGATGTGATCCCGTTCATCAAATGACAACACATGTCTGTGATCAGGAAACTTAACCATCTTTGATTAACGAGCTAGTCAAGTAGAGGCATACTAGGGACACTTTGTTTTGTCTATGTATTCACACATGTACTAAGTTTCTCGTTAATACAATTCTAGCATGAATAATAAACATTTATCATGATATAAGGAAATATAAATAACAACTTTATTATTGCCTCTAGGGCATATTTCCTTCAACAACAAAATCTCATCTTCCTAGATGTGATCAAGGCCAAGCAGAACATCAACATACCCATTTAGTGGATTGACATGGAGCATCTAAGGAAGAACCACGCATATTTTGGTGAGCCTCTGGACTTGGTGGAGTAGTTTGGTATTGAGGAGATCATCACGTTCTACCTTGACTATGACCCAGAGATTGAGGCTCAGTCTTTTTGCTTCTGTCCACTTCCACATGGATGAGAAGCGGAGCATGACTTGGATGACAAATGGAAAGAGGATGACTGCTGAGTGGAAGGCGTTCATGGATCTATTGCACGTTCGTGATGAGGGACTAGATGTGTACATTGGTATCCGTCCGCATGCCAACCCAGAGTCTGCTTCCAAGAACAAGCTTCAACCATTCCTGGTTGAGAAGAGTTTACCCAATGGCAAGAAGTCTTATGTACTTAACCCGTTTCTCGACATCATGCACCGAAACTTTTGCAACTCGCTTTTTCCTCACATGGGCGACAAGGACAAGGTGCATTCTTATATTGTGGACATGATGCTTATTTGTGAGGATGCACGCCTTCAACAACCTGGACCACTTGATGTCTCTCACATCATGTGGCGTGAGCTTCAGTCTGCTGTGTTCCATCGTAAGGTTCCCATCTATGGACCCTATTTGCACCTCTTGATTCAGAAGACTTGGGAGAAGTTCTTTCCGGGTGAAGAGTTTCATGCTCCCAACTGGATTCGCCATGAGCCCATTAGGTTGCGCCAGCAGAACAAGTGGGCTAAACACCACTACCCGGGCTGAGGTAGAGGCTGCCTGCATGGATGTTGATGAAGATGAGATTGAGGAGGAGGAGGACAGTCCTGATGAGTATGAGCCTCCCTCTGCTGAGCCATCTTGGGCTTCGAAGCTCAAGGACAAGGTGAAGGCTCTATTCTGCATGCAGGCCAAGGGGCAGTACCAGACTCATATTGCTCAGAAAGAGAGTCGACGACGCGACAAGCAGATTTTGAGGAAGCTTGGTGAGAACTTCTCGAGTGGGTCTGAGAAGAACATCACTCCTGAGGCTGCTTGGATGAAGAAGAAAGGCTATCAGTGGGTTGAGTCAGATGAGGAGTCCATTCCTGCTGCTTCAGAGGAGGACATTGTTCGGTGATCACTACTGTAGGAGCTACCACCTGTGTCTTAGGTGTCCTCTCTGCCTTTTTGGTGTCTCGATGCCAAAGGGGGAGAGAGTGTAGGATTTGCGAGTACTTTGATTTGTCTCCTTGCTTTCATTGAACCTTCGTCGTTGCTTTGGTTTGTGTTATTTGCGTGTGAGACCAGGAGACCTATTCTATCATATGGTGTGAGACATATGCCATCACTATTATCCTTTTATTCTCAAGTATGATTAGTAGCTTGTGAGATTAGTTTGTCTTGTACCCTTATCTTCATGCTCACTTGTTATACCTTGCTTTCATGCTTAGTGTCACTTATCTTGTTGCAAGGATTTCCTTATCTATAGAACATAGGGGGAGTGTTGATCCTAGTGTGTGTGTTTTGCAATCCAAAACATATCTATAGAATGCACACATCTAGGGGGAGCCTGTCTATATTTTATAGATTTTGGGTTTGCTTATGCTCATCATATATCTATGTGCAAATCCCGTATTGTCATCAATCCACCAAAAACAGGGAGATTGTAAGGGCATATTTCTCCCTAAGTGGTTTTGGTGATTGACGACAATGCATTTGCGGACTAATCATGTGCATAGAGCATTTCAGATATCTCATATCTAGGCACAAGACGATTCGGTGCCTCTCGGAGCCTATCGAAGACGGTTGATCTCTTCGTTTCTTTTCGATGGAATTGAGTCGTAGGAAAGTCGTACTATTAAGAGGGGGTCCACTTCGGAAAGGTTAGGGTGGAATCAACACGTACACATCTATTCCTTTGCACCACCTTTCCTTCACTTCGATTGATCACCATCCGTTTATCCATGTTTCTGCGATATGAAGGCTGCCAAGTGCTAAAGCCTCTGTGGCGTGCAGTAGTACTGCTCAATGGAGCGGTAGTACCGCAGGGCCAGCGGTAGTACCGCTCCCTGTGAGCGGTAGTACCACTTCCTCCAGCCCTGACGCTGATGCATGTGGAAGTAGGCGCGGATGTAATTTTTTACTTCCGCCCTTTCGCGGTAGTACCGCAATGTCTGTCCGGTACTACCGTGCTGGATTTTTGCACAGTTCCGACCTTAGCGGAAGTTGTTACGGAAGTAATTTATTACTTCTGTGCATTTCCAGTGCCAGTTGATACCTGCCTTACGGTAGTACCATAGGGGCGCGCAGTAGTACCGCTCCGGCGGTTCTACCCCTCGTTGCCCTATGCAACATGCCCTCATCTGGTCTCTGTCGCGCAAGCGGTAGTACCACACCCTGCAGTGGTAGTACCGCAACCCTGTGCGGTAGTGATACGTCTCCAATGTATCTATAATTTTTTATTGTTCCATGCTATATTATATTCTGTTTTGGATGTTTAATGGGCTTTATTATACACTTTTATATTATTTTTGGGACTAACCTATTAACCGGAGGCCCAACCCAAATTGTTGTTTTTTGCCTATTTCAGTGTTTCGCAGAAATAGAATATCAAACGGATTCCAAACGGATTGAAACCTTCGGGAACGTGATTTTCGAAACAAACGTGATCCAGAGGACTTGGAGTCTACGCAAAGCAATCAACAAGGAGAGCACGAGGTAGGGGGTGCGCCTACCTCCCCCAGGCGCGCCCTCCACCCTCGTGGGGCCCACGTTGCTCCACCGACGTACTTCTTCCTCCTATATATACCTACGTACCCCCAAACCATCAGAGGCATCCACAAAAACCTAATTCCACCGCCGCAACCTTACATTCCCGTGAGATCCCATCTTGGGGCCTTTTAGGCGTCTGCGGGAGGGGCATTGATCACGGAGGGCTTCTACATCAACACCATAGCCTCTCCAATGATGTGTGAGTAGTTTACCTCAGACCTTCGGGTCCATAGTTATTAGCTAGATGGCTTCTTCTCTCTCTTTAGATTTTAATACAAAGTTCTCCTCGATCTTCTAGGAGATCTATTCGATGTAATCTTCTTTTGCGGTGTGTTTGTCGAGACCGATGAATTGTGGGTTTATGATCAAGTTTATCTATGAACAATATTTGAATCTTCTCTGAATTCTTTTATGTATGATTGGTTATCTTTGCAAGTCTCTTTGAATTATCAGTTTGGTTTGGCCTACTAGATTGATCTTTCTTGCAATGGGAAAAGTGCTTAGCTTTGGGTTCAATCTTGCGGTGCTTTCGATCCCAAAGTGATGAGGGGAAATGACATGTATTGTATTGTTGCCATCGAGGATAAAAAGATGGGGTTTATATCATATTGCATGAGTTTATCCCTCTACATCATGTCATCTTACTTAAAGCATTACTCTGTTATTTTGAACTTAATACTCTAGATGCATGCTGGATAGCGGTCGATGTGTGGAGTAATAGTAGTAGATGCAGAATCGTTTCTGTCTACTTGTCGCGGATGTGATGCTTATTGTTGGGGAACGTAGTAATTTCAAAAAAAATCCTACGCACACACATGATCATGGTGATGCATAGCAACGAGAGGGGAGATTGTTGTCCACGTACCCTCGTAGACCGAAAGCGGAAGCGTTAGCACAACGCGGTTGATGTAGTCGTACGTCTTCACGATCCGACCGATCCAAGTACCGAACGTACGGCACCTCCGAGTTCAGCGCACATTCAGCTTGATGAGGTCCCGCGAACTCCGATCTAGCAGAGCTTCACTGGAGAGTTCCGTCAGCACGACGGCGTGGTGACGGTGATGATGTTTCTACCGAAGCAGGGCTTCGCCTAAGCACCGCTACGATATGACCGAGGTGGAATATGGTGGAGGGGGGCACTGCACACGGCTGGAATAGATCAACAAATCAACTTGTGTGTCTAGAGGTGCCCCCTGCTCCCGTATATAAAGGAGCAAGGGGGGAGAGGCGGCCGACCAGGGAGGGCGCGCCAAGGGGGGGTCCTACTCCCACCGGGAGTAGGACTCCTCCTTTCCTAGTAGGAGTAGGAGAAGGGGGGAAGGAGGAGGTGGAGAGAAGGAAGGAGAGGGGGGTCGCCGCCCCCTTCCCTTGTCCAATTCAAACTGGGGCAAGGGGGCCGCGCGCCACCTCCTGGCTGCCCTCTCTCTTCTCCACTAAGGCCTAATAGGCCCATTACTTCCCCCGGGGGGTTCCGGTAATCCCCTGTACTCCGGTAAAATCTCGATTTCACCCGGAACACTTCCGATATCCAGATATAGGCTTCCAATATATCAATCTTTATGTCTTGACCATTTTGAGACTCCTCGTCATGTCCGTGATCATATCCGGGACTCCGAACTACCTTCGGTACATCTAAACACAAAACTCATAATACCGATCGTCATCTAACTTTAAGCGTGCAGACCCTATGGGTTCGAGAACTATGTAGACATGACCGAGACACGTCTCCGGTCAATAACCAATAGCAAAACCTGGATGCTCATATCGGCTCCTACATATTTTACGAAGATCTTCATCGGTAAAAACCGCATAACAACATACATTGTTCCCTTTGTCATCCGTATGTTACTTGCCCGAGATTCGATTGTCAGTATCTCAATACCTAGTTCCCTCTCGTTACCGGCAAGTCTCTTTACTCATTCCGTAATACATCATCCCGCAACTAACTCATTTGTTGCAATGCTTGCAAGGCTTATAGTGATGTGCATTACCGAGTGGGCCCAGAGATACCTCTCCGACAATCGGAGTGACAAATCCTAATCTTGAAATACGCCAACCCAACAAGTACCTTTGGAGACACACAGTAGAGCACCTTTATAATCACCCGATTCACGTTGTGACATTTGGTAGCACACAAAGTGTTCCTCCGGTAAATGGGAGTTGCATAATCTCATAGTCATAGGAACATGTATAAGTCATGAAGAAAGCAATAGCAGAATACTAAACGATCAAGTGCTAAGCTAACGGAATGGGTCAAGTCAATCACATCATTCTCCTAATGATGTGATCCCATTAATCAAATGACAACTCATGTCTATGGCTAGGAAACATAACCATCTTTGATCAACGAGCTAGTCAAGTAGAGGCTTACTAGTGACACTCTGTTTGTCTATGTATTCACACAATTATTATGTTTCCGGTTAATACAATTCTAGCACGAATAATACACATTTATCATGATATAAGGAAATAAGTAATAACTTTATTATTGCCTCTAGGGCATATTTCCTTCAGTCTCCCACTTGCACTAGAGTCAATAATCTAGATTACATTGTAATGATTCTAACACCCATGGAGCCTTGGTGCTGATCATGTTTTGCTCATGGAAGAGGCTTAGTCAACGGGTCTGCAACATTTAGATCCGTATGTATCTTGCAAATTTCTATGTCTCCCACCTGTACTTGATCCCGGATGGAGTTGAAGCGTCTCTTGAAGTGCTTGGTTCTCTTGTGAAATCTGGATTCCTTTGCCAAGGCAATTGCACCAGTATTGTCACAAAAGATTTTCATTGGACCCGATGCACTAGGTATGACACCTAGATCGGATATGAACTCCTTCATCCGGACTCCTTCATTTTCTGCTTCCGAAGCAGCTATGTACTCCGCTTCACACATAGATCCCGCCACAACGCTTTGTTTAGAACTGCACCAACTGACAGCTCCACCGTTCAATGTAAACACGTATCCGGTTTGCTATTTAGAATCGTCCGTATCTGTGTCAAAGCTTGCATCGACGTAACCATTTACGACTAGCTCTTTGTCACCTCCATAAATGAGAAACATATCCTTAGTCCTTTTCAGGTATTTCAGGATGTTCTTGACCGCTGTCCGATGATCCACTCTGGATTACTTTGGTACCTCCTGCTAAACTTATAGCAAGGCACACATCAGGTCTGGTACACAACATTGCATACATGATAGAGCCTATGGTTGAAGCATAGGGAACATCTTTCATCTTCTCTCTATCTTCTGCAATGGTCGGGCATTGAGTCTTACTCAACTTCACACCTTGTAAACAGGCAAGAACTCTTTCTTTGCTTGATCCATTTTGAACTTCTTCAAAACTTTGTCAAGGTATGTAATTTGTGAAAGTCCAATTAAGCGTCTTGATCTATCTCTATAGATCTTGATGCCCAATATATAAGCAGCTTCACCGAGGTCCTTCATTGAAGAACTCTTGTTCAAATATCCCTTTATGCTATCTAGAAATTCTATATCATTTCCAATCAACAATATGTCATCTACATATAAATATCAGAAAGGCTACAGAGCTCCCACTCACTTTCTTGTAAATACAGGCTTCTCCAAAAATCTGTATAAATCCGTATGCTTTGATCACACTATCAAAACGTTTATTCCAACTCCGAGAGGCTTGCACCAGTCCATAAATGGATCACTAGAGCTTGCACACTTTGTTAGCTCCCTTTGGATCGACAAAACCTTCCGGTTGCATCATATACAACTCTTCTTCCAGAAATCCATTCAGGAATGCAGTTTTGACATCCATTTGCCAAATTTCATAATCATAAAATGCGGAAATTGCTAACATGATACAGACAGACTTAAGCATCGCTACGGGTGAGAAATTCTCATCGTACTCAATCCCTTGAACTTGTCGAAAACCTTTTGCAACAAGTCGAGCTTTATAGACAGTAACATTACCGTCAGCGTCAGTCTTCTTGTTGAAGATCCATTTATTCTCAATGGCTTGCCGATCATCAGGCAAGTCAACCAAAGTCCACACTTTGTTCTCATACATGGATCCCATCTCAGATTTCATGGCCTCAGGCCATTTTGCAGAATCTGGGCTCACCATCGCTTCTTCATAGTTCGTAGGTTCGTCATGGTCTAGTAACATAACCTCCAAAACAGGATTACCGTACCACTCTGGTGCGGATCTTACTCTGGTTGACCTACGAGGTTCAGTAGTAACTTGATCTGAAGTTTCATGATCAATATCATTAGCTTCCTCACTAATTGGTGTAGGTGTCACAGGAACCGGTTTCTGTGATGAACTACTTTCCAATAAGGGAGCAGGTACAGTTACCTCATCAAGTTCTACTTTCCTCCCACTTACTTCTTTCGAGAGAAACTCCTCTAGAAAGGATCCAAATTTAGCAACAAAAGTCTTGCCTTCAGATCTGTGATAGAAGGTGTACCCAACAGTTTCCTTTGGGTATCCTATGAAGACACATTTCTCCGATTTGGGTTCGAGCTTATCAGGTTGAAGCTTTTTCACATAAGCATCGCATCCCCAAACTTTAAGAAACGACAACTTTGGTTTCTTGCCAAACCACAGTTCTTAAGGAGTCGTCTCAACGGATTTCGATGGTGCCCTATTTAACGTGAATGCAGTCGTCTCTAAAGCATAATCCCAAAACGACAGCAGTAAATCAGTAAGAGACATCATAGATCGCACCATATCTAGTAAAGGACGATTACGACGTTCGGACACACCATTACGCTGTGGTGTTCCGGGTGGCGTGAGTTGTGAAACTATTCCGCATTGTTTCAAATGTAGGCCAAACTCGTAAGTCAAATATTCTCCTCCACGATCAGATCATAGAAACTTTATTTTCTTGTTACGATGATTTTCCACTTCACTCTGAAATTCTTTGAACTTTTCAAATGTTTCAGACTTATGTTTCATTAAGTAGATATACCCATATCTACTTAAATCATGTGTGAAGGTGAGAAAATAATGATACCCACCGCGAGCCTCAACCTTCATTGGACCACATACATCAGTATGTATGATCTCTAACAAATCAGTTGCTCGCTCCATAGTTCTGGAGAACGGCATTTTAGTCATCTTGCCCATGAGGCATGGTTCGCAAGTACCAAGTGATTCATAATCAAGTGGTTCCAAAAGTCCATCAGTATGGAGTTTCTTCATGCGCTTTACACCAATATGACCCAAACGGCGGTGCGTAAATAAGTTGCACTATCATTATCAACTCTGCATCTTTTGACTTCAACATTATGAATATGTGTATCACTACTATCGAGATTCAACAAAAATAGACCACTCTTAAAGGGTGCATGACCATAAAAGATATTACTCATATAAATAGAACAACCATTATTCCCTGATTTAAATGAATAACCGTCTCGCATCAAACAAGATCCAGATATAATGTTCATGCTCAACGCTGGCACCAAATAACAATTATGCAGGTCTAAAACTAATCCCGAAGGTAGATGTAGAGGTAGCGTGTCGACCGCGATCACATCGACTTTGGAACCATTTCCCACGTGCATCATCACCTCGTCCTTAGCCAATCTTTGCTTAATCTGTAACCCCTGTTTCGAGTTGCAAATATTAGCAAGAGAACCAGTATCAAATACCCAGATACTACTGCGAGCATTAGTAAGGTACAGATCAATAACATGTATATCACATATACCTTTGTTCACATTGCCATCCTTCTTATCCGCCAAATACTTGGGGCAGTTTCGCTTCGATGACGATGCTTTGCTTGAGAAGCACTCAGTTTCAGGCTTAGGTCCAGACTTGGGTTCCTTCTCTTGAGCAGCAACTTGTTTGCTGTTCTTCTTGAAGTTCCCCTTCTTCTTCCCTTTGCCCTTTTTCTTGAAACTGGTGGTCTTGTTGACCATCAACACTTGATTCTCTTTCTTGATTTCTACCTCCGCAGCCTTTAGCATTGCGAATAGCTCGGGAATTGTCTTATCCATCCCTTGCATATTATAGTTCATCGCGAAGCTCTTGTAGCTTGGTGGCAGTGATTGAAAAATTCTGTCAATGACACTATCATCCGGAAGATTAACTCCCAGTTGAATGAAGTGATTGTTATACCTAGACATTCTGAGTATATGTTCACTGACAGAACTATTCTCCTCCATCTTGCAGTTGTAGAACTTATTGGAGACTTCATATCTTTCAATCCGGGCATTTGCTTGAAATATTAACTTCAACTCCTAGAACATCTCATATGCTCCATGACGTACAAAACGTCGTTGAAGTCCCGATTCTAAGCCGTAAAGCATGGCACATCGAACTATCGAGTAGTCATCGGCTTTGCTCGCTGCACATTCATAACATCTAGTGTTGCTCCTGCAAGAAGGTCCGGCACCTAGCGGTGCTTCCAGACGTAATTCTTACGTGCAGGCAATGAGGATAATCCTCAAGTTACGGACCCAGTCCGTGTAATTGCTACCATCATCTTTCAACTTTGCTTTCTCAAGGAACGCATTAAAATTCAACTGAACAACAGCATGGGCCATCTATCTACAATCAACATAGACAAGCAAAATACTATCAGGTACTTAGTTCATGATAAATTTAAGTTCAATTAATCATATTACTTAAGAACTCCCACTTAGATAGACATCCCTCTAATAATCTAAGTGATCACATGATCCAAATCAACTAAACCATGTCCGATCATCACGTGAGATGGAGTAGTTTTTAATGGTGAACATCACTATGTTGATCATATCTACTATATGATTCACGTTCGACCTTTCGGTCTCGGTGTTACGAGGCCATATACGCATATGCTAGGCTCGTCAAGTTTAACCTGAGTATTGTGCGTGTGCAAATGTTTTGCACCCGTTGTATTTGAACGTAGAGCCTATCACACCCGATCATCAAGTGGTGTCTCAGCATGAAGAACTTTCACAACGGTGCATACTTAGGGAGAACACTTTTATCTTGAAATTTTAGTGAGAGATCATCTTATAATGCTACCATCAATCAAAGCAAGATAAGATGCATAAAAGATAAACATCACATGCAATCAATATAAGTGATATGATATGGCCATCATCACCTTGTGCTTGTGGTCTCCATCTCCGAAGCACCGTCATGATCACCATCGTCACCGGCGCGACACCTTGATCTCCATCGTAGCATCGTTCTCATCTCGCCAACGTACGCTTCTACGACTATCGCTACCGCTTAGTGATAATGTAAAGCATTACAGGGCGATTGCATTGCATACATTAAAGCGACAACCATATGGCTCCTGCCAGTTGCTGATAACTTAGTTACAAAACATGATAATCTCATACAGTAAAATATAGCATCATGTCTTGACCATATGACATCACAACATGCCCTGCAAAAACAAGTTAGACATCCTCTACTTTGTTGTTGCAAGTTTTACGTGGCTGCTATGGGCTGAGCAAGAACCGTTCTTACCTACGCATCGAAACCACAATGATAGTTCGTCAAGTTAGTGTTGTTTTAACCTTCTCAAGGACCGGGGGTAGCCAATCTCGGTTCAACTAAAGTTGGAGAAACTGACACCCGCCAGCCACCTGTGTGCAAAGCACGTCGGTAGAACCAGTCTCGCGTAAACGTATGCGTAATGTCGGTCCGGGCCGCTTCATCCAACAATACCGCTGAACCAAAGTGTGACATGCTGGTAAGCAGTATGACTTGTATCGCCCACAACTCACTTGTGTTCTACTCGTGCATATGACATCTACGCATAAAACCAGGTTCTGATACCACTGTTGGGGAACGTAGTAATTTCAAAAAAATTCCTACGCACACACAGGATCATGGTGATGCATAGCAACAAGAGGGGAGAGTGTTGTCCATGTACCCTCGTAGATCGAAAGCGGAAGTGTTAGCACAACGCGGTTGATGTAGTCGTACGTCTTCATGATCCGACCGATCCAAGTACCGAACGTACGGCACCTCCGAGTTCAGCACACGTTCAGCTCGATGACGTCCCGCGAACTACGATCTAGCAGAGCTTCACAGGAGAGTTCTGTCAGCATGACGGCGTGGTGACGGTGATGATGTTGCTACCGATGCAGGGCTTCACCTAAGCACCGCTACGATATGACCGAGGTGGAATATGGTGGACGGGGCACCGCACACGGCTGTAATAGATCAACAGATAAACTTGTGTGTCTAGAGGTGCCCCCCTGCCCACGTATATAAAGGAGCAAGGGGGGAGAGGCAGCCGGCCAGGGAGGGTGCGCCAAGGGGGGAGTCATACTCCTTTCCTAGTAGGAGTAGGAGAAGGGGGGAAGGAGGAGGTGGAGAGAACGAAGGAGAGGGCCGCCGCCGCCCCCTTCCCTTGTCCAATTCGGACTGGGGCAAGGGGGGCCGCGCGCCACCTCCTGGCTGCCCTCTCTCTTCTCCACTAAGGCCCAATAGGCCCATTACATCCCCCGGGTGGGGGGGGGGGTCCGGTAACCCCCGGTACTCCGGTAAAATCCCGATTTCACCCGGAACACTTCCAATATCCAAATATAGGCTTCTAATATATCAATCTTTATGTCTCGACCATTTTGAGGCTCCTCGTCATGTTCGTGATCATATCCGGGACTCTGAACTACCTTTGGTACATCAAAACACAAAACTTATAATATCGATCGTCATCTAACTTTAAGTGTGCGGACCCTACGGGTTCGAGAACTATGTAGACATGACCGAGACACGTCTCCGGTCAATATCCAATAGCCGAACCTGGATGCTCATATTGGCTCCTACATATTTAACGAAGATCTTTATCGGTCAAACCGCACAACAACATACGTTGTTCCCTTTGTCATCGGTATGTTACTTGCCCGAGATTCGATCGTCGGTATCTCAATACCTAGTTCAATCTCGCTACTGGCAAGTCTCTTTACTCGTTCCATAATACATCATCCCGCAACTAACTCATTTGTTGCAATGCTTATAGTGATGTGCATTACCGAGTGGGCCCAGATATACCTCTCTGACAATCTGAGTGACAAATCCTAATCTCGAAATACGCCAACCCAACAAGTACCTTTGGAGACACCTGTAGAGCACCTTTATAATCAACCAGTTATGTTGTGACGTTTGGTAGCACACAAAGTGTTCCTCCCAAACGGAGTTGCATAATCTCATAGTCATAGGAACATGTATAAGTCATGAAGAAAGAAATAGCAGAATACTAAACGATCAAGTGCTAAGCAAACGGAATGGGTCAAGTCAATCACATCATTCTCCTAATGATGTGATCCCGTATCAAATGACAACTCATGTCAATGGCTAGGAAACATAACCATCTTTGATCAACGAGCTAGGCAAGTAGAGGCATATAAGTGACACTCTGTTTTTCTATGTATTCACACAAGTATTATGTTTCTGGTTAATACAATTCTAGCATGAATAATAAACATTTATCATGATATAAGGAAATAAATAATAACTTTATTATTGCCTCTAGGGCATATTTCCTTCACCTATATACATGATCATACCTAGATATTCTCATAACTATGCTCAATTTTATCAATTGCTCCACAGTAATTTGTTCACCCACCGTAATACTTATGCTCTTGAGAGAAGCCACTAGTGAAACCTATGGCCCCCGGGTCTATTTTCCATCATATTTATCTTCCAACACTTAGCTATTTCTGGCGCCGTTTTTTTCTTTCTTTACTTTTAGTCTTTATCATAAAAATACCAAAAATATTATCTTATCATATCTATCAGATCTCACTCTCGTAAGTGACCGTGAAGGGATTGACAACCCCTTTATCGCGTTGGTTGCGAGGTTCTTATTTGTTTGTGTAGGTGCGCGGGACTTGAGCGTGGTCTCCTCTTTGGATTGATACCTTGGTTCTCAAAAACTGAGGGAAATACTTACGCTACTTTACTGCATCACCCTTTCCTCTTCAAGGGAAAACCAACGCAGTGCTCAAGAGGTAGCAAGAAGGATTTCTGGCGCCGTTGCCGGGGAGTCTACGCACAAGTCAAGATATACCAAGTACCCATCACAAACTCTTATCACTCACATTACATTATTTGCCATTTGCCTCTCATTTTCCTCTCCCCCACTTCACCCTTGCCGTTTTATTCGCCCTCTCTTTTCCGTTCGCCTCTTTTTCGCTTGCTTCTTGTTTGCTCGTGTGTTGGATTGCTTGCTTGTCATGATGACTCAAGATAATACTAAATTGTGTGACTTTACCAATACCAACAACAATGATTTTCTTAGCACTCCGATTGCTCCTCTTGCCGATGATGAATCTTGTGAAATTAATGTTGTTTTGTTGAATCTTGTCATGAAAGATCAATTCGCCGGCCTTCCTAGTGAAGATAATGGTACCCATCTGAATAGCTTTGTTGATTTGTGTGATATGCAAAAGAAGAAAGATGTGGACAATGATATTGTTAAATTGAAGATATTTCCTTTTTCGCTTAGAGATCGTGCTAAAGTTTGGTTTTCGTCTTTGCCTAAAAATAGTATTGATTCATGGAATAAGTGCAAAGATTATTTTATCTCTAAGTATTTTCCTCCCGCTAAGACCATCTCTCTTAGAAACGATATCATGAATTTTAAGCAACTTGATCATGAACATGTTGCACAAGCTTGGGAGAGGATGAAATTAATGATACGTAATTGCCCTACTCATGGTTTGAATTTGTGGATGATTATACAAAAATTTTATGCGGATTGAATTTTGTTTCTAGAAATCTTTTAGATTCGACATGGGAGGCACTTTTATGGAAATCACTTTAGGAGAAGCTACTAAACTCCTAGATAATATTATGGTTAATTATTCTCAATGGCACAATCGAAAGATCTACTAATAAAAAGTGCATGCGATAGAAGAAATTAATGTTTTGAGTGGAAAGATGGATGAACTTATGAAATTATTTGCTACTAAAAGTGTTTCTTCTGATCCTAATGATATGCCTTTGTCTACTTTGATTGAGAATAATAAGGAATCTATGGACGTGAATTTTGTTGGTAGGAATAATTTTGGTAACTACGCGTATAGAGGACACTTTAATCCTAGGCCGTTCCCTAGTAATTCCTCTAATAATTATGGTAATTCCTACAACAATTCTTATGGAAATTTTAATAAGATGCCCTATGAATTTGAGACTACTGTTAAGGAGTTTATGAATTCGCAAAAGAATTTCAATGCTTTGCTTGAAGAAAAATTTCTTAAGGTTGATGAATTGGCTAGGAACGTTGATAGAATTTCTCTTGATGTTGATTCTTTGAAACTTAGATATATTCCACCTAAGCATGATATCAATGAGTCTCTCAAAACCATGAGAATTTCCATTGATGAGTGCAAATAAAGAACCGCTAGGATGCGGCTAAGAAAGATTGCTTTGTAAAAGTGTGTTCTTCTAGTTTCTATGAAAATAAAGATGAAGATCTAAAAGTTATTGATGTGTCCCCTATTAAATCTTTGTTTTACAATATGAATCTTGATAATGATGGGACTGAATATGAGCCACCTTTACCTAGAAGGCATTCCAAAAATTCGGAGTATTTAGATCTTGATGCTAAAATTTGTAAAAGTGGGATTGAAGAAGTCAAAACTTTAGATATCAATGAACACACTATCTTGGATTTCAAGGAATTTAATTATGATAATTGCTATTTTATAGATTGTATTTCCTTGTTGCAATCCGTGCTAAATTCTCCTCATGCTTATAGTCAAAATAAAGCTTTTACTAAACATATCGTTGATGCTTTGATGCAATCTTATGAAGAAAAACTTGAGTTGGAAGTTTCTATCCCTAGAAAACTTTATGATGAGTGGGAACCTACTATTAAAATGAAAATTAAAGATCATGAATGCTATTCTTTGTGTGATTTGGGTGCTAGTGTTTCCATGATTCCAAAAACTTTGTGTGATTTGCTAGGTTTTCGTGAATTTGATGATTGCTCTTTAAACTTGCACCTTGCGGATTCCACTATTAAGAAACCTATGGGAAGAATTAACGATGTTCTTATTGTTGCAAAATTAGGAACTATGTGCTCGTAGATTTCATTGTTCTTGATATAGATTGCAATCCTTCATATCCTATTATTCTTGGTAGACCTTTCCTTAGAACGATTGGTGCAATTGTTGATATGAAGGAAGGAAATATTATATTCCAATTTCCGTTAAGGAAAGGCATGGAACACTTCCCTAGAAATAAAATAAAATTACCATATGAATCTATTATGAGAGCTACTTATGAATTGCCTACCAAAGATGGAAATACCTAGATCTATCCTTGCTTTTATGTCTAGCTAGGGGCGTTAAACGATAGCGCTTGTTGGGAGGCAACCCAATTTTATTTTAGTTTTTTGCTTTTTGCTTATGTTTAGGAATAAATCTTTGATCTAGCCCCTGGTTAGATTTGTTTTTCTATTTTAATTAGTGTTTGTGCCAAGTTAAACCTGTCGGCGTTCTGGGAACGGGGGTCCCCAGACTTGCCTGCCTGTGGCCTGCGGCGTGGATCAAGGGAGGCCCAGGACGGCCCATCTTCATCAACACAAGCTCAAGACCCTCGCGAGGGGCCAAGCCTCGCGGGGCGGATGACCAAGAGCTTCTTCAGGCGCGGCCTCGTCAGGCTGGCTCACGAGGAGGCGGAGAGTTCAAGGCAGGGTACCTCACGAGGTGCCCATGACGTAAGCCATGACGACCAAGGGCGCCAGTCGGGCGCCAGCCACGCAGCGTCCTCCTTTCCTCTTTGGTGCAAAGGGAGCAAGCGCAGGCAAGAGCATCAAGCAAAGGCATCCGTTTCGTGTGCAACAAGACCAAGACCAGCCCCATCGCCTGGAATGCAGTCACCGTGGAGCCCAAGCATGCGTCATCACCAGAGCCTTTGGCAGGCGAGGACCAACTTTAGTCAGGATAAGTGTACCGGTTGTTCCCCTTCAAAATGGCCAATTGTTGGCGCCCTTCCCACTCAATATTTGGGAAGAGGCCCAGGGCCTTCGTCTATATAAGTAGAGCTAGCCACCATAGTAAAAGAGACGATCGGATAGAGTGGGGAAGCACCCGAAGAGAGAGAGAGACCCGAGCCTCAAGCTAGAGCGACGGGACACCACTTAGCAGTTCATCGCTTCCACCAAGAACAGACCCTCGCGAGGCTATTCTTCCCTGTACTGTTCCTCATCAGCCCAAGAGGCAATCCACACACCACACACTGGAGTTGGGTATTACACCACGATGGTGGCCTGAACCAGTATAAATCTTGCGTCTCTTGTGCTGTTCTTGTTAGTAGTTTAGGTCCTCGCGGTTCGGTGAGGTACGAGGCGGTGGAGGTTGGATCTCCGCGCGCACTTTAGTTCGAACCTTAAGGGTCTGCCGGAACCCGAAATCCGACATTTGGTGCGCCAGGTAGGGGTGCGCCGGAATCTGCCTTTCGTCGCCTCGTTCTTCCCCGGCCACCGCAACCATGTCTGACGCTCGCCGGGCCCGCGCCGAGCGCCGAGCCGCCCTCGCCTCCCATGTCGCCCGGGCCGCTCCCGTCGGCGGGCGCCCTCGTCGTTCCCCGTCACCTGCCGTCAACACCGCCATCGGCCCGGCAGGGGACGGGCAGCAAGCATCGTCCCTGCACTCCCTGGCGACTTCATGGGGGAGGCCACGCGGCTCCCTGGTCGCCCGCCCCCTCGCGCCGGCTTCTCCACTCGTCGCAGCCCTCCTCGGCGGCTCGCAGGCGCCGCCCTCCAGCCGCCATGTCAAGACATTCGTCCGCCGGGTCGGCGCCGCCTCCTGTGAGGGGCTCCCTCAAGGCAGACGGAGTCGTCGGGCCGGGCTGACCGACTCTCAAGACCACCCCGCCAACTCGGCCGGCTCGGGTGCTCCCGCTACTCTGCACACCTACCATCTGCCAGGTCGCCGTCACCAGGACCCTCATCGACGGCGGCGCCGGCCTCAATGTACTCTCAGTCAAGGCCTTCAACCTCCTCTGGATACCCAGGGAGCGGCTGCTGCCCAGCCGGCCTTTTTCGGGCGTAGGAGGAGGGTCATCCAGCTCCTTGGGGCAAATCCGGCTTCCGGTGACCTTCGGCACCTACGACAACTTCCGCACGGAATTGGTCGACTTTGACATCGCCCCCATCGGCCTCCCCTACAACGCCATCCTTGGCTATCCGGCGTTGGCCAAATTCATGGCCGCAACCCACCCGGGGTACAACCTCATGAAGATGCCTGGGAGCAGCGGCGTCCTCACCGTGCCCGGGGATACTGAGGATGCGCTGCGAGCGCTCGGGCTCACCCTCAAGACGGCGGCCGCAGCACAGCCCGCCGATGCGGAAGCCCCCAAGCCCAAGGGGGCTGCGCCGACCAAGAAGAAGAAGTTGTTCACTCAAGACAAGGCGGAGATCAAGCAGATACCCGTCGATGAGGACGGGTCCACAAACGCCACCTTCACCATAGGCGCCAACCTCGAGCCCGAACAGGAGGAAGCCCTTGTCAAGTTCCTGCGTGCGAACAAGAAGGTGTTCGCCTGGGAGCCCGATCAACTGGCGGGGATTCCACGGGGCGTGATCGAGTACCACCTCGACGTGTGCCCCAACGTGCGTCCAGTGAAGCACAAAGCGAGGAGGTAGTCCACCGAAAAGCAGGCCTTCATCGTCCAAGAGACCCACAAGCTAGAAGCCGCGGGGGTTATCCGCGAGGTCCGATACCCAGATTGGTTGGCCAACCCCGTGGTGGTGCCGAAGAAGGGAGGAAAGGAGCGCATGTGTGTCAACTTCACCAACCTCAACAAAGCATGCCCGCAGGATCCATTTCCGCTTCCTCGCATCGACCAGATCGTAGATTCCACCGCCGAGTGTGACCTGTTGTGCTTCTTGGACGCCTTTTCGGGGTATCACCAAATCAAGATGGCGGTGGAAGACGTGGAGAAGACGGCCTTCCTAACCCCGTGTGGAGTATACTGCTATACCTGCATGCCATTCGGGTTGCGCAACGCAGGGGCAACCTTCCAGCAGCTCATGCACATCACCTTGGGCCCACAGCTCGGGAAGAATGTGGAGGCATACGTCGACGATATCGTGGTGAAGTCTCGCGAGGCCAAGACCTTGATACAAGACCTGGAAGAAACCTTCGCGAGCCTCAACGCAGTGAGCCTGCGACTCAACCCAGAGAAGTGTGTGTTTGGAGTTCCCTCAGGCAAGCTCCTTGGTTTTCTCGTGTCCCATCGAGGCATCGAGGCCAACCCAGAAAAGGTCAAGGCAGTGGAAGACATGAGCCCACCGAAGGCCCTCAGGGAGATGCAGAAGCTCACAGGGCGCATAACGGCGCTGGGCCGTTTCATCTCCCGATTGGGGGAGCGGGCGCTGCCTTTCTTCCAGCTGATGAAGAAAAAGGGGCCCTTCGAGTGGACTCAAGGGGCCGACCAAGTGTTTCAAGACCTCAAGAGGTACCTGACCAGCCCTCCAGTGATGGTGGCCCCGCGCCCTCAGGAGCCCTTGGTACTCTACCTCGCCGCCACTCCCTACTCCGCTAGCGCTGCTCTAGTGGTGGTTAGGGAGGAGCGTCAGGCCAAGACCATGGCGGCCACCCGAGCTAAGGCAAGACCGAATCAGAAGGAACTAGCAGAGGCCAGCACTGCAATGGAGGAAGATCAGCCGTCACAGCAGAGCGCACCAAGGGTGGGGGAGGCCTCCCGTCAAGCACCCGGCCGGGAGGCGCCCGGCGCCTCGGGAGGCACCACAGCTTCCGGAGGGCGCCACCAGCACCAACGCCCCTAACCTCGCCGAGCACCCGGTGTACTTTGTCCGATTACCGTGCTCACGGGATGCGAGGGCACGGTACCCCATGCATGAAGCTCCTCTGGCACTGCTGGTGGCTTCGCGCAAGCTGCGGCACTACTTCCAGGGTCATCCGATCAAGGTTGTCTCGGCATACCCCCTGGAGAGGGTGCTCAGGAGCCCCAACTCGGCAGGAAGAGTCGCCGAGTGGAACATTGAGCTGCAAGCATTCCAGCTCGAGTTCAGTACGACCAGAGTCATCAAGGGGGCCGCGCTGGCAGATTTCGTGGCCGAATGGACAGAAGCACCGGGCCTTAGGGCCGGCGAGGATCGGTCCCTCTCCCCAGGGAGCGAAGCGCCAGAAGGTTGGGTCATGTACTTCAACGGAGCGTTCTCCAGACAGGGCGCTGGGGCTGGGGCAGTACTCATATCCCCCTCTCAGGACAAGCTCTACTATGCCGTGCAGCTCTGTTTCCAGCATGGAGAGAAGGTCTCTAACAATATAGCAGAATCTGAGGCTGATAGCAGTCCGAAGGCTGCCGCTGCCACAGGGTGAAGCGCCTACCATCAAGGGCGATTCGCAGCTCCTCGTCAATTTCTCCAACAAGGTGTACGAGCCAAGGGATGAACACATGGAGGCCTACCTTGCGGAGGTCCGCAGGATGGAGAAAGCAGTTACGGGGTTGGAGTTGCAAGACGCGTGCCCGCGACACCAATCAAGAGGCCGACGACCTCGCCAAACGAGCCTCCGGGAGGTTACCCCAGAGCCGGGTGTCTTTGAGGAACGGCTCTTCAAGCCCTCAGCCTGCCGCCCGTTATCAAGCACGGCACTGACCTCGGGAGGAGCTCCCTCACCACCAGCCTCGGGAGCCCCGGCCTGTGGCCCGGCCTCGAGCACGCCTTTGCTCCTAACGATGGAACCTCAAGAGGAGTGCTGGATCACGGAGCTCAAAAGTTACTTAACGCGTGGGACTTTGCGGAGAAGGAGGAGGAGGCGGGCGTGTGGCTCGGCAAGCCACGGCATACGACATCATGGATGGAGAGCTCTACGGAGACGACCAAACAACGTATCCCTACGCTGCATCACCAGGGAACAGGGAAGGAATTGCTGGCGAGATATACATGGCGGAGATTGTAGGCACCATTCATCGTCCACGGACCCTTGTCGGGAAGGCGTTCGCAGCGGTTTCTATTGGCCCACCGCGCTCAATGACGCCATCGACCTCGTGAAGGCTTGCGAGGCTTGCCAATTCCATGCCAAGCAGATTCACCAGCCAGCAGGAGGCCTGCAAACCATTCCCCTCACTTGGCCATTTGCGGTCTGGGGGCTGGACATTCTGGGCCCTTTCCCTCGGGCGCCAGGGGGCTATCGCTACCTCTACGTCGCCGTGGACAAATTCACCAAGTGGGCCGAAGTCGAGGCCGTCCGCGCCATCCCTGCTGGTTCTGCGGTCAAGTTCATCAAGGGCACCGTGAGCCGGTTCGGAGTGCCGAACCGCATCATCGCCGACAACGGTTCGCGATTCACGGTAACCTTTTAAAACTTACTGCGCTAACCTTGAACGCAGATATGCTACGCCGGTGGCACACCGCAAGAGCAATGGACAAAGCCGAAGCGGGCCAATGCAGAGGTCCCGAGAGGCCTCAAGACCGGGACGTTCAAGAAGAACCAGCTGCGGCAGAGGCTGGTACGACGAGCTTCCATCCGTCTGTGGTCCATCCGCACAAGCTGCGACCAAGCCAAGCTGGAGAGACCCCTTCTTCACGGTCTCACGGAGCCGGCGGTCCTCCCTCACGAGGTCAAGCGTCGATCCGCTGGTCTGGCGTTCGATGAAAGCGTAGCAGGGCGCCATGCGGGGACGGCTCTTGTCTTTGGGGAGGAGCGTTGTCGGGAAGCTGCTGCGAGCGGCAAGGTACCAAAGAGCACTCCGGCGATACCACCGCCGCAACATCCGCCCAGAACTCTCGAGGTAGGAGACCTCGTGCCGACAGGTCCTCTCCGGGGAGGGACTGCATAAGCTCTCTCCCATGTGGGAGGGCCCATTCAAGGTTGTTCATGTTTCGGGCCTGGCTCCGTGCGCTTGGAGACGCAAGAGGGAGTACCTACTCTGTAACGCGTGGAACATCCAGCACCTCCGGAGGTTCTACCCCTAAAAGGCCCCGAGCTCGTGAAGAAGGCGAATGCTGTGAAGTTCATCTTTTGGAAAAGGCCCCGAGCACATGAAGAAGGCGAATGCTGTGAAGTTCATCTTTTGGAAAGGCCACGAGCTCGTGAAGAAGGCGAATGCCTGTGAAGTTCATCTTTTTGGAAAAGGCCCGGAGCCTGTGAAGAAGGCGAATGCCTGTGAAGCTCACCTCTTGGGAAAAGGCCCAGAGCCTGTGAAGAAGGCGAACGCCTGTGAAGCTATCGCGTTCTGGAAAGGCCCGGAGCCTGTGAAGAGGGCAAACGCCCGTGAACCTTGCTTACGGAAGAAAGGCCGGAGCACTGTGAAGAAGGCCAGTGCTGTGAAGCTTCGCCACCCCGTGACACTCTCACGTAATAATGAGTGGGGTTGTACACGCCCGGACTCTCGAAGTGCTGGCCTCAGCCACAGGGCTCCCTCCTACGCCAAGAGGCAGCACTTAGCTCCTTATTTGGTGAGAAGACGCCCAAGACTAGACTAGGTGCCGGACGCGGCTTTTTCATTTGCTTTCTGCAGCTTGATTTGGTTATTCCCATTTGAAGTTTTTATCGAAACTATCGCCCTTTTTTGGTCCGTGGTTCTTCGATCTTTTTCGCCCTCCTGCCTCGGTTTCTCTTGCGCGGGGACTCGCGAGGTAGCAGCCTCGGTAGCCCCCGCGGGTGTTCCTACCCCTATCGCTCAAGTTTCACGGCCTGGTCCACAGCTGGAGCACCTCCTCGACCATGCCTCACGGGCAGCACAACGTACATGGGGCCAGGTCGGTCGCCCCCTGACCACGATCGGGGTTCACTGCGAATGGGCACTGACGAAGGGAACGATGTCGGGATAACAAAAGCAGTACAATAATTAACGACGTTTCCCTAAACACGCCCCCACGGGGCCACAAATTGTTCCCTTTTTACGCAGGAGAAAAGGAAAGAAAAGGACAAAAGCAGGTGAAGCACGCCCCGTGCAGGCTCTCTTGGGAGGCCTGAGCCGCCTCCGGAGCTCAGTCGGACTCCATCTCGCGCCTGCGATGGTGGAGTACCTGCGATGGTGGAGTACGGGAGATGAACTCATCATGTAGACTTGGGACTTCAACTTCATTAGCAGTAGCAGGGGCAAATCTAGAGAGTCTCTGTTTGCGTCGGTGCGGAGGACCACCAACATCCCCTAACTTACTCTTTTCCTTCCTATTTTCCGATATTGCCTTATGAAGTCAAAACCACAAGAAGATGAATAAAATTAGCTCTGCATAACTGGTTGATGCATGATCTGCATTTAACACTACTTTGATGTAAGGCAAGCGCAGGATAGGAGGATGGAATATATACAAAAAAGACAGCGTTTCATATTCACACGTACGATAGGAGGATGGAATATGTATGAAAAAACAGTAAGCAAAAGGCATTTCAACAAAATTAGAAGAAATGAAAGCTAGGCACCATATGAACATGCAACCAATATCACTCTATCAGGTAAAAAGTGTCTCGTCGTAAGTGCCATTTCAAGAAATTAGAAGCAGTACAAGCTAGAAGACAATGCAAGATGCAACCTACATCACAGGTCCCAAGTTAAATGTGTCTTATGGGTAAGTGATCATTGCAGGTATAAGTTGTAAGCTATGCAGATGCAATTCAACATAATCAGAAGCAATACAAACTAGACATCATACGGAAAACGCAACAACGTATAACAGTTCCAAGTAAGAGCAAGCACCTGTGATGGTGGAGTAGGGGAGATGTGCTCATCATGTACACGTATGTTCTAGAAACAGGAACACGTGTCATATTCACAGGCATTATGTGTAAAGTAAGTAGATGCAATTCAAGTTAGAAGCAATACAAGCTAGACATCATACGCAACATGCAACCACATATAATAGTGTCAAGTTAGAGCAAGCACCTGTGATGGTGGAGTAGGGGAGATGTGTTCATCATCTACACAACTACGTTGACTGTCCAGCCTTGTGTTGTCTTACGAATCTTGTTGGGAGGATGGCAGAGTAGAATCTGTAGAGACCCCCTGTTTGAGTTGCTCCGAAGGACCACCATCATCCACTGCCGGACTAATTTCCTTCAGCTGCAATGATTTTGCATTGTGAAGTCAAACCGATAAGAAAAAGGAATAAAATTCGCTCTTCAGAACTCATTCATGCATGCTACTGACGAACACTACTCGGATGAAAGGGAAATACATGATGCAAGGATGGAATATGTATGAAAAACAGGATGATGTGACATATTCACACCTATGATGTGGCAACTAAGCAGAAGGCATTTCAACAAATTAGAAGCACTTCAAGCTAGACACCATATGAAAGATGCAACCAATATCACTCTGCCAAGTTCAAACTGTATGGCGTTTCAACAAATTAGAAGCGATACATGCTAGAAATCATATGCAAGACACAACCAATATCATAGTGGCGACTTAAAGGTGCCTTATCATAAGTGGTGATGCGGGATATGCAAGAATAGTAGTCTGATGTAGAAACAGGAACACATGTCATATTCACAGGCATTATGTGTAAAGTAAGCAGATGCAATTTAACAAAGTTAGAAGAAATACAAGCTAGACATCATACGCAACATGCAACCACATATAATAGTGCCAAGCTAGAGCAAGCACCTGTGATGGTGGAGTAGGGGAGATGTGCTCATCATCTACACAGCTACGTTGACTGTCTAGCCTTGCGTTGTCTTGCGAATCTTGTTGGGAGGATGGCGGAGTAGAATCTGTAGAGAACCTCCGTTTCAGTTGCTTGGAAGGACCACCATCATCCAATGCCTTGCCAATTTCCTTCAGCTTTATTGATTTTGCATTGTGAGGTCATACTAACAAGAAAAAGGAATATCATTCGCTCTTGTAACTCATTCATGCATGATAATCTTGTGAACACTACTCGATGAAAGGCAAAGTCATGATACGAGGATGGAATATGTACGAAAAAATGGACGGCTTCACATATTCACACCTATGATGTGGTAACTAACGGAAGGCACTTCAACAAATTAGAAACACCGCAAGACACCATATGGAAGGTGCAATCAATATCACTCGCCAAGTTAAAACTGTCTCGTCATAGGTGGCGTTCATCAAACTAGAAGCAATACATGCTAGAAATCATATTCAAGACGCAAAACCAATATCACACTGCCAACTTAAAGGTGTCCCATCATAAGTGGTGATGCAGGATACACAAGAAGAGTAGTTTCATGTAAGAACATGGTGTGATAGACAGATATAGTATGTACCAAAAACAGGAAAGCGTATCATATTCACATGTATCATGTGTAAGCTAAGCAGATGCAGTTTACATTAATTAGGAGCAATACGAGCTAGACACCATATGCAACATGCAACCAGATATCACACTGCCAAGTTAGAGAAAGCACCTTGGATGGTGGAGTAGGGGAGCGGAGACTTGGACCTTGTAATGCACTATCAGTACAAGGAGAATCGGTACAGATGCTCCATTTACGTTGCTGCAGAGGACCACCATCATCGCCTTCCTTACTCTTTTCCTTCCTCTTTCTTGATTTTGCCTTGTCAAGTCAAACCCACAAGAAAAAAAATAAAATTTGCTCTTCAGAACTCATTGATGCATGATCTTGTGAACACTACTTTCATGTAAGGCAGCCGCATGATAGGAGGATGGAATATGTATGAAAAACATGACGGCGTGACATATTGACATGTATGATGTATAAAATGTAAACTAAGCACAAGGTGCTTGAACTTGTTAGAATCGATGCAAGCTAGAAACCATATGAAAGATGAAACCAATAACACTTTGCCAAATTAAAAGGGTGCCCTAACAAATGTATTTGACCAAATTAGAAGTAATACATGGCAATAGGCTAGAAATAATATGCAATATGCAACGAATAAAGGTGACTCATCGTAAGTGATTGATGCAGGATCTGTAAGAGAGGTAGTTTCATGTAAGAACAAGGTTAACACATAGATGTAGTGTGTACCAAAAATAGGAAGGGATGTCATATTCACAGGTATAGTGTGTAAACTAAGCAGATGCAATTTACCCTAATTAGAAGCATTACAAGCTAGACATTGTATGCAACATGCAACCACATATCACACTACGAAGTTAGAGCAAGCACCTGTGATGGTGGTGTAGGGGAAGTGCGGTCTTCGTGCATGAGCTACGTTCAATGTCTTCATTTAGGCTTGCTGTTTCTTGAGAATCATGTGGAGAGGATGAAATTTCATTCTTTATAAGAGTATTGCGTCTCATATTAACCTGTGCACGTGTTGTCTCATCATAAGCGATAGACGCAGGATACACAAGAACAATAGTTTGATGTAAGAACATGGTGTGATAGGCAGATGTAGTATGTACCAAAAACAGGAAGGCGTGTCATATTCACATGTATAATGTGTAAGCTAAGGAGATGCAATTTAACAAATTAGGAGCATTGATGAGGATGTAAGAACATGGTTAAGAGAAAGACGTAGTATGTACCAAAAACAAGAAGGCATGTCATATTCACAGGTATAATGTGTTAACTAAGCAGATGCAATTTACCCTAATTAGAAGCATTACAAGGTAGACACCATATGCAACATGCAACCACATATCACATTGCCAAGTAAGAGCAAGCACCTGCGATGGTGGTGTGGGGGAATTGCGGTGATCAACCAGAGAGCTACGTTGACTATCTTCATTTAGCCTTGCTGTTTCTTGAGAATCATGTGGGGAGGATGACACTGCACTCTTTAAACGAGTAGGGCGTCTCACAAGAACTCCACCCGGGTGACTATCTCATCATAAGTGATTGACGAGGGATACAAAAGAGCATTAGTTTGATGTACGAACATGGTTAATAGACATATGTAGTATGTATCAAAAAGCAGGAAGGCATGTCATTATCAAAGGTATAATGTGCAAAGTAAGCAGATGCAATTTAACCAAATTGGAAGCAATACAAGCTAGACACCATATGCAACATGCAACCACATTTGAGCGGTCTGAAGTTAAAGCAAGCTCACAGGATGGTTGTGTGTGGCAATTGAGATCATCAAGCTGCAGAGCTATGTTTCTTGTCTCCAAGCTGCGACCTTGCACCCATTAGAAACCTTTGAAACTCTTAGTGCTTGTCTTGAATTACACCGGGCGACTTACATCTTTTCTTTTCTGCATTCATCAACACTGCGTCAGAGTCTGAAATACCCATGCATAAAAAAACAATAGTGTGAGTATGGGCGAAGTGTGTGCACAATTAGTACAGTGTAAAGGTAGCAGATAGCAGGCCGGTGAGAAATAAATGACGGGAGACATATGATAGCTCTACAACATGCATGGCACACTAAATTACTACAAATTCTATGAAAATAACAGTCGACTGAAAGCAAATAGGTCAGTCCATTTTTTCTGCACCGTCCGATGTTCAAAGAACGGGCAGATCGCCTTCATCTACCTCCAGCCAGTCAGTGTTGACAATCTTCCTCGAAACGCCAGCGACCACCGGCCCAGTATTCTTCCCCTGCCAGCACCCTCCCCCCGACCTCACCGCACCGCCGTGCTTGGGACCCCCCTGGCCATCCATTCAAGCACTGCCGACCTCCAGATCGGGCGCAAGCAGCTCCTGCGCCCCACACCCCTATGATAGACACCGATGCGCCGCTTCCCCGGAGAACAGGCAGACTAGGTGCTCCGCGCGCCTAAGCGGGTGCTGCTTCTTTTAATTATGGTTCGACTGACTCTGAATTGAAATCCTGGCGGGCTACTGACCTCTAGCAAAGGTGAAATAGTAAGAGGGAGGAAACCTTGTGCATTTAGTATCACGAAGAAGATGCAGTAAGAAGCGCTCAACTAGTTTCTTTCGTGGGATGAATACGGTGTGAGCGGAGACGTAAGATTTGCACGAATAAGGGAAGAGGAGTACCTCTTCACGACAAGTTGTATCCTCATACGTATTTCCGACGATCTTCTTGTTGTTCGCGGAAACCAGAAGTTGTGGAGGACGGTGCAGCCTTGGGCGAACCCATGGCCAAGTTGTTGAGTGTGGTGCGGTGGCCGTCTGTCGGCGGGAAGCAGATCCGAGGCGGCGAAACGATGGCGTGGCGGGAACAGCTTGATGCGGTGGACGGTTGCGACAGTGGAGCCGCAGCGATGAGGTGCAGGGCGGCGTGGTCGGAGTGGTTACGATGCAGCGCGCGTCGGCGTCGGCGTCATGGAGGCAGCTCTGCCTCGACTTCAGTTGCTAAGTCCTTGAGGGCGTTGCGGTTGCGGTTGCGTTGGACGACGACGTTGGGGTACCGGCTCCGGCATGATGGAGGAGGGCGGCGGTGGATTGGCTGCTATGGGGTGGAGGACGGACCGACGGAGGAGGTTGGGGTTTCGCGGCTGGTGGAGAGGGCATTTTCGCGCCCATGGAGTATGAATGGGGAAACGGAGGGAGGCGGGGAACTAAGGGGGAACAATGTTCGGTTTGAGACGCGCTTGTTTGAAATTTGGGGAAAGTTACAAACTTTGCCCCCATCTAAAATTTCGTACATATTGCGGGTTGGGGGTAGGACAGTCATGTCAGGTGTCCCAAATGTGGGTGGGATAGATTTCGGCCGAGCGCATGGGTGTTTAGGCGCCCACGGCGTATGAATGCTTCTCGGAGGCGGTTGAGACTGGCGTCTTGGTAAAGTTACAAACCTACCCCGGTTTAGACCTTTGGATACCGGGCCGATAGGCTACACGGGTCTCGCGCGGTTTCGGTTGACCAGAGGCCTATTTGGCGCTTCGTTCAATATTTGGGAGCAGAAGCATTAACGTTTTCAGTTCTCTTGAATTGAACTTTCAGGATTTGTCAAACTTCACAAATCTTTACTCTTGAAAATCGTAAAGCTACGATTATTTTGGAATGGAGGGGGTACATTTGAATATACATTGTACACGAGTATATATTAAAAAATATGCAACTTTCCTCAGTTCATGCATGGTTCCAGATATAATCTCCTTGGTTGCAAAAAAAGTTAGATATGCGTATGAATATATATAGCATGTTCAAACTCACAACAAAGATTGATGCCCTCTTTTACATCTGATTTACAAATGCCATTATCTCGGGTTCAAATAGATGAATGCACTTCCTATGAATTCGAATCTTCAAAACCCCCTTTATGTCGAATTCTACATGTATTCTATTTCGTAGCTAGCAATTTGGAATGTATCCATGCAAGTGACAAATGTATAAAGTGCTTCACACTAACAACATGGAGTGCACTAATTAATGTTTATATATGAATTGCAAAAGCATCCATTGCCTGTATTTCAAACCGCTCTCACTCTATGGATCGATAATATGAAATAAACACATGCACATGCTAGAATTCAATAGAGTATGGGTGTCTGATAGAATGATTTTCGTCCATACGCAATTTGCAAAATTCATGATCTCATCCAAAAATAATAATGCCATTTATATTTTATTTTAATGCGTAGAACCACCTTTTACACGTAGATGCACTATGCATCGCCCCGTTCTCATAGACGCGTTATATATCTCTCTATCTAACGCATAAGTGCACACACTTTATATGCATCGGCATTTCTCTTTCACACATGCTCACAATCTCTCTCGTGGTGTCGGGGTGTCTCACGCACATGCTCTCTCTGTTCTCTCTCTCTCTTTCTGACTACTATGACCACTCTTTTCACTAATCTCGGTTGGAAAACACTATTTCTCTCACATGCATATATACACATGCACGGTCTCTACTAGCCCTCTATACACACATATATGTGCCTACGTGTCTCCATGACGCACATTATGTTTAGGCCTCTCTCGCACACATTGCCCCCGACACACCTCTCTCTTAGTAGTTGGCAGATATGATTTCATCATATCGTCATTGATAGGATATCCACGGTTGTTAGGCTGGATGGTATCTGAGGCAAAGTTTTACCCTAGTTCGGATCGGACCCTTGCAGTTGAAGAAAGAACCTACTCCTGGTACTGTATATTAGTGATAGGGGTGTGTACAAAGTACACGTGAATACCAGGCATTGTGCGTGTGTGTATATTATCGACGAACTAGCCCCCAAGCTTGTATAACATACTAAGGGCCTAGGGTTACAAATCATATATAGTAGGCTTATCACCAGTGGGGATAGAGTCCTCCGCGACTCTGGTAGCTTCGTGTTGTACGCCGAGTCCTCCACATGGGTCTTCGTATAACACGTCTCGGTCCAACCTATATGTGGCGCAGGATGGAACCGACCCATGAGTCTTGATGTTGACCCACCACAACTAGAAATGATGTGCCCACCACACCACACACGCAATGGGCCACTAACAAAATAAGCATATACAATAGTACAACGGTATCTAGGTCACGATACGTGTCCATATTTTGTTAATGACACTGACGGACTTTGCATTTGATGCGTGCTCCGTATTTTTTTGACGACACTTACGGTCATTGTATTTGAAGCGAAAGCACTATATGGTCACTGGACTTCAGAATAAGCTCATCACGGTCACCACATACATTTTGTCGTGCTAACCAACATGTGGTTGGATGGTTAGAGGACAGTGGTTTCTCGAGCCCACCAAGGTTAAAGTCCCGGTGCTCGCATTTATCTTGTGTTAATTTTAGTATTTTCCGGCGATGTACGTTTAGTGGGAGGAGACGTTCCACTCGACTACGAGGCACCTATGATGACTTTGTAAAATCTCAAGATCATATATGCTGGCCCACTCTCTCGAAGGTGCTCATAGGGGTAGGGTTCGCGTGTGTGCGCTTATAGCGGTGAGTGCTTGCGCGTATATATGAGCCCTTGTGTCTGTACCGTGTTAAACAAATACATGTCATGATTATACGGTCGCTGGCTCACCCGTACAACTCCGTATTATGTTGATGACACAATCAATTGA
Organism: Aegilops bicornis; assembly: GCA_021605145.1. Lineage (NCBI taxonomy): Eukaryota > Viridiplantae > Streptophyta > Magnoliopsida > Poales > Poaceae > Aegilops > Aegilops bicornis. Next base: position 267,880,875 of record CM038674.1, on the reverse strand, counting down.
CCAGTCAAACGTTCCACTGGCACAACTAGTGTTGCACCATCTGGGCGCGTAACCGTGGGGCCCACCTGTCAGCCCGTATATGAAAGAAAGAAATGGTAGTTTGAGTGCATCTTTGTGTTAATAAAATAGGAGTACATTTTAGGGTGATCATACGGTCACTGGCTCACCATACAGCTCTGTAATTTGTTGATAACACGATCAATTGACCAGTCAAACGGTCCACATTCAGCAGCGCACATTACCATAGGGCCCACCCGTCAGCGCGTATATGAAGGACGGAAATGGTAATAAATTAGTGGTCGGTGGGTATTCGAAGTCATGAGACCTCTGGTTGGCAGTCACCGGCGGTTGGGGGGGCGTTCATTGGGCGGTGGGGTGGGGACCCCGTGAGAAAAAGCTCAGCGGGGGGCTAGAGGATAGCGGTGCGTGGCGGACCGACAGTGGGGAGTGGTTTCGGGAGGCGGGCGGCCATGGCGGGGGCTGGCGGTTCGACCGGTGGTGGCTGGCGGCTTAGGGGGGGTGGAGTTTGATGATAAACTGGAGGCCCTTGATTTCATATCCAACGGCTGGAAAATCTAATGACCAGAGATGAAAAAGTCGATCGGTGACGTGTAGCCTCACCCCGCACATACACATGCACGCACGCAAGACACACACGCATGTAGGCGTGCAACACTGACATGTACACATAACGTACACACGCACGCATGCTGGCATGCAACACTGACACGTACACATGCACTCACGAACACACGCACGTATGCACCGATGCATGCAACACTGAAATGTACCCTTGCACACACGCAACACTCGCACACATGCATGCATGATAACCCACAAGTATAGGGGATCGCAACAGTTTTTGATAAGTAAGAGTGTCGAACCCAACGAGGAGCTAAAGGTAGAACAAATATTCCCTCAAGTTCTATCGACCACCGATACAACTCTACGCACGCTTGACGTTTGCTTTACCTAGAACAAGTATGAAACTAGAAGTACTTTGTAGGTGTGATAGGATAGGTTTGCAAGAAAGTAAAGAGCACGTAAATAAAAGGTAGGGGCTGTTTAGATAAAGATGCAATAAAGTAAATATAGCGAGTGTGGAAAAGTGGTGGTAGGAGTTGTGAAATTGCCCCTAAGCAATTGACTATGTTACTAGACCGGTAATCACTATTGCAATTCTATTTGAGGGAGAGGCATAAGCTAGCATATCATCCCTTACTTGGAATTCTATGCACTTATGATTGGAACTCTAGCAAGCATCCGCAACTACTAAAGATTCATTAAGGTAAAACCCAACCATAGCATTAAAGCATTAAGTCCCCTTTTATCCCATACGGAAACAACCTACTTACTGGGTTTGTGTTTGACCACTCACATAACCCACCATAAGCAAATCATAAACATATTGCAAACCCTACAGCTGAATCCCTCACGCTTCTGCCGACACGGAGGGCACAATAGGACAACACCAATAATAAAACATGCAACTCAAACCAATCATAGCAATTCATCAATCACCGATAGGACAAAGGAAATCTACTCAGACATCATAGGATGGCAACACATCATTGGATAATAATATGAAGCATAAAGCACCATGTTCAAGTAGAGGGTACAGCGGGTTGCGGGAGAGTGGACCGCTGAATATAGAATGGGGAAGGTGATGGGGATGTTGGTGAAGATGACGCGGTGTTGGTGAAGATCGCGGTGATGATGATGGCCCCGGCAGCCTCGGCGCCACCGGAAGCAAGGGGAGAGATCCCCTTCTTCTTCTTCTTCTTCCTTGATCTCCTCCTAGATGGGAGAAGGGTTTCCTCTCTGGTCCTTGGCTCCCATGGCGTGGGAGGCGAGAAACCCCACGAGATTGGATCTATCTCTGCTGTTTACTGCGTCCCGCTATTACGCTTACGCACCGTTTCCTTTATATCTGGAGATCCGTAACTCCGATTGGATTGAAACCTTCGCCCAAATCGTTTTCCAAAAATTAGCTTTCTTGCGGCCAAAGAAGGGCATCAACCGCCTTACGGGTGGCCCACAAGAGTGGGGGCCACGCCCTCTTTAAGTGGGCGTGGGCCCCTATCTCGTGGCCACCTCGGGCATCGTCTCGCGTTGATTCTTCCTCCCAAAAATCACAAATATTCCAAAATAATTCTCCGTCTGTTTTTATCCCGTTTGGACTCCGTTTGATATTGGGTTTCTGCGAAACAAAAACATGCAACAGATAGGAACTGGCACTGGGCACTTGATCAATATGTTAGTCCCAAAAAATAGTATAAAAAGTTGCCAAAAGTATATAAAAGTTGTAGAATATTGACATTGAACAATCAAAAATTATAGATACGACAGAGACGTATCAGCATCCCCAAGCTTAATTCTTGCTCGTCCTCGAGTAGGTAAATGATAAAAAAGATAATTTTTGATGTGGAATGCTACCTAGCATAATCTTGATCATATATCTAATCATGGCATGAATATTAAGACACGAGTGATTCAAAGCAATAGTCTATCATTTGACATAAACACAATAATACTTCGAGCGTACCAATAAAGCAATCATGTCTTTTCAAAACAACAAGGCCAAAGCAAGCTTATCCCTACAAAATCATACAGTTTGTCCATACTTCAATTTAGTCACACAAAATGAACACAACATGCACAACCCCGATGAAAAGCCGAGCAATTGGTTCATACTTTTTAACACGCTTCAGCTTTTTCAACCCTCACGCAATACATGAGCGCAAGCCATGGATATAGCACTATAGGTGGAATAGAATATAATGATGGAGGTTATGTGGAGAAGATAAAAAAAGAGAAAGTCTCACATCGACGCGGCTAATCAACGGGCTATGGATATGCCCATCAATTGATGTCAATGCAAGGAGTAGGGATTGCCATGCAACAGATCCACTAAGAGCTATAAGTGTATGAAAGCTCAACAAAAGAAACTAAGTGGGTGTGCATCCAACTTGCTTGCTCATGAAGACCTAGGGCATTTGAGGAAGCCCACGTTGGAATATACAAGCCAAGTTCTATAATGAAAATTCCCAGTAGTATATGAAAGTGACAACATAGGAGACAATCTATATGAAGAACATGGTGCTACTTTGAAGCACAAGTGTGGAAAAAGAGATAGTAACATTGCCCCTTTTTTTATTTTTTCTTTCTTTTTCTTTTTCTTTTTTTCTTTGGCCTTTTTTTTGGGGGACAATGCTCTAATAATGATGATCATCACACTTTTATTTACTTACAACTCAACATTACAACTCGATACTGGAACAAAGATATGACTCTATATGAATGCTTCCGGCGGTGTACCGGGATGTGCAATGATCTAGCGTAGCAATGACATCAAAAAATGGACAAGCGATGAAAACATCATGCTAGCTATCTTACGATCATGCAAAGCAATATGACAATGAATGCTCAAGTCATGAATATGATGATGATGGAAGTTGCATGGCAATATATCTCGGAATGGCTATGGAAATGCCATGATAGGTAGGTATGGTGGCTGTTTTGAGGAAGATATAATGAGGCTTATGTGTGATAGAGCGTATCATATCACGGGGTTTGGATGCACCGGCGAAGTTTGCACCAACTCTTGAGGTGAGAAAGGGCAATGCACGGTACCGAAGAGGCTAGCAATGATGGAAAGGTAAAAGTGTGTATAATCCATGGACTCAACAATAGTCATAAAGAACTCACATAGTTATTGCAAAAGTTTATTAGCCCTCGAAGAAAAGTACTACTACGCATGCCCCTAGGGGGATAGATTGGTAGGAAAATACCATCGCTCGTCCCCGACCGCCACTCATAAGGAAGACAATCAAAGAAACACCCCATGCTTCAAATTTGTCACACATCGGTTACCATACATGCATGCTACGGGACTTGCAAACCTCAACACAAGTGTCTCTACAATCCACAACCACCCACTAGCATGACTCTAATATCACCACCTTTATATCGCAAAACTATTGCAAAGAATCAAACATATCATATTCAGCAATCTACAAGTTTATGTAGGATTTTATGAGTAACCATGTGAATGACCAATTCCTGTCATCTCTCTAAATAGATATAAGTGAAGCAAGAGAGTTTAATTCTTTCTACAAAAGATATGCCCACGCTCTAACAAATATAAGTGAAGCAAAAGAGCATTCTACAAATTGAGGTTTTCTATGTGAAGAGAAATAGGCAATCCAAACTTCAAAAGATATAAGTGAAGCACATGAAGCATTCTATAAAGCCATACTCAAAAGATCTAAGTGAAGTGCAATGAGCATTCTATAAATCAACCAAGGACTATCTCATACCAGCATGGTGCATAAAAGAAAAGTGAAAACTAAATGCAAAATACGCTCAAAGACTTGCACATAATGCACAAACGAAACGAATTCGAAAACATACCGATACTTGTTGAAGAAAGAGGGGATGCCTTCCGGGGCATCCCCAAGCTTAGACTCTTGAGTCTCCTTGAATATTTACTCGGGGTGCCTCGGGCATCCCCAAGATTGAGCTCTTGCCTCTCTTCCTTTTCCTCATATCGAGACATCCTTGATTAGACACTACATCCACACAAAACTTCAACAGAAAACTCGGTAAGATCCGTTAGTATAATAAAGCAAATCACCACTCTAAGTACTGTAGCAAACCAATTCATATCTTGTTTTTGCATTGTGTCTACTATAACATAACTTTTTCATGGCTTAATCCACTGATAGAAATTGATAGATTCATCAAAACAAGCAAACTATGCATCAAAAACAGAATCTGTCAAAAACAGAACAGTCTGTAGCAATCTGAACATCCACCATACTTATGTACCCCAAAAATTCTACCAAAATTAGGAAAAATAAAAAATTTGTATATCAAGACAGTGCAAAAGGAATCAGAACCATTTGACGTTCCAGTAAAAAAATTAAAAATCATGCACTAGAGCCAAAGTTTCTGTCCTGCACCGTACAAACCAACAAGTATTGTAAACATCCTAAAGGCAAACCTTGGCACATTATTTTTATAATACAATGGAATTGTACAAGGGGATAATTATTTTTGATGAAAATTTTCTGTAATCAAGATTCACAAAGTTGCTGTGAGCATGAACAAAGTTCAAGGAGCTCTCCCACTTCAACAATGCTTGTCTTTCTCACTTTCACTTTCCTTTTTGAAAAGTTTTAGGTTCCCCTCTTTATTTTTTTTTGTTTTTAAACTATATAAAAGCACTCAATAGAAATAAATTACTCTTTAAAACTTCCGGGTTGTCTCCCTGGCAGCGCTTTCTTTAAAGCCATTAAGCTAAGCATTTATTGAACCCGAGCCAGGTTCCCTGGATCCATTCTTACCTAAATGGATGAATGAAGAAGGGGGCGAGCAGATACGACGGCCACACACACTTCTTTTTAGCCGAATAAAGCCAGATCTACTACACGGCTAGGATCAGAAAAAGAATGAGTAAGAAAGATAAAACCTACTCTCTGTCGATTCAAAAGGTAAACAGCCCCCGAAGACTTTATCAATGAATGGATCAAATAAGTTTATCTATCTAAGTCATCGTATATAAGGGAAGAAGCCCGCCCCTGATCGAAGAATGAAGAAGCTAGCCTGGGTTGACTTTAAGACCAACTTGGTGTAGGGACGACTATGATGGTCGGCCTCCACAGACTGAACGCGGGAGATTCTTTCACCCTATTTTTAGTAGTGCGAGGAGGATAGAGCTCCCAGCAATGACTGATTGTTAAATGACGAGCGAAGGAGCGAGCATGCTTTACCCTTAGAGTGAAGTTGACATTCACAGGTCTTGTGGGAACTCCTTGATTCAGGTAGCCATAGTCACTCAGGGCTATAGTGGTAGTAGCAAGATCGAAATTGTGAGATTGGCTCGATCACAAACTATCAAGAAGAAAGATCAAGATTCACTTTTGTCGGCCAAAGAACTCTATTGAGGAAATGACTTCGCTCACTGAACACCAAGCATCAGCCATTCTAGATGAAAGGACACAAGCCTAAAACTTGAATGCGGATCTATTTATCTCCTATCTTCAGAAATAAAGAGTTGCCTATCTTCAGAAATGCTGGTATAGTTGACTTGCCTCTGTTCTCGCACCGTGTCTCCGCCAGTGGTCCGAACCATTAGGTAGAGGATCGGCTGAAAGAAAACCAGGTCAATCTTCCGATCGCGAAGTCTTTACAAGCTTGAAACAACTAAATCACAGGCGGTAGTTGCCCCTTTTAGAGTCAGTATTTAAGCGGCGCTGAACTAACGAGCGGATACCTAACCTTCGAAGGAGAAGAAAAGATGGAGGTATCTTTAATTCATATCGATCGATGTGCTTTGCTCAGGACTCCCATTTTACCATTGCTTAAGCCATATTACATAAGGCATAGTGAGTGATATGCAATCTGGTACCACCATGTTTTTTCCTCACTACGTGTAGCCACACTGCTTTGTCCATTTCTACTTATTATTTATGTTAAATAGTATCCGTTAGTTGTAGAAGCAATCATGCTCAGGGGATTGCAAAATCCATAATATCAAGAAGAGGTAGGAACCGCTAACCCGATGAGGATAACGTGTTGTAGAAGAAAGTGGATCAACCAAAGTAGACCTTGATCGAAAGGCACCACAAGGCGAACCAATAGAGTGTGGTGTAAGCGGTGAAGCAGAATAGGAATTGGAACCGCTTGAACTAGAAAGGGCTTCGCTACCGCGCTACCCTGGAGCTCCGGAAGCAGTATACTCGCTTCACTCATCCGTAATGGTATCCTTGAAAGCTAGCTAAAGTGGGTTCTAGACAAAGTTCTCCTAAGCAGGGCGGAAGGAAAAACAAGAGCGATATAGCTCTACATTACGCTTGGGGCCTCATCTTACTCACTCACCTTCTACTAATCGGACCGTGACAAAACAACCAGCCCAAAGAATAGGCAAGGATCGGCTGAAATCCGTTCCGGATCCGGTCTATCCGTATCCGCTGTCCCTTCCGCTTTACAGGCCGATGGAGCTCGGTCGAGATAGTTCGGTATTGCGAAGGAGGGCAACGCATTGGCATCGCCCAATCCCTTACGATCGGTTGTCATATTGAATTGCAAATTCTCGTATAGTAAGAGTTCCTTCAGTTTCCTACCTAGCACATTCTCTGTTGTTCACGCCAATATTTTACTGCGAGTAGAGTGTGGCTGGCTACATACGGGGAACTCAACCTACCTTTCGGAGGGTAGACCTTCTACGATGAGTGAAACGAGGATTTAGGTATATAAGGAGACGACCCGCCAAGCGAGCCACTGATACCGACTTTCATTGATAGGCCATGAAACATAGAGAACGGGAACTTGTTCAAGACGCATTCGACCGCAGTGTCCGAGAATGACGAGTGTGCTTTCGCCAACAGCTTCAAGCATTTAACCGGCTCGTGGTGTTTATGGTCCTGACCGGTACAGCCGCCACGCTCATTTTTCATTTCCAAGTGTTGTTACTAGCATCGAGAGAGATGTTTCACAGGATTCACCGCAACCGATAAACCAGGGGATAATACGAAACAGTCCTTTTTACGATCATAGAGGAGCCGTATGAAGCTAAGGTTTCATATGCGGTTTTGCAATAGCGGTGGGAGCTGTGACGTTATTATCGACTATGATTATCTAACAGTTCAAGTACAGTTGATATAGTTGAACCACAACCAAAATATGCTTTTTTATGGAATCTTTGGCGTCAGCCTATAGGCTTTCTAGTTTTTAGAATTTCTTCTTTGGCCGAATGTGAAAGATTACCCAGAGGGGGAATTAGTTGCAGGTTATCAAACCGAATATTCTGGTGTCAAATATATCTTGTTTCTTACTTATCCTTATTAGTTTCCTCTTTATTTGTAACAGTTCTTTACTTAGGCGGGTGGAATTTCTCTATTCCCTACATATCCACGATTCTCCCAGTGTAGGAATCACATTAGTTATCTTGAGCTTGATTCGGTCAAGCAGTTTTTCCTTACTATACTCCAAGCATTTAACAGGAAAAGAATCATGTACTCAACGGTGCATTAGTAATTATCTGGGATTTTTTTTGCTCTTTAAAGCAAAACGGTGTCTTGACTCTCAAGAATAGTGCGTGTTAATATCCATGTAGATAAAGATAGAGATAGCAACGAACTGGATGCATAGTAAAACAAAAAACTTGTGACTTGTTATCGTAGGCTTACTAACCAAATCATAGGATCTAACACGAGACCGAATAAACACCGCCCCCCCGCCGCGTCTATCTATATAAGCTAATCCCTCAACCTCAACTGACTCCCAAATCTCAATTGCTTTGGCTCTCTCTCTTCCTCCCTTTCGCCGCGTGCGCCGTCTAATCCGAACCAATCCCAAGTCCCCACCCGCTCGCGGCGAGCAAAGCAAGATTATTTCCTGACGCCGGCCCATAGCGTCGCCGGCAATGTCATCTCCTTCGCCTCTTCCTCTCCCCCGTAAGCCGCCGCTGCCATCCCCCTCGTCCGCATGTCTAGTCTACTCTCTATGGAAGGTGGTTGGTAATTAGGGTTTGATTACGATGAGGGGCGCTTGCTTTTTGCTTGTACATGTGCAGGCCGGCGTTACGGGCGGATCATCAAGAACAAGGACGTGGAGGAGTTCAAGTCGGACTGCCTAGCTACGCTGCTCAACTGCATGCTCTGGGTGTTCTACGGCATCCTCTGCGTCATATTCGGCTCGACAATGTATGCCTCCCTGCTCACCATCATGGTACGTACCCATCGATCCCGCTCTTGATCCACGTGCATATATGTCTTTTTAGATCTATATTGGTAGATGTTAGTGATATTGTGGGTTGCGTGCAGGGTAAAGTGATCAAGACCAAGAGCGTCGAGTACATGCCCTTCTTCCTGTCATTGGTGAGCTTCCTCAACGGCGTCTCCTGACGCCCCACGCTCTCATCAAATTCGACCTCTACGTCATGGTCAATAATATCTCCATCTTGAGGTTCCAACCAAATCTTATATAACTTGAGAGTGTCTCTAACCGTGCCGACTCTTGTCTTCGTTCGTGCAATCGCAGATCCCCAATGGCCTCGGTCTTGTTTGTTCGGCCTCGTCCTACTTTGCTACTACAGGCCGACCCCCAAGAAGGAGAAGAGCGTAAAGCTCAAATATGATTGAAGGCTCCTGGCTCCTTGACTGCAATAACAAGTGCTAGCTACAGTAAGAACAAGGGAATCTAGAGACCGAGACTGAAAGAAAAGGCTAGGCTACTTCTATTCGTTATTCGTTTCCCATATTTTACCAAAAAATAGGATGTTTTTAGCTATTTATTGTTAGGACTGAAATCAGGCGTAAAGGATTTTACGGGGGGTAAAGAAGTTATTTCAACAATGTTCCTGTCATCAAATCCTGATTCAACAAAGCCATGCCAGCTGTGTTGGTCGTTCCTCCGATTCAAAGTTCTCTTGGATTCCAAAAAGCATCGCTACCCGCATACTGAAGTTGCTTAAATCTATCGAATTCCACCTCTGCACCTCTTTCTTGGGGCATAGGTGAACCTATAATTGATAGTAGGCGTATGCTAAATCCCCAACCCTCATGATGCACTTCGTTTGATTCATTCCGCTTATCGTACCACTTAGAGCTTTCAAACCCTTTTCTTAGCGCTGCGGTAATATGTTGTTATTTAGAAATAGGAATGGTATGTTTAATAGCTCGCATATGTGTGTTTCAGATTCTATAGTACTCGGTTCTTCTGCTCGACGAGTTCTGATTTTCCTTCTTCATTGGGGTCTACATACGAAAGAATGGAACACTCGGCAGCCTTCGATACTCAAATAACCAGCTCATTATGCTTAGGTTGGGTTAGGAAAACGAAGCTTTCCAAGGGACTAGTTCTTTCGCGCATCTGTTTCTCCATCTGTTCTCTTCACATAAGAAGCTAGCCGCCTACTCCTACTATTGGGTCGGTTGGTCGGTCAAGTGAACCACGCCCAGCAGGTGGGTATGCCGATAAGATTCCTTTGTTCGACATACGTCTGTATGAAGCAAGCGCTTCAAAACGAGGCTATTATGCTGAAACTAGGGCTCCCTCTGGACGGGTAGAGCGAGAGGGATAGCAAGCACTTGAAAAGGGAAGGAAGGGTCTTAGAACTACTGAAACAGTAGTAGAACTCTTCCAAAATCCAAATAGGAGAGTGAAAACAAAAAGAAGACCATTGGGCTAGGGAAGACTCCTCAATCACTTTCTGTTTGGCGATGCTTCTTACTCTACCTTTCAATTCCTTTGCCTTTCTTCTTCGATCGATCCAATGGTTCGGACTAGGACGCGTAAACCCGAAGGAGATCGACCCTACCTAAGTATTTTCTTAGATAGAAGTGGTTGGTCAAGTGTGAGTCACGCCGGCGGGTAGACCCACTTTTAATAGCAACGCCGGATCAATGGAAAATGGAAGTTTCTAGAATTACTGCTCTGCTACATTCAAGAAGTCTTTCTCCGTGGTTCGATTAGGAAGGCGGTATGGAAGAGAGAGAATGGGCTCATCGTGCGACAAGGTCGATCGATCACTCAAACTGTTCGGTATCTCTACAATTGAGTGAGCTGTGTTGCGAAGGAAAATGATGAAATTGCTTACTTTTCACAGGCTGAATTCTATCTTCGATTAGATAGTTTCCATGCTTTTGATAAAAAGATGGGTTGGTATCTGAATGAAAGTTGGTAAGCAATCAATCTAGTGCTGTCCTCGGCGAGACTGTGAAATGTAATAAACTTTGGAGCCTCATCATTGGAAAGATTGACAACTTAACGGTCTGAAAAACTATTCAAAGAGTGACTTTTAAGCCCCACTGGTTCGCTTTATTTTCAACGGACATTTCCTCCCTCGTCTACAGCTTCATTACCTGCTAAGTCTGGAAGGGTAGTAAAATCACTCACAACAATCAATATTTTCTTATGATACTGATACGATGCAAACGGTGACACCCCCGGATAATGTGTCTATGCATTTGTGTATGTCTTCCCTTAGATGTGAGGAATCGAATCTCTATTGAAATCTGGAATCACAAGGTATCCTTTCTTTAAGAACACATGAATAGGCGCCCTAAATGAATAAGAAATCGCTGCTATAACAGAGAGTTGCCCCAGATCATACAATGTGGTTCTCTACTTTCGGGGTTTGGCGAGATCAACGTATTTATACGAAAAGAGTAGACAAAGGTTACGACAGGGGTAACTACTACCAAGAAGCGAACTCAGAGAAATGAAGAGAGAGAAGTTAGCCGCAACCGATCATCGGAGGAAGCAGGCTTACAAGAAACCGATGGGACGATCGGAAGAAGAGAGTGATAACAGGTTTCTAGTTGACAACCTTCCGCATTTCTTATTGGGATAGATTTCATACATTCCTATTTCCTTTACCCTCCCATGAGTAAAAGCTGGTGTGATTAAGGTTATCTAAAGAAAAGCTCATAGTGTTATGCCTTGTAGCTTATTCCACTCTCTATAGTATTTCCTTCGATTCAACGCAGTGAAGATAGTTTCAATCGGGTCGATGGACCCTTGGTTGTTTTGTGATAAGTCGCTATTATCAAATAAATAGTCATTTCTTGCTCCATTCGAGAGGTGATTTCATTCCACGGTGACAATTCATGTTGAACGGCGTCCTCCGGCATTTACGATTCTTCCTACAGAGGGCACTACTGGCAAAGAATAACCTTTCCACCAAAGTAGAAAAAGAGATGAGGTTTGCACTTGGTCCTCTTGGTTAGGATGTAGAGGGGATCTATCAACAATCCCGTCGTCTTCTTCCAGCTTTTTCCTCTGAATTTGATATACTTCAAAAATGAATCACTCTTTTCAGTATGAATGGCTCACTCTCCCATTCTTTCTGGCTAGGGCAGCAGCTAGACCCATATCTTTTGATGGCGAGCATCGATGCAGATCCTTCGGTGAAAGCTAGAACCAACTCTGCGAGGAAAGCGGAAGCAAACAGTTATGATGTGGTTGATAGTGTTTTTAGGGATAACCTAAGTCGGCCTTACCCGACATAGTCAACGGGGTACCTTCATTCTTTAACAATTTCGGACATAGGAACAATGAGCTATCTCCACGGCTTCTCTTCCAAACCAATATCGCAATGGATCTATCTTCAGCTTATTCTCTCAATCAATGAATGCGGATCATCATGGAGAATCAGGGGAAGTGTAGACTATAAGTAGCCAATTTGCAATTCATTTCCTTGGCAATAACGAGTGATGGTATCTCAAAGCCATTCATCTTATCTCTGCAGCAGGAGATTCTTCACCGAACAAAAGATAAGGAAAAGACAAAGAAATCCCATGGGTAGTTTTTGGAAAAACCTATTCTGTAGGAGAGAGAGAGGCCTACCTATGAAAACTAGTATGTATCTTTTTCTTGGTTTAAGCAGTGCAGGAAATTGTCAGTCCTATAAACAATGTGTCCCCATGATCATTTTACATCACGATATATTTTTCTTCTGGTTATGCGTTTTCCTCTTCACTTTTCTTTTTATTTATTTGATGGAATCGTCCGGGCAGAAA
>CM038674.1:263078691-263406572 GCA_021605145.1 Aegilops bicornis | reverse complement strand
GTGAACAAGGAGTGGCAAGAGCCTAAGCTGGGGGATGCCTATGTACCTCAAAGATAATCCATGGACACCAAAATTCAAAGCTTGGGAGTTCTCGAAAGCATCCCTCTTTCATTCACTTCCCATCGGGTAATTTACTTGGAGCTATATTTTTATTCACCAATATGTATATGTGTTTTGCTTGGAGCGGCCTTCCTAATATTTGTGTCTTTGCTTGTTAGTTTACTACACAATCATCCTTAAGGTAATAATAACTTTTGAGAGAGCTTGCATACTTGAATCTGGAATTTGTTAGAATACTTTTGTGCTTCACTTATATCTTTTGAGCTTGATAGTTTTGCTCATAGTGTGCTTCACTTTATATCTTTTGAGCGTGATAATTTTGGTTCTAGTACTCTCACTTAGATCTTTTTAGAGCACGGTGGTGATTTGCTTTTAAAGAAAACTATTTTATCTCTCATGCTTCACTTAGATTATTTTTGAGAGACTTTAATAGCATGGTAATTTGCTTAATGTTAATATATACTTGGTGTTCAAGATATGTGAAACTTTCTTTTGAGTGAATTGAATATTAAGATAAGTTTGATGCTTGATAATTGTTTTGAGATATGGAGGTGATAATATCAAAGTCGTATAGTTGAGTAGTTGTGAATTTGAGAAATACTTGTGCGTTGAAGTTTGCAAGTCCCTGTGAAAGACGACGTGTAGAGATGGTTAAATTTATGTAATAAATTTGAAACATGAAGTGTAATTCGGCTTGTGCATCCTTATGAGTGGCGGTACCGGGACTTGTGCTGGCGGTCTTTTCCTACCAATCTATCCCCTCTAGGGAGCATGCCAGTAGTACTTGAATTTTTTATGACTTCTAAACTGTTTGCGTCAGTATATGAGTTCTTTTGACTAATGTTAAGTCCATGGATTATACGCACTCTCACCTCCTTTCCACCTTTGCTTTAGCCTCTTCTTGCATCATGCATTGCCCTTTCTCACCTTTGAGAGTTAGGCGCCCAAGCTTTTCTTGGTGCATCCAAACCCTATTGATACGATGTACGCTCTATCACACATAAACCCTCCTTATATCTTCCTCAAAACAGCCACCAATTACCCTCACCTCATTATGGCATTTCCATAGCCATTCAGAGATATATTGCCATACGCAACTTCCATCATCATCATCATGACATACATTACTTTTGTCATATTGCCATTCTGCATGACTTCCGTCATGTAGTTGACATCGTATTTTGTGGCAAGTGTGCCACCATGCATTATTTTTTCATACATGTCACTCTTTTGATTCATTGCACCTATCTCGATACCACGCCCATGAATGTCATTCATATAGAAAAGTCACATCTTTGTTCTAAGTTTCGAGTTGTAATCCTTGTGTTAAATCCAATAGAAGTGTGATGATCATCATTATTAGAGCATTGCCCAAATAAAAAAAAAAAGGAAAGGCCAAAAGAAGAAAGGCCCAAAAAAGGGCAATGCTACTACTATCTCTTTTTTCCACACTTGTTAGCTTCAAAGTAGCACCTTGTTCTTCATTATAGCGAAGTCTCATATATTGTAGCTTCAAAGTGCAGCACCTTGTTCTTCATGTAGTGAGTCTCATATATTGTGCTTCAAAGTAGCACCCTGGATTCTTTCATGTAGTGAGTCTCATAAGTTGTCCTTTTTTTATACTAGTGGGAATTCTTTCATTATAGAACTTGGCTTGTATATTCACCACAATGGGCTTCCTCAAATGCCCTAGGTCTTAAGTGAGCAAGCAAGTTGGATGCACACACCCACTAGTTTTCTTTTTGTTGAGCATTCATAGCTCTAGTGCATCCGTTGCATGGCAATCCCTACTTCCTCATGTTGACATCAATTGGATGGGCATCTCCATAGCCCGTTGATTAGCCTCGTCTAACGTGATGTGGACTTTTACCTACTCCTTTTTGTCTTCTCCACACACAATCCCCATCATCATATTCCTATTCCCACCCATAGTGCTATATCCATGGCTCACGCTCATGTATTGCGTGAAAGTTGAAAAAGTTTGAGATTATTTAAGTATGAAACAATTTGTGGGTTGGCTTGTCATCGGGGTATAGAAGTTGGGAAACATCTTTGTGTGACGAAAATGAAGCATAAGCCTAACTATATGATTTTGTAGGGGATGAACTTTCGCTTTTGCCTTGTTATTTTTGAGAAGATATGATTGCTTTTGATTAGTATGCTTGAAGTATTATTATTTTTGTGTCAATATGAACTTTTGTCTTGAATCTTTCGGATCAGGATTTACATTGAAATTATGCCAAAGTATCACTCCAAGCATCAAAATTCTTTTTATCACTTTACCTACTCGAGGACGAGCAGGAATTAAGCTTGGGGATGCTTGATACGCCTCCAACGTATCTATAATTTTTATTACTCCATGCTACTTTTGTCTACTTTGTTTTGGACTATATTGGGCCTTTTATTTTCCACTTTTATATTACTTTTTGGGACTAACCCTGTATTAGAATCAAGGCCCACCGTTAATTGCTTTTGTTTTTTTGCCTTTTTTCAAGATTTCTCAAGAAAACAAAAATATCAAACGGAAGTCCAAACAGGAATGAAACCTTCTTCGAATCGTGATTCTCTAACTCGAAACGTGATCCAGGAGACTTGGACCCTACTCCAAGCAGGCGCCAGAGGCGTGATAACACGAGAGGGTGGGAGGGCGCGCTTGCCTCGTGGGCCCCTCGGAGCTCCACCCGACGACGCATTCCTTCCTCCTATATATACCTACTGCATTATCCCCGAACGACCGTAGCAGGAGCCAAAAAAAACCTAATTCCACGTAGGGCCAAAGAACTTTCAGTATCCACGAGATCCCATCTTGGGGCACAGTTACAGGCTATATTCACGGGAGAGGGCCCGTCATCACAGAGGGCTTCTAGATCATCATAAGCCCCTCCGGCGAAGTGTGAGTAGTTTTACTGAGACCTTCGGGTCCATAGTTATTAGCTAAGATGGCTTCTTCTCTTTTTGGATCTCGCAATACAATGTTCTCCCCCTCTTCGTGGAGACCCTATTCATGTAATCTTCTTTTTGCGATTGTGTTTTGTGAGATCGATGGAATTGTGGGGTTTATGATCCAGGTATTATCTATGGAAAATATTTGATTCTTCTTCTCTGAGATTCTTTTATGTATGATTGAGTTATACATGCAAAAGTCTCTTCTAATTATCTCTTTGGTTTGGCCAATCTAGATTGGTAGTTCTTGCAATGGGAGAGATGCTTAGCTTTTGGGTTCAATCTTTATGCGTGTCCTTACTCGCGATTGATGTAAAGAGTTGCAAAGAGCACGTATTGTATTGTTGCCATCGAGGATAACAAGATGGGGTTTTTTATCATATTGCAATGAATTTAATCCCTCTACATCATGTCATAGCCCTTGCTTACGTAAGCAAGCATTACTCTATTTTTACTTTAATACTCTAGATACATGCTTTGGATATGTGATGCGATGAGTGGGAGTAATAGTAGTAGATGCGAGTAATCGCTTCTCGATCTACTTGTTTTGGACGTGATGCCTATATACATGATCATTGCCTCAGATATACTCATAACTATGCTCAATTCCTCGTCAATTGCTTTCAACAAAGTAATTTGTTCACCCACAGATAGAATACTCTTATGCTCTTGAGAGAAGCTTCACTAGTGAAACTCTATGGCCCCCAGTTCTATTCCGCCGGCCTCATCCATATCAATCTATATCACACTTTATTTACTTGCTTTGTTTTACTTTTTTGCCTTTTTACATTTTACTTTGCATCTATCTATCAAAAAAAATACCAAAAATATTATCTCTATCGAGATCTCACTCTCGTCAAAGTGACTCTGTGAAGGGGATTGGACAACCCCTAAAAGCGTTGCCAGTTCTGCGAAGTTGCTATCAAGTTTTTTGTAGGTACGAGGGACTTGTGCATGGTATCTCATCTTGGATTGATACCTGTAGTTCTCAAAAACCGGTGGAAATACTTTCCTGACGCTTACTTTCTTGCATCATCCTCTCCTCTCTTTCGGGGAAATCCAACGCAGTAAAGTGCTCAAGAGGGGTAGCAGTCTCTCTACTTTATGCTTGGTGAAAATTATTCCGCTTACCCATGGAATCGGCACATAATGACCTCATGTTGGAGAATATTCATTTAAGCCCCATGATAAATACGCTCCTGAAAAATAGTAAGGTGTGCTTCTTTACTTATTAACTCTTTGGATATGTATTACAAAAATAACTTGCTTGAATTGATTTATTCTTGAAAACATTGAAATGTCAGGACTATACCGGCTAGCTGCTTATTTATTTTACTTTTTCTTTACTTTATTTGCTTGTTTGGTGCCAGAGTGCGGAATAGCAAGTAGTACACAGATTTGTTACATATTAACTTGATTTGAATTGTGTGTATATTTTTCTTTACCATAGCTGCCCCTATAGCCAAAGGTTGACTCCACTCTTAAAAATTATTATTGAATGGAGGTGTTGCAAAGTGCCACTCTAAAATCTCTTCCCACTTTCTAGGCATGTGTGTCCCCATTTAATATTTATGTTGGTAAGCTTCCGCTACTGGCTGTCAGAGTCGGTCGCATCTCAAACCATCTTCTAACTTCCATTGCCATTGTTTGATTTTTTTTTTCTATCCGCTCAATCATTCAATGTAGAAATATTGGTACCCTATGATTTCTTTCCTAATAACCATTTTCCATTTAATTGTTTATTATCATCATAGGGTGATAATAATATATTTAGTGGTAAATCACTTTAACTATTTAGGTGATCGGGCCTTCAAATACACAATTTATGAAACAAAGTATTATTTTCCTATGTCGCTTATTTGTCATTGGCTAAATATATAGAATTCATGAAAAAAACACAGGAAGGGCATTGTCTATTCCATTGCGTATAGAATGGCTTACATGCGATTATCGAAAGTTATGGTTCTTCTCAATTTCTCGAACCTAATGACACAGCTTTATATATTTCTATCATTAGCACAAAACTACTTCGAACAACATGGCTACAAAAATGAAGATTGCTCATCTACCTTAAAGAAGCTTAAAGGCGATTGGAATAGCGAAGTGAGCAAAGGAAAGTACCCTCAAAAATGACCGGAAGGAAAGGCTTATCTTAATTATCAGGAAGATTACTCTTGTGCTAACCTACCTATTGCAAATCACATGTGCTTTGCACATATAAATATTTGAGTGTAGGTTCTGCAAGACTTGAATTCAGTGTACAAGCGGATATAAAATTTCTAGTTTATTGCATTGCTATCATATAGCATTGCCATTTCTCATGTTTCATCTCGGGAAATATATAATATGCTATAGGCTTCTGCGCTCATTAGCCAAGTATTTAACTTGCCTCCTTGCATCCCCTCTCTCGAGTTAATCAACATTTCTGCAATAAATTAACATGATCCTATAATTTAAACCGCAAAAAAGAGAACAAAGAAAGGCTCACGGTATGCAAGTAACTTCCGGTTTAAGTCCCGGGTTAGCAAAGTTCTTTTTTCTTGACAAGAAACACTAATCCTATGTTATGTGTTTTATCTTAATTTCGATTAAAAGGTGTTGCTTATGTTTACGCTTTTTGTCCCACTGTTGCAGGTGTTTTTGAAAGTAGGATCAATGTAGGCAATGACCATTAATAACATGTTTATCTTGAGGTTTTTCAATTTCTATGTATTATTTTCTGGCTACATGAAGCTTCAAATAGTCCTAAACATATTGCTTATAACGTTAAGCCTTCCACATTTTGCAAATAACACTAGGGCGAGAACTGACATAATCACAATCCTGCTTGTAAGCAAGGAGGCGATAGCTTAGGAGGCAGGTGAGAGGAAGCAGTAAGGCCCCTCCTCCTTCAATGGTGGCACCACGACCTTTCCTCGGATCATGCACATCATCGAGCTCACGACAAGTTACTTAATTCGGCTTAGCCGGGAGGCAAAGTGAGGAGAGAGCCCCCACCTCGCCACTCCCCTCTCACTTTGCCCCAGGGACGCCCCTGTTGTCTTCTCCGAGCAGGATCCAGGGGAGCTATTCCCTAACCACTATTGAGGCTACTACTAAGAAAGTGATGGCTCGGACCCGGCCGCCAATGCCCACCCGACACTTCCGTTGGTGAGACCCCTTCTTGAATCATCTCATTCCCTCCGCATTTGTTCCTCCGTGGAACTCACCCGTGTTCTCTGCTCTCTGACGCCAGTTTACAAAAGCGCTCGCATCCATGAGGAACTCAGAAAGCTGCTAGGGCTATTGTTCGAGGAGTTTTCATACTTCGCTTCTCATTTTTGGGAGGAGTTAGTAGAAGAAGTAAACTTGTGACTATGTACCTTAATACGGTTCTTTTTTTCATTGTCCCAAAATAATGTAATATTATGTGGGTTAGTAATCATAATGGTGTATCTTGTGGCCCCTTCTTATTACATGTACATAATCATTGGGCAGTATTATGGAATAGTACTCTTAAGCCTTTGATTGCAGTCCATCTCCATTGTATATATTTTTTAAAAAACATTCATAATGGTATGTTTGAAATGTTTTATCCTCACATAATCACTTTCAAGTTATTGGAATTAGGTTATTATTAGAGTATAGCAAATGCTCCATTTATTACTGAATTTTGCTAGCTTCGAGTGGATGTGATTTTATTTTGTTTTGATGTTTTAAATAGGGCGGCACTTCATTGTGCCTTGTTAAATGATCAAACATTCAAATCTAACAATTATTTTTAAGCTATGTAATAGCACAACTTAGAGATTTTTTACTTCCTATAAACATAGATCCCCTATGTTCTATGTTCAGAGGATTATTTAGGCAAGTCATGGTTATCAACTCAAGTAGGTCAGCTTTACACTTTGGGTGATATAAGGTTCTATTTTCTCGCAATAACCTATTTGGATATAGCATCACTAAATGGATTTCATGTAAATATACAACCTGGAACAAGCATGTGTGTTCCTATGATGTTAATGGCATCTGGGTTGCTTATTATAACTTCCAACATATGCATGGTTAATACACGCCTCCCTCATCCCGATCCATTCATTGCGCATTTTTTATTTGATTCTGCTTCTCCTCGAATGAACTGGGCCGATTCCAAAGGAAATATTTGCAAGAAATCCTGCTTCTAAACATGATTAGTAATATGCAGGGGTTTCAGCTTGGTGGTGAGGTGCTTGAGGTCATGGGTATCCCGCATCAGGAACCTCTTCTTGACCATGCCGACATTACCTTAGTGGTGGTGAGGTCTGCATCTCGAAAAATGGCACTCCATTGTTTGAATATTAAATACCAATAGGAGCCATTCAAAGTTGAACCAAAGTGATGCGAAGCAAAATTCAGGCAAGCATTGTTCTATGCATTTTCATGTGGTATGTAGTTTTCGAGTAAGCTGGCTTGGGAGAGTTCAAACCTAACACTATCAAGCAGCATTTTTCTCCCGAACTCTCCTGTGAAATATGCGAGTAAAAATCTGCCACAATGTTTATCATTGGAACATCAAGTACAATATTGCATTACTATCTTCATGGGTATTAGTTTTATGATAATTGTTCGCTCTTAAATGGAAGCTTTCACATATTTTCACTCAATGGCTTCAAGTAGTGAACTCACTAAACTCTGTTCTATAGAATCATCTTGAAACGAATATCTTCACTCATTTTCGGGCTTATTCACATTACGGAACTACACATATCCTCGCTTTCTTCGGACATACCCGGTGGTTGTGAAACCGTCTGTCCCGAAAGCAGAATAACCATGGTGAGGAAGCGGGAAAAGTTGAGTCACCGATGGAGGCAATTCACCCAAACCCCTATGTTTTTAAGTGCATGTTTCTTTTTGTGAAAATCGTGGATTGGTCTTGATGATGTTCAAGTTGAATGGCATCATGATTAGGTAGATTGCTTTACACTTTTGAAACCAATTCTAGACTATCACGTAATTGGATCATCTATATATTAACATGCTATCTATTTGTTCGTATGTGTTTATCACCATGAGTTTTAATTATCCTTTCTTCCAATCGGGCCACTTCTCTTATACTCATGTACACATTGGTTGCCGTATACATATCCTATTTGTTCCTCGATGCACCGCATGAAGCCAACAATTATTGTCATGCACATGCGCTAATGGTGATACAATGATCTAATTAGTGGCACACATGTTCTTTTGCCCGTCTCGCCTCGCCTCGAGTCAGCCTCCCTTGAGCTGGCCGAAGCCGAACTCCTAGTCACCCGTTGACCGCCTTCCTCTTCCTCACTCTCACTCATGCCGCCATGGGAAGGCGCCACGGCGGCAAGCCTTTCCAGTCTGGCAATGGAACGTGAGGGTCTCCGCTGAGATCTCAGCCTCCCTCATGTTGCTCAGAAGGCCTCGGTTCTTGATGTAACAACGAGGATGCATCGCCGCGCTGGGCGGGTGTGTGGCTGACGTAATTCGGGCGATTGCCGTCAAGCGCTGACTTCTGCCGCCGGGTGGAGCGTTGAGCCCGGCCGCTGCCAAGTGGTTGGGCGGTGGCCATGAAACGGTGGAGTTGAGTGACGCCTGCATTCAATCGTGACACTCAAACATGCATGAAAAGCGTGTAAAATCATGAAAGATCAGGGACTCACGCAGAAGATATCACAACACAACTCTAAAACATAAATAAGTCATACAATCATTATAAGCCACAAGCCCGGGGAGGACTCGAGGGCTCGAATACAGGAAGTGCTCGGATCATAGACGAAAGTCAGCGGAAGCAATACAATATCTTAGTGGCTGCACATAAAGTTAAACAAGTACTGCCTTTAAGAAGGCTACTTCAAAGCACAGGATACTGGGATACGACTAAAGAGGCGTGGCCTCTGCACGGATCCTCCTCCTAACTACTCACAGTCGTCACATTAAATGGTGGCGCACGTAATAATGCAGACCTCCGATGTATAACAAGGAACTCAGCAGGTAAAGTCGCCGTCAAGGTGGCGCACAGCTCCTGCTCGGGTTCCGACATGGTTGCGATCACGCAACCGCAGAGTAGAAGGGAGGGCGGAAAGGGGAAAAGAGGGAGAAAACAAACCGTGATTCAACTCTATCCAAAGTATCACTGCAAGCAAGGTTTTACACTACATATGGCGCATGGATATATGTGTAAAGGGCCATATCAGTGGATCAAGCTGCTGAGTAATGCCAGAATAAGAGTGGGATAGCTAATCACGCCGAAGACTACGCTTCCGCAGCGACCTGCCGTCTTCTTGCAGCATGTAGAAGAGAGTAGAGCCCAGAAGTCCTGCAAGTAGCATGTGTCGCGAGCAATAATCCTACCTTAGCGATCCCTCCTCAAGTAAGCCACATTTCAAGAGAGCCGATCAGGGTTAAATCCGGCACTTGGAAGGGTGTGTTTTATTAAGTGTCATCCTGGTTCTAGTTGTCATAAGGTCAAGGTAGTACAACTTGTCCTAAGTCGCCCTGCCATCACATTCTGAAAGATCCACGGCTATTCGAATAGATTAACTTCCCCTGCGGGTGCACCATATAACCCCAACACGCTTGGATCCCATTTAATCGACATCACTGCAGGTCAGCCCGGCCGCTGCCGCGCCGCCGCTGAAGATCAACATCGCAAATGTGACCGCAGCCCCCAATTTGTGAGCCAACAGAGAGAGTCAATTGACGCCGGTTCTAAACCTCTTGCTGCACGAACAGGGTCTCGCAGGCACGCCGCCCCATAGCACACCAAGACCTGCGTTGCGTGGCGGCTGAAGCGTAATCGCCCTAGCCTCTAATACCAAGAGCAGTGGCTACGCGCAAACCGCCAAGAGTCGACAAGCTTCGGTAAGTGACGTCCACGAAGGCTTGGTGATACCGACGGCGTTTGATGCCCATACCGGCTGCTCAGCATAATCGTTTCCCGCCAGAGTTGGTCAAGCAGAGTAGGCCAAAGTAGCGAGACTAGGATCAAAATACCAAGATCTCGTTAAGCATGTTAAGTATCCGCTTGAACGCCTGAGCAGGCTGCCAGCCTCACCTCTCTATCCTAGGTGGTCTTCAATCACATACAATAAACTCAGCCCCACATAAAAGATCCACTCGTGGGTACTCCTAACAGCTTAACCCGTCTTTAATCACCACATGTATCATGTATTAGTATAAAGTATATACCCGTAATCACCTCACAGTGATCGCGAGGATCACGTTCGATAGTATAAAGACAATGGAGCCAGACGACAAGAATGTAGACCCACGAGATGGAAATACTAGCATCCTATACTAGGCAGAGTCGGATTGCGTGTAAAGGTATCCTTAGTAGCAAGAGACGAGGCTATGCATCGGGATAGGAATAACGGAAAGTAGTAACATGCTAGATCACTCCTAAGCCTGCAGTATAACTAGAGGAGAGTAAGCGATAAAGTGATCAAGGGGGGGCTTGCCCGTGAGATGCTCGGCAAGAGAGAGAGAGTCGCATCAACAAGTAGTCGTCTTTAATTGCTTGTGACGCTCGGTCTCAGTGTCCTAGCGAGAGAAGGGGAAGGAACAATAAATCTGAACAAACAAAGCATCACAAAAATATAACAAGGCTTATAAGCTGGTGCAAAGCATCTAGGGTGACCTAACGAAGGATGGGTGATACCACAAAAGGGGAAAACATCGAGAGAAGTATCCCCGGTGTTTCGCTGCTTTGATGAACATGAACCGGAGAGGGCAAGAGAACAAAAGTTGTGTGTTCACTATGATAGGGATGTGGCTGATTTAACGGCCAGTGAGGAAGCCATTTGTGTATTAAATATCAAATCACATTTATGGCGACTTTTCATGTACAAGGTATTGCATCCGAGTTACTGCTTATTTTCTATGATTTGTATCAAAAGTTTTTATGCATTTTGACATTTATTTAATTAATTAACTCTAACATTATCCAGCATTGTGAAAGGTGATGTCAAACATGACATCACTACGGCTTAGCATCAACGGTGTCAAACCCTAGCTGACCAGAGTCAAACCTGGTATGTGGGTCCAGTGGGAAATCTGACCACGTCATGAACTAACATGTTAATTAGGGTTTAATTAAGTGTGATTAATTAAACTAGATTAATTAAGGTTAATTAACTAATTAATTATTATTATCTTATTATTATTTATTTATTTTATTCTATTTTCTTCTTTTCTTTTCGTTCTTTTTCGTTCTAAAAAGGGGTCGGGCCCTAGTGGTCAGTGACACACGCCACTGCTGGGCGCCCCGTAACGGGATAATGGGCGCGGGTGATCCCCCGGTTGGCCCCAGGCACCCAATCTCAGGCTTCTGTATGGAGAAGAGCGCTTATTTGGGAGGCAGACAGACACACCAAGTAGGCGCGGGGAGCGGAGACGTAATGGCTGCTGCCAAGACGGCGGGAGGTGACGACAGTGGCACGGCCTCGTGGCGGGCGAGCTTGTGGCGCACGCGGAGCTGACACCGTCGGCAAAGGAATGAGCCGCTGCAAGTAAACGAGCCGGGCGCAGCCTCGTGTGAAGTGGCGCAGCCGGAGCGGGAGGCGGGAGCCGAGCGGCCATGGCAGGTGCGTAGCTGGCGCTGGCGGTGCGAGCCACGGCAGGGGGGCGGGGAGGACACGACGGCGACGGCGCGCGGCGATAGCCGCAGCAGGCTGGGCAGAAGAAGGAGGCGAGGACGGGCCGGGCCTGTGGGCTTCACCCACTGTTGCGGGGATGGTGGACAGGGCGTGCGGGGCTCATTTCAGGCCAGCCGTTGAGAGGGAGGAAGACGGGACGAGGACAGTATGACGTGAAGAGAGGACGACGGGGAGGGAGGCGAGTTCCGGCGATGGGCGATGGCGCCCCAAGCAGGTCCAAACGGGGCGGCAGGCGGGCGGGTGGCCGCGGCGCTCTGCGGCCTTTCAGGCGCGATCTTGGGCGAGCGAAGGAAGAGATGACGGGACAGCGCGGACGGGGTCCGGCGAGCGCCTGGCGACGGGGGGAACGACGGGGTAGGCAGCCGGGCGCCGGGCGCCGAGGATGTTGCCCCAATCCAGAAGGGGATCGGGGAGCGAGGAGAGTAGGAGTGGGGTTTCGTCAGGCCACCGATCAGATCGGATCGGGACGGGGAGGAGGGAGAGGAGTGGGGCGAGTGGGGGAGTTAGGGTTACGGGGTGGGAAGTTAGTAGGGAGGTGGACTGCGGGGTGAGCCGCCTGCGTTCGAAAGTAGCTGAGGCTGAGGGCCAGCTGGGCCACTTGGCCCAGCGGGGGGGTCCTGTTTTCTTTTCTCTTTTTTTGTATTTGTTTGTCTTCTGTTTTTATTCTTTTATTTATTTTTCTGTTACTTTTAGTTTCACTTTTATTTTAGATTTATGATGACATATAAAAAGTAGTCCTAATTTGGTCTAAATAATTATACTACGGCCCACATAAGTTTGGGCAACTAGATAGAATAGTTTAATAATTTATTAATTATAAAAAGCATTTGATTAATTGTTTTGCTACTATTTTATTTACTTTAGGAATCAAACACTTTCAAAGAGGTTGGTTTCTTCACCAATATTACTTATGCATTATTTGGCTCTCTCCAAACATTAGTTTAAGATTGGAAAACTTTTTATTATTGTTGTTGTTGATTTTGAATTTGGATTTGAATCGGTTTTCAGAACTAACGAGATTAGTAAATCGTAATGTAGGTGACGTGCATCGTTAGTAGAGGGTCATTCTTGTACTGGCTTGGATTATCCGAGGCGTCCACAATTCTCCTCTACAAGAAATCTCTAGATCGAGATTTAGGCCGGAGTAAAGGGGTGGGGCAAAGCTTCGGGACACGAGAAATTCCGGTAGCCCGAGTGTTCTTGGTCTTGGTTGCTCTTCTAGAAGAGATAAATCCATTACGTTGATGTCTTCATTTCTGCGCTTCAGGTCATCATGATGAAGTCTCTTCATCCTTCCGTCAGAGGAATCCCCATCATCATACTTATGAAAAATGATAAGGTATTGAGGAGTCCCTGACTAGGGGGTGTCCGGACAGCGGACTATCATCACGCAACCCGGACTCCAAAGACTATGAAGATACAAGATTAGAAGAGCTTTCGTCCCACGTGTCCGGATGGGACTTTCCTTGGCGTGGAAGGCAAGCTTTACGATACGGATATGTAGATCTCCTACCATTGTAACCCGACTCTGTGTAACCCTAACCTATCGGTGTCTATATAAAAAGCAGGAGGGTTTGAATCCGTAGGGACAACAACCTACAACATCAACAATCATACCATAGGCTAGCTTCTAGGGTTTAGCCTCCTTGATCCTCGTGGTAGATCTACTCTTGTACTACCCATATCATCAATATTAATCAAGCAGGGAGTAGGGTTTTACACTCCATCGAGAGGGCCCAGACACAGGTAAAAACATTGTATCCCTTGTCATCTCCACGTTACCATCCGCCTAGACGCACGATTCGGGACCCCTTACTGAGATCCGCCGTTTTGACACCGACATTGAATTGTGCTTTCATTGAGAGTTCCTCACCGTGTCGTCACCCGATAGGCCCGATGGCTCGCTTCGATCATCAACCTGACGACTGTCCAGTGGGTGAGACTTTCTCACGGGACGAGATCTTCCGTGGTTCGGCGGCTTTGCACTTTGCGCGAGCCAATTAAGCAGCCATGTCACGGAGCAGATGACGAATCAGCTTCGCCCTGGCCATCAGTCGATGGAAGTTTGAACTATACGGCCG
This sequence comes from Aegilops bicornis, assembly GCA_021605145.1. Classification (NCBI taxonomy): domain Eukaryota; kingdom Viridiplantae; phylum Streptophyta; class Magnoliopsida; order Poales; family Poaceae; genus Aegilops; species Aegilops bicornis. Next base: position 263,392,849 of record CM038674.1, on the reverse strand, counting down.
ATATCCGGCGAGACATGATCTTCGACGGATTCGAGCACGCAGCCAGTGTGTCGCCTTGTCTCGATGGGCATGATCTGGCTCTGGCAAATTTAATGGAAGCGGTGCCACGGAGGCCCCGCGCAAGATCCGCTCCGACCGCTTAATCCGGCCAGATTCCCCGATCGAGGGGCGAGTGGTTGGACACCGCCTCGGGCTATTCCACAATCTCTGGCCTGATCTGACGTCAACTCCATCCTTTCCTTTGCAAAAACCTCGATCCGGTGCGGTTCCTGCCGGGACTCCTCCGAACTCGAACCCTCGCGCCCACCTTTAATCGAATCCGATTGGGCGCGGTCATGGAGTTCACTGCGTCATGGCGGACATCTTTCAGCACTTTCGCCTCTTTGGCGACATCCTGAATTCACTAAAGTTCTCTCTCTTATCCGGAGAGCCCTGGCGGACTACCGGGCCATGTGAAGGTTGGAGATCGCGGATGACGAAGAAATTCAACGCCCACCCACCACCCACTTTATAGCCACCGCCGATGATTTAACCGACATATGCCTCGACTATGACTCCGGCGAAGACATCGGCGGCATGGACGACGACGCCCGTGAGAATTAACCAAAGACCCAGTGCGCCCGCGAGTAATCGGAAGGCCACCCTCGGCAACCATATGCGACATATACATGGTGGACATCCCGAAAGATGGGAACGATGATGGAACAACGGAGGATGACTCCTCCAAGAAGCAGCCAAGCGCCGACGTCGATGGCGCCCGCTCAATCCCACAAAATAAAAAGCGGTGATTCCGGCATGGGAGATTAATAGCACTCCGGGCATGGTTGCGAAGAGAACCCACCTGTGCCCGGGACTCGGAACAGCAGGAGGAGGGAGAAGCAAGTCCGCCTGATAAAGCTGCATGCGAAAAGAGAGGTCGAGAGAGACGATAATTACTGGCGCCTCACTCTCCGAAGATGAGGCAAGCCTCGACGACGACCGAATTTGTCGTGCCCGAGGATCCCGCCCGAACAGGAGCTGCGTTTCAAACGCGGGCTTATATGCCACGGCAAGCAGCCTCAAGAAGCAACAAGCAGCTTAGAGCTGATCGAGACCCTACTAGGCTGACAGGATGGGATTTGAAGTCCTTGCACCGGCCCGAAGAGTATGAACTCGAGCAGCCCCTCCAAAGTTGCTACCCCCAAAGCGCGGGTCGTTGCCTCACCGACTAGAGGAGGAAGCAGGTCGCCAAATGCTAGATTACCCGCGACATGGCCAGACCGGCCACCTCGTGTCATGACAGAGAAGCCTCTCGGCCCTCGCTCAAGCCACACCCGATGCTGCTCAAAAGTACCAAGGCAAGGGATAACGATGCAGTCGGACTTGGCAGAGATATATTGAGGATAAGGCCAAAACATACAAGGTCGATCTACATGGATCGCGTGAAACTTAGCAACACGGATGATTACCGTCACGCGGATATAAAGAAATCGGCCGGGCGAACACAAGAGACAAAGCTCGTATGAGCTACGCATTCGGGATATATAGCCTAATACAGTAGCACCGCACACCCACTATGCTTGGATGTGATGAAGTAATGGATCATCAAATCCCAGAGGGCTTCAAGCCCGTAAACATCGAACCATACGATGGTACCACAGATCCTGCGGTGTGGATCGAGGATTATCTCCTCCATATCCACATGGCCCGCGGTGATCATCTTCATGCCATCAAATACCTCCCCCTGAAGCTTAAAGGACCAGCTCGGCATTGGCTCAACAGCTTGCCGCCAGGAATCAATTGGTTGTTGGGAGGACACGGAAGCCGCATTCCTCGACAACTTCCAGAGGCACATATGTGCGACCACCGGGCGCCGATGACCTTAGCCACACATAATTCGGCAGCCGGAAGAATCGGCCAGGAACAATTCTGGACTCGGTTCCTAACAAAGAAAAATCAAATTGTCGACTTGTCCAGGATGCGAGGCCCTTGCAGCCTTCAAACATAACATCCGTGACGAGTGGCTTGCCCGTGAAGCACCTAGGACAGGGAAAAGCCGAAATCTATGGCAGCCCTCACAACCCTCATGACTCGCTTTTGTGCGGAGAGAGGATACTGCTAGCTTTCGAAGCAACAATTTGGCCTAAACATCCACGATAGTCAGGATACCAAGGACAACAATGGCAGGTCGCGTCGCGGCTTAACAAGAACAAAATCTTGCATTAACAAGCCGATAATAATACTGAGACACGGCCGTCAATGCCGGATTCAGAGGCTCTAAACCCGGTCAGCGGAAGAAGCCATTCAAAATAAATACTCAGGTCTGAGCCCAACTTGGACCGAATACTCGACCGCTTGTGCGAGATACATGGCACCCCGAAAACCAGCCAATCACACCAACGAGGATCTGTTGGGTGTTCAAGCAAGCAGGCAAGTTAGGTGCCGAACTCAATAACATGGGGCTGCATAGCGATAGACGAGGATGAGCCCGACACGCCCGAGCAATAAAGGATGAAGAGTTTTCCCTACGCCAGTGCGGACGGGTGAACATGATACTCATAACCCACATACCCAAAAGGGAGGCGGAAGCGTGCACTAAGGGCGTATATGCGATGGAGCAGTCGCCCCAAAGTTCAACCCATGGTCTTCCTGCCCGATCACCTTGATCGAAGGGACCACCCCACTAGCATCCATCACGATAAGCTTCGCCGCATTGGTTCTTGACCCAATTATCGACGGATTTCACCTCACTAGAGTCTACTGATGGACGGCGGCGGGTACTGAACCTGCTCTAGATACAAAGTCGCGCAAAATGGGCATTGACCCCTCAAGGATTAAACCTACAAAGACGACCTTTAAAGGCGTCATACGGATGTAGAGGCCGGGTTGTACAGGCTCGATTACACTTTCAAGTGGTCTTCGGATCTCCGGATAACTTCCGAAGCGAAGAGTTAATCTTCGACATCGTCCCATTCTGCAGTGGCTATCACGCACTGCTCGGACGGACCACATTTGCCAAATTCAATGCGGTACCACACTACGCATACCTCAAGCTCAAGATACCAGGCCCTCAAGGAGTAATCACGTTCAATGGAAACACCGAACGCTCTCTCCGGACGGAGGAGCATACGGCGGCCCTCGCGGCGGAGGTGCAAAGCAGCCTCTCACGCCCATTCTCGAGTCCGGCCACTAAGCGTCCAGGACACCATAAGCGCTACCGTGAGTAACCTTGCAACAAGACCACGGCACGATTCAAGCACGAGTAGCAATCCGGCCACAACCCCAGCCCTCACGAAAGTGCGAACCCGGTGATACCGATAATGCAACGTACATAGTTACGCTCTGGAGATACTCATGGGCATATGGAGGGGGCAAGACAACGGCATGCCAAAATGCAGCCTTCGACCGCCCGGGGCTACCGCTGCATGTCATTTCTTTTTTTCCTTTTTTCCTTTTTTTCTTTTCTTTTTACTTTGTGGACTCTAGTCTTGAAACCAGTCTGTCCGGCACTTGAATCGCCGAACTCACGATGCAACAGCCAGAAGCGGAAGGCCACGTCAAGTGCTCGTGGTCTCTGTTATGAGCATTATACCTGTTTTACATACCATCCCGCAGCTTACCTGGAGAAGAGGGACATGTTAGATAGTCCCATCCCTTGCTTACCGCATAATATTTGTATCATTACGCTTCCATTCTGATTACCTTTTGAATAAACAATACATAGCTCTTGCTTATTATTGCTTTTAATTCCTTTATATATATATACATATGTTCATTTCACGACATGTCTTTGCAACCGTACACTTTGGTACAGCCAAATACACCGGGCTCAAGTATCCCAAAATTATGGTGTGATAAAGTCCGAACACTTTCACAAGTGCGTGCACCCGAACTTATAGCATTATATGGAATTGGCTCGAATCATGTCTTGGGTCAATAGTTGGGTTCGCCTGCCCCGTGTTTTGGTACCTTACGTTCCGCTTATATCGGCTAAGCTAGCACTGGAGAACCATCACGATTGTGCCTCAGCTTATTACGGGTCGAGCACCTCAAGATGGAAAGAATAAAGCCCTGACCGTCATGATAAAGGCGAGAGCGATACGCTGCTATTCGAGAGGTTTTTTGGGTCCCTAAAGACTTATGCCGCTTAGAGCGAGGAACCGGAATTATCCGACCAAAGGCGTGGATAGCGCCCCGAACTTCGGTCTTCCGAATACTTAGGGGCTTCGCCGAATTTAAAAATTATAGAATTCTATGGCTAAGTGAGAGTGTTCAAGCATTATAAGTCCGGTTGCCTTTGTTACCGTTGTTGTGTTGGGCGCCTCCCTAGATGGACCCAAGGATGGGAAACAAGAGTGCTCAAGTTTATCCCGAACACCCCAAAGACTCGTGGCATGGGGGTGAAGCAACGACTTGCCATCTCTCAAATTTGATAAACGGCCGCACGTAAGGTAATATTTTAAATTAATAAGCGTTGTAGCGATATGAACAAGTTTTCAGCATACTGAATAACAAACGCGAGTCTATTAAAAAATTACATCCTTGGAGCACTCATCCGCTATTCGGCGAGCACCCTTCAGGAGGCCCTCATAATACATTTCGGGCGTGCGATGCTCATGGCCCTTCGGTGGGTCTGGTCGTCAAGCTTCTCCACATCCAGCTTCCCCGATTGCACTTTAGCATCGGCAAGGCCCGACCGGACCCCTTCAATGCGAGCGGCAGGCGCTTGATAACTTCAAGCCGCGGACAGGCATCCACCAGCAGCACCAAGTCAAGTAGCTCCCGGGCATGGCCTCCAATGGCCCTGACCCGCTATAAGGCCTCTCATGGCCTGATCGGCGACCTTGTGGGAGCTCGACCAGCTGCTTCAGCTGGTCGCTTAGGGCACTGGATGTCCGGCCTCCCAACATCTTGAGACCAGGTAACACCTTCTCCATGGAGCTCCCCTCTGGGCGGTAGAACGCTGAAAGATCAGACGCACCACGGGCAAATCATGCGGATGCTCCCGGAGAGCTCCGAATCCGGGTAAGTAATAGGTAGTTGACTTTTACATTCTTGCTTTGCATAAAGAATGCCTTACTCCGCCGCTATCTTCTTTAGTGCTTCGATTTCTTGAGGGCTTTTTGGGCCTCGGCCTTAGCAGCTTTGGCACTCTCAAGAGCCGAAGCAAGCTCGACTCTCGGGTCTTTGAGTCACGCCTCCAAACCCTCGTGTTTCTTCACGAGAATCTGGAGCTCTTGCCACACCTCCGCCACCGCGCCTCCCTTTCTCTCGCTTCAGTGCGCTCACTGGCCGCTTTGTTTTCGGCCACAGCCACCGCTTCCCTCGGGGGCTCCACCTGCGTTCGTGGCCCTGCGGTACCCATGTTATTTACATTATTTTTGCAGCAAAACCTTTTCCATAAGGTATTTCTTTAATAAGGCATTTCTTACCCTCCTTGTCCTCGAGCTGCTTGGCTTATCCGAGCTCGTTCTAACGCCGAGGTTTTGCTTCAATGTATTGACCTCTAGCCAAGGCGGGCAGAGGTCAAGAACAGCGCGCTTGCATTCCCATATTGACATACTTATATTAGACTCCCTGCATATATCTTTTAGATCATCATCCGGCTTTTCTTTCCGAACACGAACTAAGCATCAGGGCTACTCTGTCCTATGCGGTAACATTTTTATATGTTTTAAACTTACCTCAAAGCTTGTTAGAAGGCTGGCAAGCCCAGTCCAGTCCGCTCTTGGCGGATCGAGCTGTCCGGATCACCACACTCATAGCAAAGTGTGGTGCTCCTCCTCGATGGAGGCGCCGTTGAGCGCCTCCCGATGCATATCCGGTGCCTCCGGTTGGGACGGAGGACACCGGCGTCTTACCCTTCTTGCGAAGGATCCGCTATCCGCACTTGGAACTGGCTGATGGTTCCATGGAGTCCGGACGAGGGTCGGCCTTAGAGCCCTGGGGTCTTGCCCCCAGCGCTGAGTCCGGGAGGTTGCCTTGTGGCACCTCTGCGCTACCTCCTCTTGACCAAGCCCCTTGGAGCCCCACCCATGGCGTCGTCGCGGCGTGAAAGCGAGGCGTTGAGGCAAGTACTCTCCATTTCCGGCGAGCACGAGGACCCGCTTCGATGAATCGCCCGAACTCGCCCTTGGGAGGCTGCATGATTGTTCGGCATTAGAGAACACTATGCAATTATGAAAAGCCGTGGGTATCCAGGACACTTACGATCTCGCCAGACTTGGCCTTGTTAGCCAATCCTCCTCGCGTAAATCGGCGTTGGTGGAGAAGTCGGAGGAAGGGTTCTTCCTTCTTGGACCCTCCGGCCTCCCCGTTAGGCGGCCTTCCTTTTCTTCTCCTCCCCACATTTGGGGGAGGAGCTTCTTCTTCCTCCTCGTCCTCGGGAGAAGATTCTGCTTTAGAATCTGGCAAGACTGGCGTCGGGAGCTCCTTGAGTTCCCATGGCCTCCTTCTTGGCCTTCTTCTCGGCACCACATGAGGCGCGGAGCCAACAGCCCGTCAATCAGGCGTCCTCCGGGTCTTCTTCCGGCAAAGAGGCAGGACAGTTAATCTGTTCGGGCCGTCTTCCAACCGATCTTGTCAAAAATTAGGAGTTTTAGATCCTGCAGAGTCAATCTATGAAAAAAAGAGTCCCGTAAAGGGTAAAATAACACCTCGCCCGGCTGGGCGCGTCTTGCTGTACCCGCGATCTTTGATAGCGGATGTTGGGACCAGCGCCCTTGAAGACAGCACCTTCCGTGCATCTTAAATGACGTAGTGTCGAAGAGCCGGCTCAAAGGTCGCTGTCTTTGGATCGAACTCCCACAAATTAAAGGCCCGTCGTTGGCGGGGAGAATCCGGTAGATGAGCATCACCGGATTACGTCGACAAGCTTGAGATTCTTGGCCACCAGGTTTTGGGCGCATGTCTAGAAGTCGGATAGCTCTTCCGAATCCCCCACGTCGGGGCTCGTTTCTTTCCATGACGAGAGCCGTGTGGAAGCCAGATCTGAATTCGGGACCGCCGCCATTCAGTGGTCGCGTGGCTCGGTGATGTAGAACCACCCGATTGCCACCTTTATTGTCTACACGAAGCGCCCTCGAGCCATAGGACCTTGGCCATCTTGCCAACCATGGCGCCCAAGACTCCGCTTAGCGGCCGCCACTACCTTCGGCCGGACATTGAAGATCTTGACCATAAGCGAAGTGGAAATTTGGATGCAGAGCAAGGCCTCACACCGCGACGATAAGCGCCCGAAATGTTGAGGATGAAATTCGGGCGAGATCGTGGAAGTCCAGGCCGTAGTAGAACATGAGCCCGGACGAAAGGGGTGAAGTGGAAAACCTAGTCCGCGGAGGAAGTGGGGTAGAAACACTACCCTCTCATGGGGCCGGGGTTGGAATGAGCTGCCCGCTTGGCGGGCAGCATGCTGAGCGATATTGCTGGAGAAGTATCCGGCCTCCAACAACTTTGGTGATGTGCCCTTCCTTGATGGAGGAGGCCATCCACCTGCCTCCCGCCTCCCGACATCGTTGGAGAAAGGTCGAGGTGGGATGTGCGGACTTGGTATTTGGGCTGAGTCTTGTGAAATGGATAAGCAAAGGAGGAAGAAGGCGAGGTGAAAAGGTGGATCCTTATCCCTTATATGGACGGACGGCTATGCGTCCCCACCGACTGGTAAAACTCGCTTATTCCCCAAGCGCTGTAATCAATGGCGCGGATGGGTTACCCACGTCCGTATTGATGAGAATCCCGGAATAAGGGGGCACGATCTATGCTTTGATAAGACGTGCCAAGGAAACTGCCTCGCTAAACACGCTGAGGTGGAACGGTAAAAAAAACGATTCATATAAAGGCACGGCCGTTGTGTGATGTCACGCGCGGAATACGTCGGCCAGATCGTGCAAAAGTTATTCTCTCTATGATGTTATGTGGAACTTGTTTTTGTGAGCGGACACTATCCTTGTGTTCAAGACCTTCTATGAAGTATTCGGAGGAGGAACCCGCCTTGCAATGCCGAAGACAATATGCGCGCGGACTAAATGCGTCATTGAAGCCTGGTTCAGGGGCTACTGAGGGAGTCCCGGACTAGGGGGTGTCCGGATAGCCGGACTATCATCACGGCCGGACTCCAAGACTATGAAGATACAAGATTGAAGACTTTGTCCCGTGTCCGGATGGGACTTTCCTTGGCGTGGAAGGCAAGCTTAGCGATACGGATATGTAGATCTCCTACCATTGTAACCGACTACGTGTAACCCTAACCTATTCCGTGTCTATATAAACCGGAGGGTTTTAGTCCAAATGGGACAACAACTCACAACATCAACAATCATACCATAGGCTAGCTTCTAGGGTTTAGCCTCCTTGATCTCGTGGTAGATCTACTCTTGTACTACCCATATCATCAATATTAATCAAGCAGGAGTATGGTTTTACCTCCATCGAGAGGGCCCGAACCTGGGTAAAAACATTGTGTCCCTTGTCTCCTGTTACCATCCGCCTAGACGCAGTTCGGGACCCCCTACCGAGATCCGCCGGTTTTGACACCGACAGGTATCTTCGGAAAAACTGACCTCTACAAGGTCGCGTATCTGGTAGAGAACATTAGGGAGGGTGGCGGATAATAACTCTCGAATTGAAACTTAAGAAAATATCGAGAGCAAAGTAAGAAGGTGCAAAATAGAAGTTTCAAGCGCGCATAGGCAATCGTTCGTTGCACTGAAGCGAGAGAATGTGAAAGGGTTCGAGCAATGGGAATAAGTATTGCGTGCGATCCCATAATAGATCACTAGGCAAGTGGCCCGTGAATTACATCTGAAGTCAAGCGCGAGGAATAACTTTGACAAAAGGTTATGCAGGAGAGTCGAGGTTTAGATCCTGTGGGCTGTGGGTTATGGGCCCACCATGTGGGTTTAAAGTAGGAAAGGCGCTGACATCTTATGCGGTTATAATAGCAAGGCAGGTCGAGAGGATAGTTTGTCGATTATGTCGGCAACAACATATCGGTACCAAAGGGCGAGGAAGAAGAACCATTTTCCTGCTTTCGTTGAACGAGGCGGACCAATAGGCAAAGTTCTCGTCCCATCGGTGGCTACCTAATGTCATCAATAGTAGAAATGGGGTCTCACCGATGAGTTGTACATCGAGGTGTTTATATAAGCGGTGAATTATTACTTTGCTTAGATTATATAGATCACAAGAAAGGTCAAACAGACCAATGGGAAGGAAAATGTGATCATTAGGTTAAGAACAATGGAAAGGAAAATGTGTTTAAACACATATTTCGTGGGTATATCCTTCCCAAGGACAAGCAGAGCATGATATCCATGATAGGATATAACGTGAAAATCCTCTAGGTGAAGGGAGAGAAATTTCATGGCGTTACCCATACAGCGGTGTTTGGATAATTGAAGCGGGAAACATTTAGCATTGGGCTTCAAATGTTCTTGTTGAAAATCAGAGTACAACCGACATGCTTCGAGATAGCATTGACATGGTCATCAGGTGAAGATCAGACTTTGGAAACACAAAGGATCCATCAGGAACAACTTATAGAATAAGTCTTACAATTTTCTCCAGGAAGAATGGTTATCCTTGCAAAAGAAATTATAATGATAGGTCCTCCAGCCAGGGGGTGCTAGGCATGGCGATCATATTACCGGGTCGTCAAAGGACCAACATCATAACTCCTGGAAAGTTGTCCCAGCCATCATATCTGACCGAGATTCAGATCCGATTGATGTCATGATACCTCAGACTCAGGATGTCCGAGTAGAAAAGGTGCAACACAAATCGACGAAATGACATTGCAAGATTCTCGGGAAATGAACTATGGGAGCGAGTTCCTGAAACAGTAGTTCATCAATAAACCAAGGAGGGGATGAGAAGGTGGCTGATGGGCTCAGTGACAATTCATCGAGAATTGCAAACGGATGGATTTCCACGATAATGTGAACAAGAAGATGACACTTGTCAATTCAAATGATATAATGTTGTATGCTCTAGGAAAACATACACCATCAATCATTAGTTGAAAGGCGTGCAGAAATATGACCTTAAAGAAGATCAATGTTAGAGTGACGATTCAATAATCAACGGTCTAAGAACGAACTGTCGATCGTTAACTTCAAAGCAATAGGGTTGCTAGAAGTACAGAACTCAAACAGCATCTATTGGTATGCTGGTTAAAAACAACACGGGGACCAAGGAAGAATGGTGATGGTGAGAAGTATCATCATATCGAGAATTTCTAAGAGGTGGAGCAATCCCCACAACATTCTCGACATAAAAGACAGTAATACTTCAAGGCAGAACACAACACTAGCTGGAGAGCAAGTTGTATTCAGAATGTGGACAAGTTCGCGATAAAAGGAAGTCAAGGGTGTTGTCGATGATAATAAAAATCATCGAGGGCAAGGAGGGTATTTCTCATCATTAACACAGTTGACATCTAATCAAAGGAATGATGAAGCGAAATGTTATTGGAACCAAGGGTACGACACCAACTCGAAATCAAGCTTGTTGTTCAAGGCAAAATGATTTGACAAGGAAAGTTGATGTAAGCTTAGCTCAACGTCGAAAATTGTGCTTCGAGAAAAAGGACCAGGTAGCACAGTTAAAAGTTACACGATAATGATATAGCCGATTAGGCTATGAACGACTTGAAGGACTAATAAGCTCATAAGCAACGAAGATACTTAGAGTTATTGAATCGGAGTGCGGAATTGATTCACTTATCGGTGTCCTTGAGTGTCTAACAACTCGTAACCCCGGGAAATTGGAATCGGTGAGAAATAATACGAAGAAGAACTCATAAGAAGTAATATGGTTCTGTGGATATTATCGAGATACCACGGGTAATACTCGAAGGTAGATCATAATAGAGGTTGGACGGGTGCATTGATCTGTAGAGGACAAGTGGTTTTAACTTGTCTGAGAAATTGAATCAAAGGGGAACAATATGGTCAGAATCACATTTGTACATGATCAAACCACAGATACAAGCACTTATAACAAGGGGGTAACTATTTTGCGAGAAGCTTCCATGATAAGATTTACATCGTGTCCATGGGCATGAACGGAAAGTTTGAAGGTCGACTCCCACTTCTTCAATGCATAACCTTTCACTCACTTCTCGCGTTTGATGAAGTTGCAGTGTTGAATTTTTATCTGGCAAAATACCAGAAGAGTATGACTCATGAAAACTTTCGAGTTCACACATATTATGGAAGGCATAGGTTCAACCCATCGGGGGATCGTGGAAACATATACCACAAGCTTCAATAGTAAATATCACCCATTTCCGAAAGCGAGCCTGGTTGGCCAAGCAGATGATACAATTTACCAAAGGCACTATGTATCAGGGGAAGAACTCACAAGGTGATTGAATATGAAGGACATTGTCGGATAATAATCCAACAATGGATAACGGAGCTGATGTGAGTATCGGTACTCACTCAGAGGAAGAAAGAATGCAGAGGCATCAAATTCAAGAATCACCTAATTAGTCTGATGCTTAAATAGAAAGAAATTATGGTTTCAAAAATGAAGGATCAGAAGACGCAGCTACGATCAAGGATGGATAAGTTGAAAACACTTAGTTGGACAGTCGATAAAGGTTTGAATTGCCGAGAACCAACTCATGTCCAGAATGACGTCTGAGTCGGGAAGATAAATTCTAGGATCTGACTGAGGTTTGTGAGCATTCGCAATATATTGAATCAACGAACTCGAAATGATAATGACAAAGGATACTATGATTATTGCTAGACATATGGAACACATCCATAATGCAAGCGGAACAAGTATTTGCCGAGCAATAGCGGGCGAGAGGATTTCGAAAAGATCGATAGTATTTCAATGTATCGTGTGATTCATATGAACAACGGCGGAAGAACGGATACTCGACAAGTGCGAGGAATTATCCGTAGGGGGTATTCATGGGGCAAGAAATGCAAGGCAGTAGGCAAAAATGGATTTTTGGGATATAGGAAATATTTCAGGGTATCTTGTAATAACAAGAGCAACTCAGGGAAGGTATGGACGACAAGGATATAAGGCTATCCATAAGGATACAACGGTGGTAGGGGATTGCAAAAGCAACGGGCACAAAGTCTCGAGAGAACTTTAGAGAGTATCTTTGGAATCTTCTAGTGCAGCAAGCGATCATCTGGAGTGAGGGGCTCTCCGGGTGAATGTGATCACGAGATCCTAATGTTAGATTTTAGAAAAAATCATTTAACCCGAATAGAAGAGAGATCAGAGTCCCAGAGTAAAGGTCGAGGAGTAAAAGATCATAATACCACCAAATGGCAACGTGGGCCCGTAAGCCACATAGCCAAGTTAGTAAAACAGTTGTCGGCTTCTAGACTCAACTTCGGCCAAGGAGTTGGAAAGGGGATTCCACAGGTGATCGGCTCGATACCAACTTGTGACACCCCGATTCAATCGTACACTAATCATGCACGCATAAGCGTACGATCAAGATCGTGGACTCACGGGAAGATATCACAACACAACTCTAAAACATAAATAAGTCATACAAGCATCATAATACAAGCCAGGGGCCTTGGGGCTCGAATACAAGTGCTCGATCCGCAGACGAGTCGGTGGAAGCAACAATATCTGAGTACAGACATAAGTTAAACAAGTATGCCTTAAGAAGCCTAGCACAAACCGGGATACAGATCGAAAGAGGCGCGGGCCTCTGCACAGGATCCTCCTAACTACTCCTCGGTCATCGTCGGTGACACACTGCGTAGTAGTAGGCACCTCGATGTAGTAGGATTCGTCGAAGGTGGCGTCGGCTCACAGGCTCAAACATAGTTCTGCGGTAACGAGGTAGAAGGGAAAGGGGAAAAGAGGAGAAAAACAACCGTGAGTACTCATCCAAAGTACTTCGCAGCAAGGAGCTACACTACATATGCATGGATATATGTGTAAAGGGCCATATCGATGGACCGAACTGCGAGAATGCCGAGAATAAGAGGGGATAGCTAATCACAGCCGAAGACTACGCTTCGGGCACAGCAGCCTCCGTCTTCTTGACATGTAGAAGAGAGTAGACCGAAGTCCTCCAAGTAGCATCGCATAGCGATAATCCTACCCGGCGATCCCTCCTCGTCGCCTCATAGAGAAGCGATCACCGGTTATATCTGCACTTGGAAGGGTGTGTTTTATTAAGTATCCGGTTCTAGTTGTCATAAGGTCAAGGTACAACTCCAAGTCAGTCACATTACCGAAGATCACGGCTATTCAATAGATTAACTTCACTGCAGGGGTGCACCACATAACCCAACACGCTTGATCCCATTTGGCGGACACACTTTCACAGGTCATGCCCGGCCGCGGATGATCAACACGCCGCAGCCCCACCTAGGCCAACAGAGAGGTCAAGACGCCGGTATAAACCTAAGCCGCACAGGTGCAGGCCCATCGCCTTAGCACACTCAAGACGTTGCATGGGCGCCGGAAGCGTAACTAGCCCCTTAATACAAGAAGCAAAGCTTACGTTGCCCAAACGGCCAGCGCCCGCCGACGCCACGAAGGCTTCGCTTGATACCACGACGCCGAAAGTGCCCATAACTGCTCCATTCGCCAGCGTAGTTGGTTAGTGCGTATAGGCCAAGATGGCAGACTCAGATCATATACCAAGATCTCGTTAAGAGTGTTAAGTATCATGAACGCCGAGCAGGCTGTGCCCACCTCTCTCCTAGGTGGTCTCAACCTGCCTGTCAGCCTCCGCCACAAAGATCCACTCACGGGTACTCCTACGAGCAATGACCGTCTTTAATCACCACATGTATCATGTATAAGTATAAAGTATATACCCGTGATCACCTCCCCGAGTGATCACGGCCCGATAGTATATGACAGAGACGGACAAGAATGTAGGGTCACAGATGGAAATACTAGCATCCTATACTAGGCAAGTAGGATTGCGAGTAAAGGTATCAATGAAGTAGCAAAGACAGGCTATGCATCGAGGATAGGAATAACGGAAAAGTAACATGCTACACTACTCTAATGCAAGCGATATAGAGGAGAGTAGGCGATATCCAGTGATCAAGGGGGGGGCTTGCCCGGGTTGCTCAGCAAGAGAGAGGGGTCGTCAACACCGTAGTCGTACTGGGTAGCGGCGACGTCGGTCTCGGTGTCTAGCGAGAGAAGGGGGAAGGAACAATAAATACGGAGCAAACAAAGCATCACAAAATATAACAAGGCAATAAGCGGTGCCAGGCTGACCTAACGCAAGGATGGGTGATACCGACAAAGGGGGAAAGTATCCCCGGTGTTTCGCGTTTTCGGACAGATGAACCGGAGGGGGAAAAGTTGCGTGTTCACTATGATCGGGATGTGTGGCGGACGAACGGGCTGTGTATCCACATTTGTCTCGTCGTTCTGAGCGACTTTCATGTACACGGTATTTGCATCCGAGTTACGGTTTATTTTCTATGATTTATCAAAGTTTTATGCATTTTTGACATTTATTTAATTAATTAACTCGAACATTATCCAGAACAGTGAAAGGTGATGTCAGCATGACATCACCATGGCATCAGCAGGTCAAACCCGGTGACGAGTCAAACTCGCTGCATGTGGGTCCAGTGGGACCCACCTGTCATAGACTAACATGTTAATTAGGGTTTAATTAAGCAGGATTAATTAAACTAGATTAATTAAGTTAATTAACTAATTAATTATTATTATCTTATTATTATTTATTTATTTTTATTCCTTTTCTTCTTTCCTTTTTCGTTCTAAAAAGGGGTCGGGCCCCAGTGGTCAGTGACACACGCCCTTTGGGCGCCTTAACGAGATAATGGTATGGTGATCCCGGTTGGCCCCGGCACGATAAAGGCGGAGAAAGAGCGCCGCCAGAGGCGACAGGAGCATCGGCGCACTGGGAGGTAGCGGCAGTGGGGAGAATGACACACGGCGGCCGTTGTGGTGCACGCGGACCACGGTCGGGAGATGAGTGGCTTGGCAGCTGGGCACGGCCTCGTCTTGAGTGGCGCGGCCGGAAGCGGGAGGAGAGCCGCAAGCCATGGCAAAGCGTAGGTGGCCGGGCGGTGCGAAGCCACGCTGGGGAGGGGGGAGGACACGACGGCGGCGGCGCTTGGGCGATAGTCGAAAGCGAGAGAAGGAGCGAGGCCGGAGCCCAGGGGCTCACCCACGTTGCAGGGACGAGGGGCGGCGAGGCTTGTTGGAGCCGTTGAGGAGGAAGACGGGACGAGTAGGCGGCTTAAGAGGACGACGGGAGGCAGTCCGCGATGGCGTCCGGCGAGGTCTGCCGGGCGGGCGGTCAAGGCGCGGCGTCTATGACCTTCGAGCGCGATCTTGGGCGAGGAAGAGACGACAACAGCGGCGGTCGGTCCGCGAAAGCGGCATGACGGGGAACGTGAGGTAAGCAGCGGGCGCTTAGGAGCCGAGTTGTTGCCCCGATCGAAGGGATCGGGAGCGAGGAGAAGTGGGAGTGGGGTTTAAATCACCGATCCAGATCGGATCGGGACGGGGAGAGGGAGTGGGGCGAGTGGGGGGGGGGGTAGGGTTACGGGGGTGGGAAGTTAGTAGGGGAGGTGGACCGCGGTGGTCCGGCCCGTTCGAGCGGCTGAGGCCAGCTGGGCCACTTGGCCCAGCGGGGGGGGTCCTGTTTTCTTTTCTCTTTTTTCTGTATTTGGTTGTCTTCTGTTTTTATTCTTTTATTTATTTTTTCTATTACTTTTAGTTTCACTTTTATTTTAGATTTATGACTTATAAAAGTAGTCCCTAATTGGTCTAAATAATTATACTACGGCCACATAAGTTTGGGCAACTAGATAGAATAGTTTAATAATTTATTAATTGTAAAAAGCATTTGATTAATTGTTTTGCTACTATTTTATGTACTTTAGGAATCAAACACTTTCAAAGAGGTTGGTTTCTTCACCAATATTACTTATGCATTATTTGGCTCTCTCCAAACATTTTAGTTTTAAGATTGGAAAACTTTCATTATTTGTTTGATTTTGAATTTGGATTTGAATCGGTTTCGAACTAACGCGAGATTAGTAACCGTAATGGAGGTGACATGGCATCGTTAGTAGAGGGTTCTTGTGAGCTTGATTATCCAGGGCGTCCACCGGTTGGCGAGAATTCATTTCTGCTTTGGGTGGTGTCGCCGACGCCCAAATCCCTTGTCGGTCGGCTCGGGCTGCGGCAGCTTGGACGAAGGGCACACGGCCTGGGCTGGGTGGTGCTTCGGCGCGGCTGTGGGGCCTCCTACTGCTGTTGGCTGGCGGCGGGATACGTTCGGGGGGTGGAGTGTGGCGGCACGGGGGCGGGCAGCGGCCTTCGTGGCGCGCCTCTCTGCTGCAAGGCAGTTTGGGGCTCCCCTCGGGGTCCCGGCATGGATTTGGGCTACCACGGCGTGGTGGTGGCTCATAGCGGTGGTTCGAGTTGGCTCATGGTGGCGGTTGGA
Source organism: Aegilops bicornis (assembly GCA_021605145.1). Classification (NCBI taxonomy): domain Eukaryota; kingdom Viridiplantae; phylum Streptophyta; class Magnoliopsida; order Poales; family Poaceae; genus Aegilops; species Aegilops bicornis. The sequence goes on along the minus strand of CM038674.1, from coordinate 263,376,426 downwards.
CATCTCCGGCGTCGGTTCATCGGTGAGCGGCCTGTTTCGGCTTCGACCCCTCTTCTCGTCGTCCGGGCACTACCCTCGTTGAAGGGTTGGCCTTCTCCCAGTTGCGGTCCGGTGCTCGTCTCGCGCCCGTGTTCTTGAGATCGAGCTAAATCTCACGCTTGACAGCGGGCAAACCGAGCTTGTCTCGTGCACAGCGGCAAAGACCGAGCAAATCTCGCACCAGCAACGAGACCAAGCTCATCTCGCGCTGGCTGCAAAGTGAAGCCTAAATCTCGCGTCCGGTCTGTGAGGGCCAGGTCACCGGAGAGCCAATTCGGCCCGGCCTTTCGGGTTTCGGCGGTGGGGGTTGCCCATGAGTGTGAAAGGCGAGGCCTTTCCACTCGTCTCTTTGGTTGGGGTAGCGACGGGGCTCGGGTGAGATGGTGTCATGGTCTTGGATGCCGGGGCGGCAGCCCTGGTGGTGGTAGCGCGGTGCTCATGGGCAGAGCCCGTGGCTTGGTGCTGCCCGGTGACCATGGCCGTGTGGGCGGCATGGTAGCTGGGGTGTGGTGTTCGGTGGGGGTGAGTGTTGGCCGGGGTGAAAACCTGTTCTATCTTTGGACGGACCGGCGGCGGTGTAGCGTGTTCCCTTCTTGAAGGCGTCGTCGCGGCCCTCATCGGTCATCGTGTTGCTCTAGGGGAAACTCTGATCCTCAGGTCGGGCGGTGGCGGCGCGTTAGCGTCGTAACCTTCTTGAAGGCACCGCCTTGGAGCATACGGTTCGTCATATGCGGCTTCATCTCTTCGCGGTGGCGTGTTCACGGTGAAGGACCCCGATTGCTCTTGTAGTGTTAGGGGTGGTGTTGTTGCGCTCAGCGCCTATGTATCCCGCCTTAGGTGTGTGCGTGTGTTGTCGTGGGGTGCGTTTGTACTTGGGCTGTGGCTGATCATTGCTTTATATATAAAGCGGGGCGAAAGCCTTTTTAGGTAATTAGTGGCACACCATAACGCCTCAGGAGGCGCCACCAGGTGGCGCCCCAGTCACTAGTAAGAAGAAATAGTCATGATCTTCTAAGGAAATGTAGAAAATGATGTCACTCGATATTTATGTTTCACTAATTCTATGCCAACTTTGCAAATTATGTATGGATTAGCTCCAACAGATGCAGCCGTACTCTTTCTGCTAGTTCTGGGCTGCGAACTGCATTAGATCGATCCCATGCTAGCTACTCGTTTGCTATAAGAGCAACTAGTTGATGAGTGCTCCTTCGGGAGCCTCCAAACGATTACTTGGGGGTGGGCTGAGAGCGCACCATGCGCACTCAGCCGGCGTCACGTGTCGTGCTTTGTGCGCTCTTTTCGAATTGTTTTTATTTATCCGCACGTGTTTTCGGCTTTTTAAACGGAGTTTTTTCGTTTTTTCAGCTTGACCCATTAACAATTTCTGAGATCTCAAAGTGGCCCATGGGAAAAAATGGCAAAAGTCCTTTACCGTTAGTCGAGGAAGTGTTGGACCTCTTTATATAGTGGATTCTCTTTAAGTGATGTGTTAAGAGAAATAGAAAACCACATGTGTGTGCTTGCTCACTTTGGGCTCAAAGTAAATCCAAATCCGTCTTGCAGGTGGCATAACTATTTTTGCCATTTTATTTTTTGGAAACCGTGTGTGTGTGTGTGTTGGGGGAGGGTGATAAGTTGTGTGGAGAAAGTACCATACAAGTACGATTTAGAAACAACGAAGTTGTGATGCAGTAAGTAGAACTTGTACCATGTGATGATTGATGTCTACTACGCAACCTTCTTCTTGTAGACGTTGTTGGGCCTGCAAGTGCACATGTTTGTAGGACAGTAGCAAATTTCCCTCAAGTGGATGACCTAAGGTTTATCAATCCGTAGGAGGCGTGGGATGAAGATGGTCTCTCTCAAACAACCACTGCAACCAAATAACAAAGAGTCTCTTGTGTTCTAACACACCCAATACAATGGGAAATTGTATAGGTGCACTAGTTCGGCGAAGAGATGGTGATACAAGTGCAATAGGGATGGTAGATATAGGTTTTGTAATCTGAAAATATAAAAACAGCAAGGTAACTAATGATAAAAGTGAGTGTAATCTGTATTGCTATGATAGTAAACAAGTCCTAGTGTTCATACTTTCACTAGTGCAAGTTCTATCAACAATAACAACATAGATAGATCATATAACAATCCCTCAACATGCAACTAAGAGTCACTCCATAGCCACTAATAGCGGAGAACAAACGTAGAGATTATAGTAGGTGCTGAAACCACCTCAAAGTTATTCTTTTCGGATCGATCTATTAAAGAGTTCATACTAGAATAACACCTTAAGACACAAATCAACCAAAACCCTAATGTTACCTAGATACTCCATTGTCACCTCAAGTATCCGTGGGCATGATTATACGATATGCATCACACAATCTTAGATTCATCCAACCAACACAAAGGTACTTCAAAGAGTGCCCCAAAGTTTCTACCGGAGAGTCAAGAAAATGTGTGCCAACCCCTATGCATAGGTTCATGGGTGGAACCCGCAAGTTGGTCACCAAAACATACATCAAGTGGCACGTGATATCCCATTGTCACCACAGATAAACACGGCAAGACATACATCAAGTGTTCTCAAATAAAGACTCAATCCGATAAGATAACTTCAAGAAGGAAACTCAATTCATCACAAGAGAGCAGAGGGGGAGAAACATCATAAGATCCAACTATAATAGCAAAGCTCGCGATACATCAAGATCATGCCATAGAGAGAACATGAGAGAGAGAGATCAAACACATAGCTACTGGTACATACCCTCAGCCCCGAGGGTGAACTACTCCCTCCTCGTCATGGAGAGCGCCGGGATGATGAAGATGGCCACCGGTGATGAGTTCCCCCTCCGGCAGGGTGCCGGAACGGGCTCCCGAGAGGTTTTTGGTGGCTACAGAGGCTTGCGGTGGCGGAACTCCCGATCTATCTTCTCCGTGGATGTTTTTAGGGTACGTGGGACTATATAGGCGAAAGAAGTCGGTCGGGGGGTGCTCGAGGGGTCCACGAGACAGGGGCGCACCCAGCAGGGGCGCCCCTATCTCTGGGCTCCTCGAGGATCTTCGACTTGATCTCCAAGCCTCCTGGGATGATAATCTTCCAAAAAATAACGCTGCCGAAGGTTTCATTCCGTTTGGACTCGCTTTAATATTCCTTTACTTGAAATACTGTCTGAGCAATAAAACAAAGCAATATGGGCTGGGCCTCCGGTTAATAGGTTAGTCCCAAAAGTAATATAAAAGTGTATAATAAAAGCCCGTAATCATTCAAAACACATAGTAATATAGCATGAATGCTTCATAAATTATAGATACGTTGGAGACGTATCAGCATCCCCAAGCTTAATTCCTGCTCGTCCTCGAGTAGGTAAATGATAAAAGAAAGAATTTATGAAGTGTGAATGCTCGAAGGTGCACAAGTTTGGTCAATGATAATTTCAATCACCTTTTCTAGCATGATAATATGTCATAACAGTAGTTCGTCTCATAAAACTTCTCACGATAAAGTAACAAGCAATTCACATGTCAAAGCATAGACCATAAACTTTCTTGAAAACTAGCAAACTTCATTCTTAGTCATCAAAACAATTGCAATTCATCCTATTTTCAGGAAGGGTCTATGTCGTAGCTTTGATTTAGCAAACTTCACATACTCAACCATCATATAGTCTTCTACAATTGCTAACACTCACGCAATACTTGTGGTTATGAAGTTTTAATCGGAGACCTGAGAGAAAGGTTGGGGCTTATAATGTTGCCTCCACACGTATTCACCTTTTGGGTGATGTCAACAATAATAGTTCATGCTAACTTACATCCAATTGGATATATATCAGGATCACCCCAACACAAAGTGCTTGCCGAAGGATAAAATGAAAAAGGGAAAGGTGAAGATCACCTTGACTCTTGCATAAAGTAAAAGACATAAAGTAAAAGATAGGCCCTTCGCAGAGGGAAGCAGAGGTTGTCATGAGCTTTTAGGGTTGGATACACAAAATCTTAATGCGAAAGAACGTCACTTTATATTGCCCCTTGTATATGGACCTTTATTATGCAGTCAAATCGCTTTTATTGCTTCCATAACAAGTTCGTACAAAGCTTATTTTCTCCGCACTAATAAGTCATGCATATTTAGAGAGCAATTTTTATTGCTTGCACCGATGGCAACTTACTTGAAGGATCTTAATCAATCCATAGGTAGGTATGGTGGACTCTCATGGCAACTGGGTTTAAGGATATTTGAAAGCACAAGTAGTATCTCTACTTGGTGCTAGGAATTTTGGCTAGCATGAGGGGGAAAGGCAAGCTCAACATGTTTGAATGATCCATGACAATATACTTTAACTGAGAAGTATGAAAACATAAACCATAACATTGTCTTCATTGTCCAACATCAACTCATTAGAATGTCATAATTAATGAGTGCTCCAAATTATAAAAAGATGTCTATGATAATATATTTATATGTGAAATCTCTCTTCCTTCAATATTCTTTCATGAATTGTTCAAATGACTAATACAATGCTTGCTAACCGTCAATAAATTTACAACCTCTACTTCTTAGATGTGAAGTCATTACTCCCCATGGGATAAGCAAATGAGCCATATATAATTTCAGATTTATGACAATCAACTCATTCAACAATTTACTCATAGGATATAAGTGAAGCACACGAGTAAATGAAAACTACTCCAAAAAGATATAAGTGAAGATCAATGAGTAGCTAAATAATTATGTAACTATGTGAAGACTCTCTCTCATTAAAGAATTTAAGACCTTGGTATTGTATTCAAACAGCAAGCAAAATAAAATAAAATGACATTGCAAGGATAGCACAACTCATGTGAAGAAGCAAAAACTTAGGCTCAAACGATACTAACCGATAGTTGTTGAAGAAGAAAGGTGGGATGTCTACCGGGGCATCCCCAAGCTTAGATGCTTGAGACTTCTTGAAATATTATCTTGGGGTGCCTTGGGCATCCCCAAGCTTGAACTTTGTGTCTCCTTAATTCCTCTCATATCATGGTTTCTCTTTTATCAAAAGCTTCATTCACAACAAACTCAACAAGAACTCGTGAGATAGGTTAGTATAAACCAATGCAAAACCTTATCATTTTCTACTGTAACAAATCACTAACATTATTATTCAACATTGCATACTAAATACCTCTGCATATTTAATACTCCTATACTTAAATAGAATCATTAAACAAGCAAACATATGCAAACAATGCAAACATAACAGCAATCTGTCAAAACAGTACAGTCTGTGAAGAATGCAAGAGTATCAATACTTCCCTAACTCCAAAAATTATGAACTAAAATTCCCACTGTAATAAATTTATCAGAGCTCAATATGCAAAAAGATTCAACATTATACCACTCTCTGACTTTTCTAGGGAATTGTTTCAACAGCGGTAAACTTTCTGTTTTCAAACAACAACATGTATAGTAGCAAAATAAGCATGGCAAAGGCTATCCTTGACTTTTTATTGAAACTAAAGATGCAAAACATTATTCTAAATAACAGCAAGCAAAAAACTAACAAGAGAAAATGACGCTCCAAGCAAAACACATATCATGTGGTGAATAAAAATATAGCTTCAAGTAAAGTTACCAATGAACGAAGACGAAGGAGGGGATGCCTTCCGGGGCATCCCCAAGATTAGGCTCTTGGTTATCCTTGAATATTACCTTGGTTTTCCTTGGGCATCCCCAAGCTTAGGCTCTTGCAACTCCTTATTCCATAGTCCATCGAATCTTTACCCAAAACTTGAAAACTTCACAACACAAAACTTAATAGAAAACTCGTAAGCTCCGTTAGCGAAAGAAAACAAAACCACCACATAAGGTACTGTAATGAACTCATTCTTTATTTATATTGGTGTTAAACCTACTGTATTACAACTTCTCTATGGTTTATAAACTATTTTACTAGCCATAGATTCATCAAAATAAGCAAACAACACAATGAAAACAGAATCTGTCAAAACAGAACAGTCTGTAGTAATCTGTAACTAACGCAAACTTATGGAACTCCAAAAATTCTAAAAATAAATTGGTGGACCTGAGGAATTTTTCTAGTAATCATCTACAAAAAGAATCAACTAAATAGCACTCTCCAGTAAAAATTTGAAGCTAATCTCGTGAGCGCTAAAGTTTCTGTTTTTTACAGCATGATCATAAAGACTTCACCCAAGTCTTCCCAATGGTTCTACTTGGCACAAACACTAATTAAAACATGAAAACACATCTAACCAGAAGCTAGATGTAATATTTATTCCTAAACAGAACCAAAAAGCAATAAACTAAAATAAAATTGGGTTGCCTCCCAACAAGCGCTAACGTTTAAAGCCCCTAGCTTGGCATGATGATTTCAATGATGCACACATAAGAGATAAGAATTGAAACATAAAGAGAGCATCATGAAGAATATGACTAGCACATTTAAGTCTAACCCACTTTCTATGAATAGGGATTTTGTGAGCAAACAACTTATGGTAACAATAATCAACTAGCATAGGAGGGTAAAACAAGCATAGCTTCAAGATTTTCAACACATAGAGAGGAAACTTGATATTTTTGCTATTCCTACAAGCATAAGTTCCTCTCTCATAATAATTTTCAGTAGCATCATGAATGAATTCAACAATATAACCAGAACCTAAAGCATTCTTTTCATGATATACAAGCATAGAAAATTTACTACTCTCCACATAAAGCAAATTTCTTCTCATGAATAATAGTGGGAGCAAACTCAACAAAATAATTATCATGTGAGTTATAATCGAATTGAAAACTAAAATCATGATGACAAGTTTCATGGTTATCATTATTCCTAATAGCATACAAGTCATCACAATAATCATCATAGATAGCAACTTTGTTCTCATAATCAATTGGAACCTCTTCCGAAGTAGTGGAATCATCACTAAACAAAGTTGACACTCTTCCAAATCCACTTTCATGTTCATCACAATAAGATTCAACATCCTCCAAAATAGTGAGATCACTACTTCCTAAAGTTGACACTCTTCCAAATCCACTTTCATCAATATAATCATCATAAATAGGAGGTATGCTATTATCAAAATAAATTTGCTCATCAAAGCTTGGGGGACAAAATATATCATATTCATCAAACATAGCTTCCCCAAGCTTGTGGATTTGCATATCATTAGCATCATGGATATTCAAGGAATTCATACTAACAACATTGCAATCATGCTCATCATACAAAGATTTAGTATCAAACATTTTATAGACTTCTTCTTCTAGCACTTGAGCACAATTTTCCTTTCCGTCATTCTCACGAAAGATATTAAAAAGATGAAGCGTATGAGACAAACTCAATTCCATTTTTTGGTAGTTTTCTTTTATAAACTAAACTAGTGATAAAACAAGAAACAAAAAGATTCGAATGCAAGATCTATAGATATACCTTCAAGCACTCACCTCCCAAACAGCAGCGCTTAGGAAAGAGCTTGATGTCTACTACACAACCTTCTTCTTGTAGACGTTGTTGGGCCTGCAAGTGCACAGGTTTGTAGGACAGTAGCAAATTTCCCTCAAGTGGATGACCTAAGATTTATCAATCCGTAGGAGGCGTAGGATGAAGATGGTCTCTCTCAAACAACCCTGCAGCCAAATAACAAAGAGTCTCTTGTGTCCCCAACACACCCAATACAATGGGAAATTGTATGGGTGCACTAGTTCGGCGAAGAGATGGTGATACAAGTACAACAGGGATGGTAGATATAGGTTTTTGTAATCTGAAAATATAAAAACAGCAAGGTAACTAATGATAAAAGTGAGCGTAAACGGTATTGCAATGATAGGAAACAAGGCCTAGGGTTCATACTTTCACTAGTGCAAGTTCTCTCAACAATAACAACATAGATAGATCATATAACAATCCCTCAACATGCAACAAAGAGTCACTCCAAAGCCACTAATAGCGGAGAACAAACATAGAGATTATGGTAGGGTACAAAACCACCTCAAAGTTATTCTTTCGGATCGATCTATTAAAGAGTTCGTACTAGAATAACACCTTAATACACAAATCAACCAAAACCCTAATGTCACCTAGATACTCCATTGTCACCTCAAGTATCCGTGGGCATGATTATACGATATGCATCACACAATCTCAGATTCATCCAACCAACACAAAAGTACTTCAAAGAGTGCCCCAAAGTTTCTACCGGAGAGTCAAGAAAACGTGTGCCAACCCCTATGCATAGGTTCATGGGCGGAACCCGCAAGTTGGTCACCAAAACATACATCAAGTGGCACGTGATATCCCATTGTCACCGCAGATAAACACGGAAAGACATACATCAAGTGTTCTCAAATAAAGACTCAATCCGATAACATAACTTCAAGAGGGAAACTCAATTCATCACAAGAGAGTAGAGGGGGAGAAACATCATAAGATCCAACTATAATAGCAAAGCTCGCGATACATCAAGATCGTGCCATAGAAAGAACACGAGAGAGAGAGAGAGAGAGAGAGAGAGAGAGATCAAACACATAGCTACTGGTACATACCCTCAGCCCCGAGGGTGAACTACTCCCTCCTCGTCATGGAGAGCGCCGGGATGATGAAGATGGCCACCGGTGATGATCCCCCCTCCGTGAGGTGGTGCCGAACGGGCTCCCGAGAGGTTTTGGTGGCTACAGAGGCTTGCAGTGGCGGAACTCCCGGTCTATCTTCTCCGTAGATGTTTTTAGGCACGGGACTATATAGGCGAAAAGAAGTCGGTCGGGGGTGCTCGTGGGGTCCACGAGACAGTGGGCGACCACAGGTAGGGGCGCCCCTATCTCCTGGGCTCGTCGAGGATCTTCTGACTTGATCTCCAAGCCTCCAGGATGATAATCTTCCAAAAAATAACGCTGCCGAAGGTTTCATTTTGTTTGGACTCCATTTGATATTCCTTTCCTTCGAAATACTGAAACAGGCAATAAAACAGCAATATGGGCTGGGCCTCCGGTTAATAGGTTAGTCCCAAAAGTAATATAAAAGTGTATAATAAAGCCCGTAATCATTCAAAACACATAGTAATATAGCATGAATGCTTCATAAATTATAGATACGTTGGAGACGTATCAATGATCACATACTGATGAAGGAGTATTGCACATGAAGTAGATACTCCCCAGGCGCCCGCTTTGCTTTCGGGCTGACAGGGGGCAAACCTAACCGTGCCATGGGCTCACCTCCCCCTCTCTTCTTCGCCGTTGTCTGAGGTAGCCGCCGGGCAAGCCTGGGGCGCCAAGGATGGTGGCGGCGGGGCCCCGGCTGCCCTGCCTCTGTGTGGGGAGTCCCGGATCTGGAGCGGTGGCTCCTTTGGCGAGGCACGGCAGGCTCTGCGAGCAGCCGTGCAGGCGGTGGATCTGGCGTCCTGGCCGCACGGACGGCGGGATCCCGGTGGTCGTTGGCGGCTGGCGTCGGCTTCTGCGGTGGCCGGTGCGCGTGATCTGACGCCTCCCCTCCTCCCATGTTCAGTGTGCGGGCTAGCCTAGTCGGGCCGCGCTTCCCTTGGTCGCCGGTTCTGTACAGGAGGCGCTGCTGGTGGCGGGGATCTAGTTCGGGCGAAATCCCTGGCGGCCTTGCCGACGGCGACGCTGAGCGCCATTCTCCTCCTTGGAGGCGCCAAGATGGACTGATCTCCTCACTTCCCTTCCCCTAGGTCCCGGTGAAAACCCTAACTTTGTTGGTCGGCGGTGGCCCTCACGGCGCCGTTCCCTTCTTGAAGGCGCCGCTTTGGGAACCTTGGGGTTGGGTGGCGCTTGTGGGGGGTTGGTGACGGCAGTGGTGCGGCCCTATCCTAGCATGGATCTACGTCTGTTGCTTGGAGTTGGACTCGCGTAGGTGGAGGTCGTCGTTTGGCGTCGTGGTGGCGTCGATGGCGGAGGACCTGCCAAGGTTGACACCTCAATCTGCTGTGAAGATGGACCAATGGAAGATGACGACGACGACACATGTGAGTGCATCGGACCGGTTTGTGCCCCTGACCCGGTAGGTGGCTCGATCGGTTCCTCCGTTTTAGATGTTAGACTTAGGTGAGAGGTCTGGGTATGTGGCCCAGCTTGCACCCCTTCATCATATGGATAGGAGTAGCGGCAGATTTCCTCGATAATAATCAATAAAATGACCACATGCGTCTCCTAGATATAGAGGCCGGGGTCATCCTCCTTTTCTAAAAAAATATGATGATCACTGAGCTTGGCTGAGAAGGTGGAAGAGGGCAGGTACATGGATGTTATTGTTTTTGAAGAGAGAAAAAGATACAAGTAATGTGACTTGAAGAGAGGATCGGGATTTTTGGATTACATCTAACAATGGAGCACTACTTCTTCTATAAATGGGGCACATTGTCTAAGACGGTACACCGAACAAAGAGACCAAAGAACAAGAGTTGAGAGGAATTTTCATCAAACCAATAGAACGGAGTGGTGAAATGACTGATTGTTCATCTCACTGTAGTCTCTAGATAGACGGTAGGCTTTGGAGGCATTTGAAATTTAGTCATCACATGTTGATATTGATGGGCTATACCCAACGTCGGTGGCATGTGGGAGATGGCACCTTACTACTCCACCACTAATTGTCAAACTTAGAGAAAAGGTTACAATGCTAGGGTACCGAGACATGGCGTCTGAATAAGAGACATTGGTGGGCCATTATGGTATATCACTGAAATATATTGTGCATAGATACTTCTGCGAATACTGTGTTCAAGTGAATGACCTTCTTAAAGGGGCTGTTGTGTCAGTCTAGCCAATCTTGATCTTGTCATGCGCGTGCTTGTGTGGTTCACTGTTGGCAGCCCTAAGGAGAGCCAAAACTGTTGTTTGTGGGTAGAAAAATCTCTCCTTTTTTTTGGGAAAAAAAGTCTCTCCTTAATTAAACCGATGCAGGCACTTGGAGGCAAAAGTGGATTTAAGCAACCTTTCCCTACCAATCATATGTATATCTATACCACTATACGGTGTACCAATACCAAGGTATATGGACTGTTGAATCATTCGAATTAAAAGACTCATGTTGAATAGATTTATTTCTTAACATGGATCACCAAGGTGGGTCACATTACTATCTGCTCTCTCGCAGTAGTTGGTGCCAGGAAAAAAAACAATGTAACCATGCTCCTTGCCACATCCTTCTCTCCTATGCACAAAAGTACGTCGATTCTGTACTAAGAAAACAAAGTCAATAGTATAACAAACCATGAAATTAGAGAAAGGGAAGGAGGATCTTGGAACAAAACCACAGCTTTGATTTCACAGTTGCGTTGCCTAATGCCAATAACACATCCATCTCACTTAACACGGATCTTAAACATTACCACCTCCTGTAGAGAGGTCACATAGATCCGAAACAAAAGATAAAAAATCATTAGTTATTGGTCGACCAGAAGTGATCATTGCGTCGGACTACGGATTGCCTCTTTTGTACCAACCGCTTTCGACATCTCCTTCTCAGGCAGATGCTCCTTCTTCTTTCTCTCCTGCCACATTCATAATTGCCACCGCCTCCAGTAGTGACCCCAAACACAACCACGCATGAAAGAGGAGCGGTCGCTTGCCACGACACACACGCACAACACCAATGCTGGATGACAGCAATCCAAGCAGCAGCGCCAACCACGGTGCCACCCGAAAAAAAAAACAATAGCTTAACATGCAATGAAACATAATGAAGAGCAACTCCACAAAAACAAACAAAAGACCAAAATGTAAAAAAAATAAAGCACGAATAAGAATAATGGTGGGACCAAAGCATGCAACGCGAAAAGCAAAATGATGAACAAACATAAAAATAGGAACGGGAAAACCTGCATCAAGAGAAAAAAGGAAAGCACGTGTGCAACGACAAGAAAAAGCAAAATGAACGACGAAGGGAGCCTCGGTTGCCGGACAGATCGGTAAACGTGCCGCATTGTTTCTATCTGAGATTGTGACGGCCGACGTTTTAGAGCGTTTTGGAGCTTGGGCTCATAGAGCTCCTTCCTGAAATACGAGCTCACACGTACACAAGTAACACATCAGAGTGCAGCGTTTTCGAGATCGGGCTCATAGAGCCCTTCCTGAAAAATTAGAAAAATCAATTTTTACTGTATCAAAAAAGTCCAAAAACACATCTCTTTTTTTCCTGGGAAAAAAGAAATCCATACATATACATAGGGATGTATTTTTTTTTCAAAAAGGGGATGGCCCGTAGGGATGTTTTTTACAGGTTCTTAAATTTTCACGATGAAATACCTTAAGACGTGGTGCCACAAATTTGTTTTTTTGTATTTCACCCTATATACGCGTGGAATTGTTTTGGAATTCTTTGAAACTTTGAAATTTTCAAAGCAAAGTTCGACACACAACCCAGCTGTCAAACAGGAAATCATCGCACTAGTACTGTTCAGCTACTTACTTTCCTGTCTAGGTACTGCACTGGAGTCGCTGACACTAGGAAACATTTGCCATTTGCTTGAGCAGTGGCGCCGTACAAATTACACCGGTTGCTGGGGTGATATAAGTAAATTTAGCCGGTTGGTATATCAACTTCGAGTGCACGAGCTTCCATCTTGTCATGGAAATAAGGACGCTTTCTCTAAATCTTCCTGATGCTCACGTGCATTTGGTTTTGGAAGATAAAGGCATTGAGCAACACCTGATTGTCCAAAGTACAACATAATAAGAACATAGGGAAACCTATCAGCCTCATTCACTCATTTGCCAAAATTATCGCTAAGATCATGGCCAATCGATTGGCTCTATTCATGAGTGTCCTGGTTTCCAGGTCGTAGAGCGCCTTCATAAAGACTAGAAGTATCCACGACAACTTTATGTTCGTCCTCGGCTTTACCAGGCGATTGCACAGGACAAAAACACCAGCCCTTTTGCTCAAGCTAGACATCAAAAAGGCCTTCGATTTGGTCCGCAGGGACTACCTTATGGACTTACTGCAGCGCCGTGGCTTCCCCACAAAATTTAGAAACTGGATTGCCGCGCTTTGGGCTCGTCATCCTCGCGAGTTCTTCTCAACGGCGTGCCAGGGGACCCAATTAAGCTGGGGCAGGGATTGCGGCAGGCAGACCCACTTTCGCCGTTGTTGTTCGTCATTTGCCATTGACCCTTGCAGCAGCTCCTTACCAAAGTCATGGACCAGGGCCTACTTCATCGTCCGAGGGGCCAGACAACCAATGTACGCACCTCCCTTTACGCGGACGCTGCCATTATCTTCATAGCTCCCAGCAAAGAAGACATTGATCACCTCTCGACCATCTTGGCCAAGTTTGGGGAGGTCACGGGCATGGTAGCCAACCCGCTCAAAAGCACGGTCACTCCCATCCGCTATGACAACCTTAACCTCGACGGCATACTACCGAGTTTTCCGGTGAAAAGAGTGGGATTCAGCTTGAGATATCTTGGTCTTCTGCTTTCCACCCATTCTCTGAAGAAATCGGACTGTCAATTTCTAGTGGATAAAGTAGGAGCAAACTTCCTCCCGCAAGGCAACAACATCAATACGGCTGGCTGCTTAGCCCTCGTCAAGTCGGTTTTGGCATCCTTGTGATTTACCACATCACCGCTCTAGATGTGCCATCGGGTACCAAAGAGAGCATCACCAAGATTCAACGCGCTTTTCTATGGGTGGGGGCTGACGAGGTCACGGGCTGAAAATGCAAGGTTAATTGGAAGTTGGTTTGTCGCTCGACCTACCTTGGCTGTCTAGGCATCCTCGATCTCGACAAATTCTCTCACGCACACTGGCTGCATTGGCTTTGGTTTGCCTGGATGGATCCCCAGCAAGCGTGGGTGGGCATGGAAACACCGTGCGATGACAAGGACAAGGACCTTTTTTATGCGGCAACAACAATCACCATGGGCGATGGTTCGACAACAAGCTTCTTGCACTCTCCATGGCTAAATGGGCAAAAACCAAAGGACATAGCCCATGGCATTTTTGGCCTATCCAAGCGCACCAATAGCTGTGTTGCCAAGGCCTTGAACAATAATGATTGGGTTCGACACATCAACCTGCAAGGCGGTCTCTCGGTCTCCCTCATCCAGATTTTTTTTTCGATCTTTGGCGCCAATTCCTTGATGTCGAGCTGGTTCCGAGCATGAAGGATGAAATCCGATGGAAGTTCACGGCTGATGGATGCTACTCCGCCGCCACAACATACAAGATGCAATTTGCCAGACTGATCAAATCCGATATGCCCACTATGGTCTGGAAGATCTGGGCACCTCTAAAGGTCAAGTTTTTCTCGTGGCTCATTCTTCAGGATAGGACCTGAATGGCGGACAGATTGATCTGCAGAGGTTGGCCAAACTGTGGCCCTTGCCAGCTTTGCAAGCGCGAACCGGAAATAGTGGCACACCTTATGTCCAAGTGCCGCTTTACGATCAGAGTTTGGAACTCGATCTATAACTAGATTGGATGGCAGTCCAGGACGCCATCTTGGAGCGACCTGCACACAGTTTAAGCAATGGTGGAACTTGATCAAAGGGCAGCCAAGATACAAGAGGAAGGCGATCAACTCTTTACAGATGCTCATCTGCTGGGAGACCTGGAACAAAAGGAATGTGCGGGTTATCCGTAACAAGGCCTCCCTGCCCACTAAGGTGGCGGTGACAATCATGGATGAGGCGAAAACTTGAGTAATTGCTGGAGCTAGATTTTGGGGAAATATTTTACCCGGGAGAGTGATCCCTTTTTTGTTGGGCCTGTGTGGCCCTGTAACAACTAAAACTATGTTCTCTTGTTTATGAGGCAAAGGTTTTGCCTCTGATTCAAAAAAAGAATATGGGGAAGCCCTTTCACCACCAACATAATTAAAACATCGTCAGAGTCCCTCTTGGAATTTAACTAAGAGTCACTTAGAATAATGCATTCTCGGCAAGAAATCACATCCCTGTCGTTCATAGTGATTATTAATCAATGTTTAAAAAACAAGATGTTTTAGTGTCAATTAGAGAAGATCAGACTTGATCTATAAACAGCCAAATGTAACCGCATATTTCCCCCCCAAAAAAGGTACTCCCTCTGTTCACAAATATAAGATGTTTTGGATTTTTTTTAATATGGAACAGATACGAGTGAACAAAGACACTAAAATGTGTGTATATACATCAGATTCAGAAAAAAAAATAGTTAGATCAACTTATATTTGTGAACGAGGGAGTAGCTGTATAGACGGCAATCATAAATGTATCAGGTTTGCTCCTATGCCATGTATTGTTTTTCTTCTATAAAACGCAAAAGCCTTGTGTCTAGATGCACTGATAGCAATAAGTGTTTGTACAATACAATAAACAATAAGAAAACATAGTAGTTATTTATGACTTGCGAACTACACCATTACCACCGACATGTACAACAAAGCAAAAGGAGCATAATAATGCAATCTGGCACAAGGTTGATACCTTGAATCAGTTGGAAAAAAATGCATAGGAAAATACTCTATTTGAAAAGCTAATTAATTGGTTGTGTTAGATAATGTATGTTCTTCTAGTAGTATATTGTTAATTGCTTGTTTTTCATTATGGATAGTTTTCTTCCTTAAACCTGTTAATGTGGTATCTACAGCGGTCATCTGCCCAGTGGAAATGCAAAATGGCACGGGTGTTTATTTTGTATGCAGGGAAATAAATAATGTCATGGTCAAAGGCAAAGCCTAATTTGGCTTTCAGAAATAATGGAGTTCCATGTGAAGTACCGTGTACAGGCTGTCAGAAACAATCAAGTATTGTACCGATGTAGACTGTAGTAAGTTGAACTAGACACCATGTGATGACCAGTAGACAAGAGCAAAAGATACTAATGAGACTTGAAGAGAGAGTTTAGATTTGGGAATTAAAGCCGACAATGGGGTACTACTTCTATAAAAGGGTCACAATGACTAAGAGGGGATACCAATCAAAGAGACCAGAGACCGACAATAGTGTGAAATGTTAAGCAAAACAATAGAAGAGGGTGGTGAAAATGGTTGGGTCACTGCTTATTCCTCTCATTGCAGTCTCTAGATAGAATACTAGGCTTTGGAGGCATTTGGAGTTTAGTTATCCCATTGGCAGATCATCCAACTATGCCTGATGTCGATGGCATACGGGAGAAGATAGCAAACTGCTCTAGGCCTGGTTTTCCGACTTGGAGAAATAGTTACAATGCTACTGCACTCCACATGGTGTCCGAGTCAAGAAACAATAGCCGACCATCAAGGTATAACAGTGCAATATACTGCACATAGGTACTCTAGGGTACAACATTTCTAGGTGCATGGCCAGCTAAAATTGGGAGCCTCTCAGCTCTCTCAGTCTCGCCATCCTTTTCTTACAGTGTGCATGCTGGTGTGGGTCTAAACAAGCACATATGTACCTGTACCACGTTTTGTGCAACAACAAAAAAACACCCGCTTATGTGCTTGTTTCATTGCACAAACCCCCTCCTAATATTTCTCTCTACCAAACAGGTTCGGTGCAAACAATTTAACCTCAGGACATGGGTTTCCCTCCTGTTCCTCAGTACAAACCGTTTGGATATATGTGATATACAACATATATCGCACGAAAATTCGCAACATAAATAGCCGTCCATGCAATGGAACTGCATAAGCTAACCAATAGGTGATACCATGATGCTAACATATTAGGTTCAGTGTTATGCCATGAAAATTGCACGAGAATGGATATATGTGACAGTAGCAAAGTACTCCTTCTGTAAAGTAATATAAAAGCGTTTAGATCACTAAAATACTGATCTAAACGCTTTTATATTTCTTTACGGAGGGAGTACAAGACAATAAGAAAGAAGCAAACGAAGTAGTTATTTATGACCTGACACCCATTGCCATTGATATGTACTCAAAACAAAAGGAGCATAATACTGCAATCTAGGCACAAGCATTGATACTCTGAACCATCTGGAAGAAGATTAATGGTGAAATGTTTTTATTGGGCAAGCAAATTGGTTATGTATATTTTTGGCAGTAATAGTCAGAAACTGTATGTGTGTCTTGCTCTTAATTGCTTTATAATTTTCTTTCTGAAAACTGTTGATATGGCGTCCACAACTACTGCCATCTGCCCGCAAAATGTCACGAGGTGTTAATCATGTTTCAAATAATATAGAGTAGAAAAACATGCTGAAATGTAGGGAAATAAAATAAGTGTCACGGCCAGAGGTAAAGCCTAATTCAGCACCAATCGACAAATTAGTGAACGGGAGTATAGGAACAAGTGTCTGGGGAAAACAAGTTCTGTTTTTTTAAGAGGCCGGGCTCGCAATGAGAAGCGGCCAATTGCCCCTCCAGCTGTGGCTGTGTATATGCCACTGTACATGTATATCAGTGGCAGGAGTGAAAGAGACCGGCCACAGGGATCAGTGAGGGAGGCAAGCAGACGCAAGGCTGCGTGACGAAGAAGCGGAAGAAGAGAAGTCACAGAGAGTTGCCTTCCATCTGAAGCACCATCTGCTCAGCTGCTTGCACAAATGAAGGCAGTATGAAAATTAGATGTAACATCCATTTGGAAAAATGCTAAATTCTATTATCATAAACATTCTCAGCTACAATACATATAAGCTTATTTCAACCAAAGCTCTTTGATAGGAAGTAGGCGTCAATAGAGTTACTACTTTATCACAGAAACTAGGGGCGACCGCTCTTTGATTCAAATAAAACGCAGCTGCGCGCTTTTATTTCATAAGACAAATATCCTAGAACAGTAGCTTGTTGTACTTCAGGATTAGACTCAGACACTCAGTAGTAAAGAAACCTGGAAGTGGAAGTGATGATGTGTCAACCAAACGTAGCCACACAGATCCTTCTGCAGGAGCAGGCAATTTAGCACTTACTGAATCCTCATTTGCTTATGTACAAGTTGCCTTTGGTTAAATCTGGTGTATACCCATTATTGTCTCAGATAGAACGTTCCCGCCAATTTATGTTTTCCAGTTTGAGGAATTCTCTTCTCTGAAAAATGTCACCTCGCCAGATCCTGAGCGCAGCTAGAAATGAAATGAACCCAGTAACTTCCTTGAAAAAACTGGTCTTCGATCCCTTCCAGTTTAGAGGAACTCTATTCTTGTACGATATTGAACTAGCAGAGTGCCCGCATTCAGCACCTGTGTTCAGGACAGGAAAACCAAGTGTTATTAAATTCCTTATCTGCCTTAGCAAAATGGCACCAGGTGTTTATTCTGTTTTAAATATTAGAGTAGACAAACATGACTAAAATGTGGGGAAATAAATAGCGTCGGTGCGCCACTGTCAAAGGTAAAGCATAATCCGTCTTTCAAAAACATTTAAGTACCATGTGAAGTACCGTACAGTCTTTCACAAAAAATAAAGTACTAATGTATAAGCAGAACCAGACACCATGTGATGATCACTGGACCTTGTTGAAACTTGGAAGGTGAATGAGAGAAGGTACAAGAACCTTATTGCTTTTGAAGAGAGCAAAAGATCCCAGTAATGAGGAATTCTCTTCTCTGAAAAATGTCACCTCGCCACCTCCTGAGTGCAGCTAGAAATGTAATGAATCCAGTAACTTCCTTGAAAAAACTGGTCTTCAATCCCTTCCAGTTTAGAGGAACTCTATCCTTGTATGATATTGAACTAGCAAAGGAGTGCCCGCATTCAGCATCCGTGTTCAGGACAGGAAAACCAAGTGTTATTAAATTCCTTATCTGCCTTAGCAAAATGGCACCAGGTGTTTATTATGTTTTAAATATTACAGAGTAGACAAACATGACTGAAATGTAGGGAAATAAATAGCGTCACAGTCAAAGGTAAAGCGTAGTCCGGCTTTCAAAAACATTTAAGTACCATGTGAAGTACCGTACAGTCTTTCAGAAACAATGAAGTACTGATGTAGTAAGCAGAACCAGACACCATCTGATGATCACTAAACCTGGTTGAAAGTTGGAAGGCGAAAGAGAGAAGGTACAAGAACCTTATTGCTTTTGACTAGAGCAAAAGATCCCAGTAATGAGACTTGAAGAGAGAGTGAGGATTTTTGGATTAGGGCCAACATTGAAGTGCTACTTCTTCTATAAAAGGGACACAATGCGAAGAGGGATGCAGGTCAAAGAGACCAAAGACAGAGAGCAATGAGAAATGTTCAGCAAACCAATAGAAGGGGGTGGTGAAATGGTTGGGTCAGTGCTTGTTCATCTTGCTGTAGTCTCTAGATAGATACTAGGCTTTGGAGGCATTTGGAATTTAGTTATCTCATGCCCATTTCTTCCGACTATGCTTGACGTCGGTGGAATATGGGAGATGAAATCGTACTGCCCCAGTTGTTATTCTTTGACTTAGATAAGAAGTTACAATTCTACAGTCCTCGTGACGGTGTCTGAGCCAAGAAACACTAGCCAACCATCATGGTATAGCTTTTCAATATGCCAGGCATAGGTAATTTAGCGTGCATCCCTTCTAAGTGAATGGCTAGCTGACATGGGAGCATATAAGCTCTCATTCTTCCCGGCCCTTTCTTACGGTGTGCATGCGGGCGTGAGTCACTGATGGTAGCCCTAAGGATTGCCAACTCTATTGTTTGTGGGTAGAAAAAGGTTCTGCCTATTTTTATCCTGTACAATGCACATCTGTGGAGGCAAAGTGGATCCCATGATTGCACGATACCAATATCAGAGCATATGAAATGTTGGATCTTTCAAATCTGATGGCTCGTGTTGAATGGATTTCATTCTAGAACAACATGGGCATACATGCACCGTTTGATTCGGCAATCCAACGGTCCAAGTTGCAGGGATTCGAGGTGGGTCCCATTATTATTCTGCTCTCTAGTGACCAGTCATGTAGTGCATGTTCAAGGGTGTTCAGTCATAGACTAGCTAGGGGCCAGTGCCTTAACTAATTTGTGGAGCCACAAAGTTGTCCACCCTACATACATGAAATAGATCCAAGAGGATGGTTGCGCTACAGTTTGATGCTTTGTCCAGGACTGCGCCCATTTTGTTTCTCTTCTCCTTTGGAAAACAAAGCCATGCTCAGTTGAGCATCTTATAATTCTTTGCAGTTAGAATGTACGCAATAGCACCCTACATCGCTTAAAAGATTTTTAAGATCATTGTACACAATAATCTATTAAGTCATATTAGATAGCATATGTAACAACTTTGGTGGTATAGATAGTCCTATTTTCAACTAACTGGAGTCGGAAGGGAAACAAAATCAGGTTCTGTCAAAGTAAACACGTGATTATCGTCTATGCACTGGACCTGCATATGCTAGCCAATAGGTGATAGCCAACATATTAGGTTCAGTGTCATGCCCTGTAAGCTTCAGGATAGTAGATGTATGTGATAGTAGCAAAATGCAACACAATAAGCAAACATAATAGTTATTTATGTCCTGAGAACTAGACCATTAGCATTGATATGTACAGCAAAGCAAAAGGAGCCTAGTACTACAATCTGGGCACAAGCATTGATACCCTGAATCACCTGGAAAGAAACGCATTAAGAAATATTTCTATTGGGCAAGCTAATTGGTTACGTGTATGTTTTGGCAATAATAGTTAGAAACAATATGTATGTCTTGCTAGCACCCTGTTAATTGCTTGTTTTTCATGATGGGCCGATTTTCTTCGCGGAACCTGTTGATGTGGCATCCGCAACTATTGCCATCTGCCTGGTGGAAATGCAAATGGCACGAGATTTTTATTCTGTTTTAAATAATATAGAGTAGACAGACATGACTGCAATGTAGGGAAAGAAATAATGACACCGTCAAAGATAAAGCCTAATTCTCTTTCAGTGAACGGATAAAAGAAATGGAGTATAGAAGCGAGGGTCAGGCGGAAAAGAAAATCTATTTCTTTACCAGAATCATCACCGCCGTTAAGAGGTTGGACTCGCAATGAGAAGCGGCAGCAAGGGGGATGCCAACGCCAATTGCCCTTCCAGCTGTGGCTGTGTGTATGCCACCGTACAGGCACATTGGTGCCAGGGATAGAGAGACAAAGGTCAGGAGTGAAAGAGAGAAGGGCAGCGGCGGCCATATGCATGGGGGCAAGATGAGTACTTCATCTGTCCAGGTTTACTCCCCTTGTATTTTGAATGAAATTCTGAACATACATTTAACTAAAAACATAAGTTGCATTTAACAAAATAGTACCATTGGGAACTACTTTCGAACACAAAACAAACAATATAATTTTCATGACATATGACTTATATTTTGTTAGTCAAATATCTGGTCAAACTTTGACCCAAAATAAAATGAGGACTAATAAACCCGGACGAGGGAGTGGACAGAAGGGTTGACCAAAAGAGAAAAAAGGTAAGGGAGGCGAGGAATCAAAGGAGGCAAACGGACGCGTGGCAAAGGTGCGGAAGGAGAAAAGTCACCGAGATTGCCTTCCATCTGATGCACCATCTTCTCAGGTGCTTGCACAGTTGCACAAGTGAATCAAATGGTTGTTACATAACCCAGGTGATTAGGCGCACCGGAGTGCTTCCTTGGAGTATAAATGGCTGCAAGCCTGCAACTTGTTAGCTTCAAAACTTGGAAAATTTATATAGAGAACAATGGCTCAAGGCAGTATAGAAATTAGATATACCATCCATTGGACAAATGCTACATTTTATCATGATAAACATTCTCAGCTACAGTACAGATCAACTTTATTCCAACCAAAGCTCTGAAAGTAGGAAGTAGGCATCAACGGACTAACTACTTTATCAGAGAAACTGGGGGAGATCCCTCTGTGATTCAAATAAAACACAACTGTGCGCTTTTACTTCATAAGATGAATATCCTAGCACTTGATGTACTTTCAGATTAGACTCGCTTGTAAAGAAACCTGAAGCGCAAGTGATGTATCAACCAAACGTAGCCACACAGATCCTTCTGCAGGAGCAGGTAATGTAGCACTTGCTGATTCCTCATTTGCATTAAAACATATGTACAAGTCACCTTTGGTTAACTCTGGTGTATTAACATCATTTTCTGCGATTATGTGCATGCAAAGAAACTTGCTAGTAGGATCCTCCCATCGTGGTTCAGATAGATTGTTCCCATGCCAACTTATATTTTCCAGTTTGAGGAATTCTCTTCTCTGAAAAATGTCGCCTCGCCGACTCCTGAGTGCAGCTAGAAATGAAATGAATCCAGTAACTTCCTTAACAAAACTGGTCTTCAAGGCCTTCCAGTTTAGAGGAACTCTATCCTTGTATGATGCCGAACCAGCAGAGGAGTGCCCGCATTCATCTCCCATGTTCAGGACAGGAATACCAAGTGAAACAAACAGAATAAATATGAAATTCCTTATCTGCCTTAGCCTCTTCTGAAGAACTACACTGTCCTCGGACGGTCCTTCTTCACCACAATTCCAGCTCGACTCAGAAGCAAGATCCCCATTGCTGAAACTCACCAAATCAACAAGAGTAAGCCCTGAATTCCTGGATACATAATTGAAAGAAAATGCCGGGCCTCTGTTGGAAAATAGGTCCCCGCTACCACACAGACGCGTAGCAAGAGCACTAATAAGAGCTTCTCCCTTCAAAAAATTGCGCACATCAATGGAGAACCTTGTGTTCATCTCAGCCCATCTTTTCCAGTGAGGGAATGGAAATTGCACGTTAGATATGCCGAGTGGAGACCAAGGATCTGCAATGATCTTTGTCTTGGAAAGAACCGGGTCGAAAGCAATAGATTCAAGAAGGGGCGGTCGAGAAAGATATTCACCACGTGGACCCCTGACAAGGAAAGGGGCATTGATGAAGCAAAACCCATCAACATGGAAATCAATGACCCAATGGCGGAGGCTGTCCAAAATCAGATTCTGAGTCACTGGAGAATTGCAATTCAGTATACCCGATTTGCATCCAGCAATCTCATCAACAATGTAATACGAGGAATTGTCAATGCCACTGATGGATATCATCTGACCATCTGCTTCTCCTTCAGCAGTATGTGTAAAAACAACCTCCAAGAGGACCTCTATTCCATTTCTGTGCATTGCCTTGACCATATCCTTCATGGCCGTGATAGCTGAAGCACTGCAGCCTTCACCGCCATACGAGTCCATTGGTGAAAAGAAATGGTACGGGAAGTAAGGGCCCTTCACCTGATCGAACTGGAACACTGGTTCTAGCAAAACCGCATTGACACCGAGACTCCTGAAGTGCTGTATCTTTGCAGCCACCCCGGAGAAAGTACCGGCAACATTGGCCGGCAGCCCGCTCGACTTGTCCTTGGTGAACAAGGCCACATTTGCCCGGTACACCAACAGCTTCTCCAGTGGCAAGCGTGGCCGCTTGTCCCTGCCCCAATTGTAGCTCGGTGGAGTCGCCAACGATCCGAGGCAGCTCATAGACGGCGCAGTGATCCCCTTCACATGAAGGGGATTGGCAGCAACCAGGTCACCGATCACCTTGGCATACGGATCCAGCAGTGGGTGGCCCATGCCGAACAGCCCGCAGCGGAAGCCGTAGCTGCCGTACCCCTCCACGCTCTCCAGTGAGACGTGCCAGACGTTGCCCGTCCGGTTGACGTAGGGATCGAGCTCGATCTCCAGAGCGGGCTTGCCGCCGCCGCCACGGCCGTACAGGCAGAGCACGACGCCCTTGGCGCTCCTGCTGTAGAGGGCGAAGTTGGCGGCCCCGCCCTCCGAGAGGGACAGGCCGAGCGGCGCGGGGCTGCCCGGCCCGACGCCGATGGGCACGCGGAAGGGCGTGCTGCGGTGGGTCCGTATCTCGGCCCCCTCGCCGTCCGTCAGCAGGAACGAGAGGCTGAACGGCGCGGGGGGCGCGCGGAAGTAGAGCTCGGCCGCAGGGGCAGGCGCCGTCCAGCGGGACGGCCTCGGCGGAGCCCGCGGGGCGGAGCACCAGCCCGCCCTCCCGCCGGCGCGCGCCCGGGAGGGGCGGGACCTCGACGCCGACCGTGTACCCGCCGCCCTCCCCCGCGGCTACGGCCACGTCCACGACGCCATCGTCGTCGGTGCGGAAGCGGTAGCAGGAGCGCCCGGCGCGGGGGGTCTGGGCGGCGCGCGGGGCCGGGCGGCGGGGTGGCAGGATGCCGCGCGTGGAGGTGGGCGGCGCGAGGAGGGAGGCCATGGGGGCCTGCGCGGCGCGATCAGCCGTCGGGGAATTTCGTCGAGCAGTGGGCGGGCATGGGGGACTGTGCGGGTTTACTTGTGACTGAGCGAGTGAGGGTGGGGGTGGGGCGGCACGAGGGGCGTGGAGTGGAGTGGGGGCTGGAGGAGGAGGAGCACGTGGAGGTGGAGGTGGGGGAGGCGGCGGCGAGCGCCGGCACGGGATCGGGACGGACGGCTCGCACCGGACCGCCGTCGATTGCTTTTTTGCTGGCTGGATAGAAAAGGCGACTTGCGTACTTTGTTATCTTGCGTACATGCGGTGCACCGCCGCGGCCGGTGATGCCAGCCACTGCTGCTGTGAACAGCTCATTGCGTGTGAGCAAGAGGCCCGCGTGTCCATTCAGCGAGCGCACAATGAGTTTGTGCACGCCATCGTATGAAAAAAGTTGGTAGGTTAAAAAATGAAAAAACCTCCGCTATTTGTTAGATTTACAAGCGGACCTCTTAAAACCGTCTTATACGCCCGGGCGGGCCGACCGGCCACTGTCCGGTCGGTCATGATTTTTGACGGCTCAAACGCCGGCTAACCCGGCACTTCTATATCACTTCAAAATATGGGCGGATATGAAGGCGCCAGGGCACGCCCGCCACGCCGTGGCCCAACACGAAAACGCCCGGAAACCCGGCGGTCCGACTCGCCGCCCAAGACGCTGCGTGATGCGGCTTTCGGCCGCCGAAGACGAATCCGGCTATTTAAGCGGCCCGGCCCCGCAACCCTAACCCAACCCCTTCGGCGCCACCGGATCAAGCCCATCCACCTCCTCACTCTCCCGGCTTCCGGTCATTCATCGCTCCAAGACATCGCCATGGTCCGAACAAGATCACGTACTATGCCATGCTGACGCCGGAGTGCCGCTACAAGATCCAGCAGCAGATCCGAGCAAGGGAAGCCGCGCACGCCGCCCGCATCGCTGCCAGGCTACCTCCGGACTCGCCGGAGCCGGAGGAGGAGCAGCCGGGGGAAGAGGAGGAGGAGATGGCTCCGATGGAGGCGAAGAAGGCGAAGGAGCCGGAGGTAGTGCCCGCTTTTGACATGGAAGCAAAGTGAGGCGGAGTTCGTCGTCGCCCAGTCCGACGACATGGCCGAGCGGCAGGCCATCCTGGGGATAGAGGCGGAGGAGGCCGGATCGGAGCACCCGGAGGAGCCGGAGCTGCAGCTGCCACCCATGCTGCCAGAGCCGGGCACGGAGATCATGGTGATCTCCGACGAGGAGTAGCTATGATCGACGTAGCACGTAGGTTCTTTATTTTGCATGTCTTTGTATGGATATAAGAATCGAGTATGAGATGTCCGGATGCAACAAATAAAACTTAGGTGTGCCCGGTCACTGCCCGCGGACGCGTGATGGCTCGTGTCCGCGTCAGTATTTCCACGAAGAGGAAGGGATGATGCAGCACAGATACGGTAGGTATTTCCCTCAGTGATGAAGCCAAGGTTATCGAACCAGTAGAAGAACCAAGCAACACAATGTAAACGATACCTGCACACAAAGAACAAATAATTGCAACCCGACGCGTAAGAGGGGTTGTCAGTCCCTCACGGGTAAAAGATAGATTGATTTGTATGATTTTGGATAAATAGATCTCGCAATAAAACAAAACAAAATAAATAAATAAATAATGTAGCAAGGTATTTTTGGATTTTTAGAATAATAGATCTGAAAATAAAAGAAAATAAAAATAGATCTTAAAGCAAATATGATAAAGAATAGACCCGGTGGCCCTAGATTTCACTAGTGGCTTCTCTCGAGAAAAATAGCATACGACGGGTAAACAAATTACTGTTGGGCAACTGATAGAACTTCAAATAATTATGACGATATCCAGGCAATGATCATTATATAGGCATCAAGTTCAAAATTAGTAGACCGACTCCTGCATGCATCTACTACTATTACTCCACACATCGACCGCTATCCAGCATACACCTAGTGTATTAAGTTCATGGAGAAACGGAGTAATGCAATAAAAATGATGACATGATGTAGACAAGATCTATTCATGTAGGAATAGACCCCATCTTGTTATCCTTAATAGCAACGATCAATACGTGTCTTTCTGCCCCTTCTGACACTGGGAAAGAACACCGCACGACCGAACCCATCACAAAGCACATTTTCCCATAGCAAGAAAAATCGATCTAGTTGGCCTAACTAAACCAAAGATTCGAAGAAGAAATACGAGGCTATAAGTAATCATGCATGTAAGAGATCAAAACTCAAATAACTTTCATGGATAAAATAGATCTGATCATAAACTCAAAGTTCATCGGATCCCAACAAACACACCGCAAAAAGAGTTACATCAAATAGATCTCCAAGAGACCATTGTATTGAGAATCAAAAGAGAGAGGAAGCCATCTAGCTACAAACTACGGACCCGTAGGTCTATGATGACCCACAAATATAGGGGATCCATCGTAGTCCTTTCGATAAGTAAGAGTGTCGAACCCAACGAGGAGTAGAAGGAAATGATAAGCGGTTTTCGGCAAGGTATTCTCTTGCAGAAATCTTGAAATAAGTGGTAACAGAGATAGTTTTGTGATAAGGTAAATTGTTCCAAAGAACAAGTAACAAAAAGTAAATAAGGTGCAGCAAGGTGGCCCAATCCTTTTTGTAGCAAAGGACAAGCGGAACAAACTCCTATAATAGGAAAAGCGCCCCGAGGACACATGGGAATATCGTCAAGCTAGTTTTCATCACGCTCATATGATTCAAGGTTTGTACTTTGATAATTTGATATGTGGGTGGACGGTGCTTGGGTGTTGTTCTTACTTGAACAAGCATCCCACTTATGATTAACCTCTATCGCAAGCATCCGCAACTACAACAAAAGTATTAAGGTAAACCTAACCATAGCATGAAACATATGGATCCAAATCAGCCCTTAAGCAACGCATAAACTAGGGTTCAAGCTTACATCACTCTAGCAACCCATCATCTACTTATTACTTCCCAATGCCTTCCTCTAGGCCCAAATAATGGTGAAGTGTTATGTAGTCGACGTTCACATAACACCACTAGAGGCTAGACAACATACATCTCATCAAAATATCGAGCGAATACCAAATTCACATGACTACTAATAGCAAGACTTCTCCCGTGTCCTCGGGAACAAACGTAACTACTCACAAAGCATATTCATGTTCATAATCAGAGGGTAATAATATGCATAAAGGATCTAAACATATGATCTTCCACCTAGTAAACCAACTAGCATCAACTACAAGGAGTAATCAACACTACTAGCAACCTACTAGCACCAATCCGGACTTGGAGACAAGAAGCTGGATACAAGAGATGAACTAGGGTTTGGAGATGAGATGGTGCCGGTGAAGATGTTGATGGAGATTGCCCTCTCCCGATGAGAGGAGCGTTGTTGATGATGATGGCGATGATTTCCTCCTCCGGAGGGAAGTGTCCCCGGCACAGCTGCAGGAGCCCTAGATTGGTTCCGCCAAGGTTCCGCCTCGTGGCGTGAGTCTGCCCCGAAAGGTTGCTTATATTTTTTCTCATCGAAAGACTTCATATGGGAGAAGGCGGACGTCGGAGAGCAACGGGGGCCCACGAGGTAGGGGAAGCGCCTTGGGGGCGCCCCACTCGTGAGCAGGTGTGGGCCCCTGGCCTTCATCTTTGGCGATGATTTTTCTTTATTTATTCTAAGGTATTCCGTGGAGTTTCAGGACTTTTGGAGTTGCAGCAGAATAGTCCTTCAATATTTGCTCCTTTTCCACTTTAGAATTCCACCGGCATTCTCCCTCTTCATGTAAACCTTGTAAAATAAGAGAGAATAGCCATAAGTATTGTGACATAACGTGAAATAACAGCCCATAATGCAATAAGTATTGACATAAAAGCATGATGCAAAATGGACGTATCAACTCCCCCCAAAGCTTAGACCTCGCTTGTCCTCAAGCGAAAAGCCGATAACAATAAATATGTCCTCATGTTTAGAGGTAGAGGCGTCGATAAAATAAAATACGGACATGAAGGCATCATGATTATTCTCATAACGACAACATATATTGATTTGTCATATGATTACTTATGTTCAAGTGATGATCTTTTCACAAAGCCAAAGTATGAATCAGAAACCTTATTGAGCACCAACAAATTATGCCTCAGTCATTGAAGCAATTGCAATTTATCATAACATCGGAAAGAGTCTATGTCGAGGAGCATAAAAGCAAGTCCACATACTCAACTATCACTTAGTCCTTCATAATTACTAACACTCACGCAATACTTGTGGTTACGGAGTTTTAATCGGACACAGAGAAAGATAGGGGCTTATAGTTTTGCCCCACAACCTTTTACCTCAAGGGTAATGTCAACAATAATAATTCATGCTCCCCTACATCCAATTAGATATATATATATATATATATATATATATATATATATATATATATATATATATATATATATATATATATATATATCATGTTCTTTCCAACACGCTGGGCTTGCCAAAGGATAAAATGAAAAGGAAAGGTGAAGATCACCGTGACTCTTGCATAAGGTAAGGGATAATAATAAAAGATAGGCCCTTCGCAGAGGGAAGGCGAGAGGTTGCCATGCGCTTTTATGGTTGGATGCACAAAATCTTAATGCAAAAGAACGTCACTTTATATTGCCCTTGT
Organism: Aegilops bicornis; assembly: GCA_021605145.1. Lineage (NCBI taxonomy): Eukaryota > Viridiplantae > Streptophyta > Magnoliopsida > Poales > Poaceae > Aegilops > Aegilops bicornis. Next base: position 263,347,612 of record CM038674.1, on the reverse strand, counting down.
ATGTGGAACTTTATTATGCAGTCCGTCGCTTTTATTACTTCCACAACAAGTTCAGTACAAAGCTTATTTCTCCGCACTAATAAGTCATGCATATTTAAAGAGCAATTTTTATTGCTTGCACCGATGCCAACTTACTTGAAGGATCTTACTCAATCCATAGGTAGATATGGTGGACTCTCATGGCTAAACTGGTTTAAGGGTATTTGGAAGCACAAGTAGTATCTCTACTTGGTCTTTGAGAATTTGGCTAGCATGAGGGGAAAGGCAAGCTCAAAATGTTAGGAGATCCATGACAATATACTTTATCTCAGATATAAGAAAACATAACTCATTACGTTGTCTTCCTTGTCCAACATCAACTCTCTAGCATGTCATATTTTAATGAGTGCTCCCAATCATAAAAGATGTCAATGATAATATATCTATATGTGAAACCTCTCTCTCCTTATTACTTCCTATCAATTGCAACGATGACCAAAGCTATATTTGCCAACTCCCAACAACTTTTAATCATCATACTCTTTCTATGTGGAGTCATTACTTTCACTAAGATCATCTGAACTCTTTGTTTCTTTTTATTCTTTCCTTTTATTCACTCAAGATCATGGCAAAGTAATCAAGCCCTTGACTCAACACTAATCTTTATTATATATAGCTCACGGACTTGATTGCATAAAGGGATCATAGAGCAAAACTTCGTAACTAGATCATGCCATGACTTTTATTCTACTATATCAAGATACTACTAATAGGATCGAACTAAGAGAAACGGTAAAGACAGGAGTTGTGATGGTGATCGATGACATCTGGGCACCTCCCCCAAGCTCGGCAGTTGCCAAGGGGAGTGCCCATACCCATGTGATTATGCCTCCTTCTTTGTTGTTGGCGGTGGATGTGTTGTTGTTGATGCAAGCTTGTCGTCCACCTTCCATGGCATAGGCTCACCCTCTTAGAAGGATGATCGAGTCTCCGGAATCCTCAAATCTGCAATGGAAACAGCTCGAAACAAAAATAGAGGATATTTGCGTGATACGGTCGTCAAAACCTTCGGGAGAATATATAATGAATTTTTACAGACCAAAATACGTATCGTGCAAGAAAACGGAGTCCGGAGGGCACACGAGGTGCTCATGAGGTAGGGGGGCGCCAGGGGAGGGCACGCCTCCACCCTCGTGTCCTCCCCGGACTGCTACTTATTTTTCTGTTTTTCTAAATATTCCAAAACGGAGAAATATTGCCTTAGAATTTGTTTTGGAGTCGGATTACTTACCGTAACACATACCTATTCCTTTTCGGAGTCTGGAACGTTCTGGAAAGTGTCCCTTATGTATTCCTCCGGGGTTACGGTTTCAATAATATTGGTTTCGACATTTATAGGATTACCTGAGATATAATGTTTGATTCTTTGACCGTTTACCACCTTCGCATTTGTGCCTGCGAAGTTGTTGATTTTATGGCACCTAACGATAGACCTCCTCGATAACGAGGGACCTTCCCATTTAGAGAGAAGTTTTCCTGCAAAAGATCTTAAACGAGAGTTGTATAGCAATACATGATCACCTACATTAAACTCACGCTTTTGTATCCTTTTGTCATGCCATCTTTTAACTTTTTCTTTAAACAACTTGGCATTTTCATAAGCCCGGGTTCTCCATTCATCAAGTGAGCTAATGTCAAATAACCTCTTCTCACCGGCAAGTTTGAAATCATAGTTGAGCTCTTTAATAGCCCAATACGCCTTATGTTATAGTTCGAGAGGTAAATGACAAGCTTTTCCATAAACCATTTTATACGGAGACATACCCATAGGATTCTTATATCCAGTTCTATATGCCCATAATGCATCATCAAGTTTCTTGGACCAATTCTTTCTAGACCTATTAACAGTCTTTTGCAAAATTAATTTGAGCTCTCTATTGCTCAATTCTACTTGACCACTAGACTGCGGGTGATAAGGAGATGCAATTCTATGATTAACGTCATATTTAGCAAGCATTTTACGGAAAGCACCATGAATAAAATGTGAACCACCATCAGTCATTAAATATCTAGGGACTCCAAACCTCGGAAAATAACTTCCTTAAGCATTTTGATAGAAGTGTTATGATCAGCACTACTAGTTGGAATGGCTTCTACCCACTTAGTGACGTAATCAACAAAGAACTAAAATATGAGTGTATCCATTAGAGGCGTGAAAAGGTCCCATATAATCAAAGCCCCAAACATCAAATGGTTCAATAACAAGTGAATAATTCATAGGCATTTCTTGACGTCTACTAATATTACCAATTCTTTGACATTCATCACAAGACAAAACAAACTTACGGGCATCTTTGAAGAGAGTAGGCCAATAAAAACCAGATTGCAATTCCTTATGTGCAGTTCTATCTCCATCGTGGTGTCCTCCATAGGCTTCAGAGTGACACTTGCGTAGGATCTATTCCTGTTAATGCTCAGGTACACAACGTCTAATAACACCATCTACTCCTTCTTTATAAAGATGTGGATCATCCCAAAAGTAATGTCTCAAATCATAAAAGAACTTTTTCTTTTGTTGGTATGTGAAGCTAGGTGGTATAAGTTTAGCAATAATATAATTAGCATAATCAGCATACCATGGAGTGCTACGAGAAGTGCTTACGACATTTAATTGTTCATCGGAAAGCTATCATCAATAGGTAGTGGGTCATCAAGAACATTCTCTAACCTAGATAAGTTATGCAGAACGGGTTCTCAGCTCCTTTTCTATCAACAATATGCAAATCAAATTCTTGCAGCAAGAGAACCCATCTAATAAGTCTAGGTTTAGCATCTTTCTTTTCCATAAGATATTTAATAGCAGCATGATCGTGTGAATAGTTACTTTAGAATCAACAATATAGGGTCTGAATTTATCACAAGCAAATACAATCGCTAAAAAGTTCCTTTTTCGGTAGTAGCATAATTTCTTTGAGCATTGTCTAGAGTCTTACTAGCATAATGGATAACATTTAATTTCTTATCAACTCTTTGCCCTAGAACAGCACCTCTGACATAATCACTAGCATCACACATAATTTCAAAGGGTAAATTCCAATCGTGGTGGTGAACAATAGGTGCAAGAGACTAATGCTTTCTTAAGTATTTCAAACGCTTCTACACAATCATCATCAAAGACAAATGGTACATCTTTTTGTAATAAATTAGTCAGAGGCCGAGAGATTTTTGAGAAGTCCTTAATGAACCTCCTATAAAATCCGGCATGACCAAGGAAACTTCTTATACCTTTGATGTCCTTGGGACATGGCATCTTTTCAATAGCATCAACCTTGGCTTTATCAACTTCAATACCTCTTTCGAAACTTTGTGCCCCAAGACAATACCTTCATTAACCATAAAGTGGCACTTTTCCCAATTCAAGACAAGATTAGTTTCTTCACATCTCTGCAAAACTTCGATCAAGATTGCTCAAGCAATCATCAAAAGAGGAACCATAGAGCGGAAAAGTCGTCCATGAAAACCTCACAAATCTTTTCACAAAAGTCGAGAATATAGCCATCATGCATCTTTGAAAGGTAGCAGGTGCATTACATAAACCAAAAGGCATACGTCTATAAGCAAAAGTACCAAAAGGGCATGTAAAGTAGTCTTTGATTGATCCTTAGCATTACGGTATTTGAGAGAAACCAGAATAACCATCTAGAAAGCAATAATGTGTATGTTTGCATAATCTTTCTAGCATTTGGTCAATAAAAGGTAAGGGTAATGATCTTTCTTAGTAGCTTTATTTAATTTATGGAAATCAATTACCATCCTATAACCTCGTGATAATTCTTTGCGAAATTAATTCATCTTTATCATTAGGGACAACAAGAATACCTCCCTTCTTAGGGACACAATGGACAAGACTTACCCAATCGACTATCGACAGCGGGATAAATTATACCGCCTCCGTGAGCTTGAGTATTTCTTTTCTTACCACTTCTTTCATTTTAGGATTCAAACGTCGTTGAGGATCACAAACTGGTTTGGCATCCGCTTCCAAATTTATTTTATGCTTTGACATAGAGTGGGACTAATGCCCTTAAGATCATCAAGAGTATATCCAATAGCGGCACGGTGCTTCTTGAGTTTTCAATAATTTTTCTTCTTCATGCTCTGAAAGGTTAGCACTAATAATAACAGGATATATTTTCTTTTCATCAAGATAAGCATACTTAAGATTATCAGCAACGGTTTAAGCTCAAATACGGGATCACCCTTGGGTGGAGGAGGATCCCCTAGGATTTCAACAGGCAAATTGTGTTTGAGAATAGGTTCTGTTTAAAGAATACTTCATCTATTTCCCTTCTTTCTTTCATAAACATATCATTTTCATGGTCTAGCAAATAGTGTTCCAAAGGATCACTTTGGGAGGTAATGCAATAGCAGCAAGACCAATAATTTCATCCTTACTAGGCAATTCTTCCTCACGATGTTGTTTACTAAATTTAGAGAAATTAAACTCATGAACCATATCATCCAAGCCAATGATAACAACATTCTTTTGCAGTCTATCGTAGCATTAACAGTATTCAAGAAGGGTCTACCAAATATAATGGGACAAAAGCTATCTTATGGAGAAGTAAGAACAAGAAAATCAGCAGGATATTTAGTTTTCCCACACAAGACTTCAACATCTCTAACAATCCCAATTCATGAAATAGTATCTCTATTGGCAAGTTTAATTGTGACATCAATACCTTCTAATTCAGCAGGTGCAATTTCATTCTTAATTTCTTCGTATAAAGTATGTGGTATAACACTAGCACTTTTCGCACCCATATCACATAAGCCATGGTAACAATGATCTCCTATTTTAACAGTAAATAATAGGCACGCCTACCACAGTCTATGTTTATCTTTAGCACGAGGTTTAGCAATTCTAGCAGTTTCACCTTGAACTGAATAACATGCCCATCAATATTATCAGACAAGAGATCTTTAACAATTGCAATATCTGGTTCTACTTTAACTTGCTCAGGAGGTACATAAGTTACGATATTGCTTTTACAAACAACGATTGAAGCTTTAGCATGATCCTTTACTCTAACGAGGGAAAGGTGGTTTCTCAACATAAGAGGTGGGAACAATAGGATCATTATAAGTGATAGTCTTTTCTTCAACTTTAATAGGTGCAACTACTTTTACTTCTATGGGAGGATGATATTTAAACCACTTCTCCTTAGGGAGATCAACATAAGTAGCAAAAGATTCACGGAAAGAAGCTACTATCTCGAGTCAAGTCCATATTTAGTGCTAAACTTACGGAAAATATCGGTATCCATAAAAGATTTAACACAATCAAACTTAGGTGTCCTGACTCCTTACCTTCGTCGAGGTCCCAATCTTCAGAGTTGCGTTTAATTCTATCCAATAAATTCCATCTGAATTCAATAGTCTTCATCATAAAAGAGCCAAAGACAAGAAGTATCGAGCATGGTGCGATTGTTATCGAAGCCGAGCATAAAAGTTCTGAAGAATTGTTTCTCTTGAGAGGTCATGATTGGGGCATGAATATAACATTGATTTAATCCTCCCTCAAGCTTGAGCGATGCTTTCTCCTTCGTGAGGCCAAAAACTATATATATAATTGCGATCACGATGAACAAGATGCATAGGGTAATACTTTTGATGAAATTCCAATTTCACTCTTTTATAGTTCCATGATCTCGTATCACACAGCCTATACCATGTCAATGCGTCTTCCTTCAAAGATAAAGGAAAAGCCTTCTTCTTGACAACATCATCGGGTATACCTGCAAGCTTAAATAGTCCACAAATATCATCCACATAGCGAAGATGCTCGTCAGGATGCTTTGTTCCATCTCTGTAAAAGTATTAGCCAGACAGTTTTTCCATGATACCCAAGGAAATTCAAAAGGAGTTTCATTTTCAATAGGTTCAGTATGGGTTGAGGGGCAACTCTTTGCTCTCTTTGGAAGGGGTGAAGATACCCGAACAAGCCCCTCATAGAATTACTTTCCATAGTAACAAGTGATGAAAATTTCAGCACACTATATAAATTTTTCCTTACCAAATTCCACCTACCAAAGGCGCTACACTCCCCGGCAACAAGCGCCAAAAGAGTCTTGATGACCCACAAGTATAGGGGATCTATCGTAGTCCTTTCAATAAGTAAGAGTGTCGAACCCAACGAGGAAGCGAAGGAAATGATAAGCGGTTTTCAAAGCAAGGTATTCGCTGCAAGTACTGAAATAAGTGGTAACAGATAGTTTTGTGATAAGGTGAATTGTAACGAGCAACAAGTAACAAAAGTAAATAAGGTGCAGCAAGGTGGCCCAATCCCTTTTGTAGCAAAGGACAAGCCGGAACAAACTCTTATAATAGGAAAAGCGCTCCCGAGGACACATGGGAATATCGTCAAGCTAGTTATCATCACGCTCATATGATTCGCGTTCGGTACTTTGATAATTTGATATGTGGGTGGACCCGGTGCTTGGGTGCTGTTCTTACTTGAACAAGCATCCCACTTATGATTAACCTCTATCATGAAGCATCCGCAACTACAACAAAAGTATTAAGTTAAACCTAACCATAGCATGAAACATATGGATCCAACTCAGCCCTTACGAAGCAACGCATAAACTAGGGTTCAAGCTTACATCACTCTAGCAACCCATCATCTACTTATTACTTCCCAATGCCTTCCTCTAGGCCCAAATAATGGTGAAGTGTTATGTAGTCGACATTCACATAAGACCACTAGAGGCTAGACAACATACATCTCATCAAAATATCGAACGAATACCAAATTCACATGACTACTAATAGCAAGACTTCTCCCGTGTCCTCAGGAACAAGCGTAACTACTCACAAAAGCATATTCATGTTCATAATCGGAGGTAATAATATGCATAAAGGATCTGAACATATGATCTTCCACCAAGTAAACCAACTAGCATCAACTACAAGGAGTAATCAACACTACTAGCAACCTACTAGCACCAATCCGGACTTGGAGACAAGAATTGGATACAAGAGATGAACTAGGGTTTGGAGATGAGATGGTCTTTGGGAAGATGTTGATGGAGATTGCCCTCTCCCGACGAGAGGAGCGTTGGTGATGATGATGGCGATGATTTCCCCTCCCGGAGGAAGTGTCCCCGGAAGACTCCACGGAGCCCTAGATTGGTTCCGCCAAGGTTCCGCCTCGTGGCGGCGGAGTCTCGTCCCGAAAGGTTGCTTATATTTTTTTTCTCATCGAAAGACTTCATATGGGAGAAGATGGACGTAGGAGAGCAACCAGGGGGCCCACGAGGTAGGGGGCACGCCCGGCGCCCACCCTCGTGGCGGTGTGGGCCCCCGGCCTTCATCTTTGGCGACGAGTTTTCTTTATTTATTCTAAGGTATTCCGTGGAGTTTCAGGACTTTTGGAGTTCTTGTGAATAGTCCTTCAATATTTTCTCCTTTTCCGACCTAGAATTCCAGCTGCTTAGGCATTCTCCTTCTTCATGTAAACCTTGTAAAATAAGAGAGAATAGCCATAAGTATTGTGACATAACGTGAAATAACAGCCCATAATGCAATAAATATTGACATAAAAGCATGATGCAAAATGGACGTATCAGTCTACAATGAACTACTCACGCATCATCGGAGAGGCACCAATGAGGATGATGAACCACTCCGTGATGGTTTCTAGATTGAATCTCATAGGGTTTTGGATTTTTCGGGGTATTTATAGAGCAAAGAGGTGGTGCGGGAGGCGGCCGAGGTGGGCACAACCCACCAGTACACTGGGCCCCCAAAGCGTGCCAGTGGGTTGTGCTCCCCTCGAGGCCCCTGCAGTACTCCTTTAGCCCATGGTGTCTTCTGGTCAAGAAAAAAATCTCCAAAAAGTTTTGCTGCATTTGGACTCTGGTTGGTATTGATTTTCTGCGAAGTAAAAGACCTGGCACTAGGCACTATGTCAATGGGTTAGTCCCAAAAAATGATATAAAGTTGCTATACAATGATTGTAAAACATCCAAAATGATAATATAACAGACATGGAACAATAAAAATTATAGAATCGTTGGACGTATCGGCATCTAGCTTAATTCCTGCTGTCGGTAAATGCATTATGTAAATGATAAAAACAGAACTTTTGATGTGGAATGCTGCCTAACATGTTCATCGCATATTCTTTTTTTTTGTAGCATGGACATATGGACTTTTATATGTTCAAAGCAATAGTCTAGTTTTGACATGAAGATTTCAATACTCAACCATACCAACAAGCAACCATGTCTTTCAAAATAACAACACTAAAGCAAGTTATCCCTAGCCCATTATGCTCAATCATCGATCCATTCACGAAACACACTCACATATTAGCTACATCCATGCTCAAGTACGATCATAGTGCCCCTTAGTTGGTGCTTTATAAGAGAACATGGAGACTCAAATAAAAATAAAAATTGCATAAATTAAATAGAAAGACCCTTCGCAGAGGAAAGTAGAGATTTGTAGAGGTGCCAAATCTCAAAGCGGAAAAAATAGAGATAAAATATTTTGGGTGGCATGCTTTTCCTGTCAACGAAAATGATCGAGTAGTTTCCAATACTTTCCATGCTAGATATATCATAGGCGGTTCCTAAACAGGAAAAATAAAGTTAATTCCTTTTTCCACCATACTTTCACATTCTATGACTAGCCGCATCCACGGGTACCGTCCATACCAACACTTTCCGAGGAATTTATTATTTGACAACACAGAGTAAATTCATTTTTCATTTCGGGACTGGGCATCCCTAATACCTTTGCCGTACTTCCGTGCAATGACAAGTGAATAAACACTCATCTTGAGAATAACACATCTAGCATGGAAAAATATCAGCCACCCCCTGCCGTTTCATGAGCGGTACAAGCACACAAAAGGAAATTATTTTGAAAATCAGAGATGGCACATACAAATTTTCTTAGAACGGCACGAGAATACCGCATATAGGTAGGTATGATGGACTCATATGGCAAAGCTGGGTTTAAGGATTTTGGATGCACAAGTAGCAATTGAAGGAAGTATGCCCTAGAGGCAATAATAAAGTTGTTATTTTATATTTCCTTATTCATGATAAAGGTTTATTATTCATGCTAGAATTGTATTGATCGGAAATTTAAATACATGTGTGAATACATAAACAAATACCGTGTCCCTAGCAAGCTTCTACTAGACTAGCTCGTTGATCAAAGATGGTTAAGGTTTCCTAACCATAGACATGTGTTGTCATTTGATAACAGGATCACATAATTAGGAGAATGATGTGATGGACAAGACCCATCCGTTAGCTTAGCATAATGATCATTCAGTTTTATTGCTATTGCTTTCTTCATGTCAAATACATATTCCTTCGACTATAAGATTATCCAACTCCCGGATACCGGAGTTTGATACCTTGTGTGCTATCAAATGTCACAACGTAACTGGGTAGTCATAAAGATGCTCTACAGGTATCTTCGAAGGTGTTTGTTGAGTTGGCATAGATCGAGATTAGGATTTGTCACTCCGAGTATCGAAGTGGTATCTTCCGGGCCCTCTCGGTAATACACATCATAATCTAGCAAGCAAGCGACTAAGGAGTTAGTCACTAGGTGATGTATTACGGACGAGTAAAGAGACTTGCGTGCTTGAGATTGAACTAGGTATGAAGATACCGACGATCGAATCTCGGGCAAGTAACATACTGGTAGACAAAAGGAATTACGTATGTTGTCATAACGGTTCGACCGATAAAGATCTTCGTAGAGTATGTAGGAGCCAATATGGGCATCCAGGTTCCGCTATTGGTTATTGACTGGAGAGGTGTCTCGGTCATGTCTACATAGTTCTCGAACCCGTGGGTCCGCGCGCTTAACGCTCGATGACGATATTGTGTTATATGAGTTACGTGATTTGGTGACCGAATGTTGTTCGGAGTCCTGGATGAGATCACGGACATGATGAGGAGTATCGAAATGGTCGAGACGTAAAGATTGATATATAGGACGATAGTATTCGGACACCGGAAGTGTTCGGAGGGTAAGGGTACATATCGGGTCACCGGAAGGGTTCGGGCACCCCGGTAAAAGATATGGGCCTTATGGGCCAAGAGGGAAACGCACCAGCCACAAGGGGCTGGTGTACTATATGGGCCGAACCAGGAGGAGAAGGAAAGGGGGGATTCGACCTCCCCCTTCCTTCTCTCCCCCTCCTCTTTCCTTCCCCCTCCGGCAAATAAGGAAGGGTGTGCGCCACTTGGGAGGACCCCAAGTAGGATTCGGCCTATTTGGGGCGCCCTCATGGCTGCTCGCTCGTCCCCCCACCTATATATATGTGGGAGGGGGGCGCCTAGCACACCCAGACAATTGCCTAGCCGTGTGCGGCGCCCCCCTCCACTGTTTACACCCTTAGTCATATTTTCGTAGTGCTTAGGCGAAGCCCTGCGAGGATCACTTCACCATCACCTTCACCACACCGTCGTGCTGACAAAACTCATCTACTACCTCGGCGTCTTGCTGGATCAAGAAGGTGAGGGACGTCACCGAGCTGAACGTGTGAAGAACTCGGAGGTGCCATACATTCGGTACTTGATCGGTCGGAGCTAGAAGAAGTTCGACTACATCAACCGTGTTGTCAAATTCTTCCGCTTACAGTCTACGAGGGTACGTAGACACACTCTCCCCTTCGTTGCCATTCATCTCCATGGATAGATCATTGCGTGTGCGTAGAATTTTTTTTGTTTTCCATCCAACGATTCCCAACAGTGGCATCATGAGCCAGGTCTATGCGTAGATGATATGCACGAGTAGAACACAAAGAGTTGTGGGCGGTGATAGTCATACTGCTTACCACCAACATCTTATTTTGATTCGGCAGTATTTAAGATGAAGCGGACCGGACCAACCTTACATGTCCACGTACATGAGACCGGTTCCATCGACAAACATGCAACTAATTTTGCATAAAGGTGGCTGGCGGGTGTCTATTTCTCCTACTTTAGTTGAACCGAATTTGACTGCGGCCGGTCCTTGAAGAAGGTTAAAACAGCAAACTTGACGAAACACCATTGTGGTTTTATGCGTAGGTAACAACGGTTCTTGCTAGAAGCCCATAGCAACCACGTAAGACTTGCAACAACAAAGTAGAGGACGTCTAACTTGTTTTCGCAGGGCATGTTGTGATGTGATATGGTCAAGACATGATGTGATATGCGTTATTGTATGAGATGATCATGTTTTGTAAAAGTTATCGGCAACCGGCAGGAGCCTTATGGTTGTCTCTTTATTGTATGAAATGCAAACGCCATGTAATTGATTTACTTTATCACTATGCGTTAGCGATAGTTGTAGAAGAATTAGTTGGCGAAGGGCGACCACGGCATAGCGATGGAGATCAAGGTGTCGAGCCGGTGTGATGGAGATCATGACGATGCTTTGGAGATGGAGATCAAAAGCACAAGATGATGATGGCCATATCATGTCACATATTTTGATTGCATGTGATGTTTATCTTTTATGCATCTTATTTTTCTTAAATGCAGCGGTAGCATTACAAGATGACCCCTTAACTAAATTTCAAGGTAAAAGTGTTCTCCCTGAGTATGCACCATTGCTACAGTTCGTCGTGTTGAGACACTACATGATGATCGGGTGTGATAGACTCTACGTTCACATACAACGGGTGTGAGACAGTTTTGCACATGCGGAATACTTGGGTTAAACTTGACGATCCTAGCATGTACAGACATGGTCTTGGAACACTGGAGACCAAAAGGTCGAACATGAGTCATATAGTAGATATGATCAACATTGAGATGTACACCATTGATGACTACCCCATCTCACGTAATGATCGGACATGGGTTAGTTGATTTGGATCATGTATCGTTTAGATGACTTGAGGGATGTCTATCTAAGTGGGAGTGTCAGTGTCAAAACCGGTCGATCTCGGGTAGGGGGTCCCCAACCCAAGGCCCCGAGGATCGAAGGTAAGGTAGGGGCGAGGACACGACGTTTACCTGTGTTGGGCTCTCTTAATGGAGGTAATACCCTACTTCCTGCTTGATTGACTTTGATGATTATAGGGGTTACAAGAGTTAATCTACCTCGAGATCGTAATGGCTAAACCCTAGATGTCTAGCCTGTATGATTTTTTCTTAGCCTCTACGGACTAAACCCTTTGGTGTATATAGACACCGGAGGGGCCTAGGGTTGTACAGAGTTGGTTTACAGAGAAAGGAAACTACACATCCGAACGCCAAGCTTGCCATATCCACGCAAATGAGAGTCCCATCCGGACACGGGGAAAGGCCTTCTATCTTGTATCTTCACGGCCCACCAGTCCGACCCATATCACATAGCCCGGACGCCGGGGACCCCCTAATCCTGGACTCCCTCAGTAGCCCCTGAACCAGGCTTCAATGACGATGTCTCTGGCGCGCAGATTGTCTTCGGCATTGCAAGGCGGGTTCCTTCTTCGAATACTCCAAAGCAGCTGAACAAAAAGAACTATATCCGGCTCTGTATAACAGTTACAACCCTGAACCACGAGGGCGAAATATTTAAACAACATAAGTCATGTCCACTGACAGCTTTTTCGGCGAGACGTTATGTCTGGCCTTATTACTATTCTGATCTGGATCGAGCCCGATCCCTCACCCCACACGCCCGCCACACACCTTTTCAGACTGCTACAGTGGCCACCGCCCGCACTTAGTCGTCTCCTACCCCCCAGCCGGCGGCCTCGCCAACCTCCTGCGCCGCATCACACATCGGAGGCCATTGCCGGAGACCAGCTGCATCCGCCGCGTGCCACCGCCTAATCCCGCCGTCTCGTCGTCGACCACCGCCGCCCCGAGCTTCGGCGCCGCCCCGAGCCCGCTATAGCTCAACTACAGGGCTTTGTGAGCCCCCCTTCCCTTTCCCTCTTCCTCCCTGGAAGATCCGCCGTCGTGCTCGTCTGAGCCTCGCTCTCACCATGCTCATTGCACGCGTTTTGCACGCATGCGCGTCAAGGCGTCTCTCGATCCTGCGCTGGTTCTCTCTTCCCTCTGCCTCGCTGCAGTGAGCACCATCAGCGCCACCGCCTTGCCGCTTTGCGCGGCCACAGACGCGCCAATCAAGGCTGCTTGCCCCGCGACTAAATAAGACCGGCTGTCGCCATGGTTATGGCGACATGCACCTCGGCCAGACGCCCGACGCTCAGCCTTGGCGGCTGCCACCCCGCGACCGATCCGTTACTCCTTGACCAAGACTGCCAAGGCCTCCACGCCATCCGCCTCCCCTCCACAGCGCATCGCCTCATTCATGCCTCACTGGCGCTCTCCTCGCTTCTGGCAGTGCCGGGCTCGGGCTGCGCCCGCCTTGGCGCCCGTTAAGCGCCTAGGCGCCTGGCTAGTGCTCAAGACGCCCACTAGCCCCCAGGGGCCTATGACAGTGGGGCCCCGCGCCCAGAACGTTTTATAAAAAAGAAATTAAAATAAATAAATAAATAATAAGTAAACAAAATGTTAATTAACCAACTAAATTAATTAATTAATTAATTAACTAAATTAATTAACTTAATTAATCTTGTTTAATTAAACTAATTAAACATTAGGCACCTAATTAACTAATTAAACTGATTAATAAGTTAATTAGGTTATTGTACCTATGACATGTGGGACCCACACGTCAGCGACTCAGTCAACACCTCTGTTGACTGCTGACATCATGCTGACGTCAGCATGTACTGTTCTGGATAATGTTGAATTAAATTAATTAGATAAATCCTAAAAATGTTTTAAATCTTTTAAAATTAATATAAAATAAACCGTAACTCGGATTGAAATACTTTCTACATGAAAGTTGCTCAGAACAACGAGACGAATCTGGATACATAACCCATTCGTCCGCCACACATCCCTAGCATAGAGAACATGGAACTTTCCCCCTTTGGTCCTTCTGTCCTAAAACGCGGAACACCGGGAATATTTTCCCGGATGTTTTCCCCTTCGCTTGTGATCACCTATCCCTCGTTAGATCTCCCTAGCACCGCCAGACATTGCCATGTTATGCTTTGTGTTTGCTTTGATTGCTCTATTATTTATTGTGTTCCCCGTTACTTCTTTCAGTGAGACCCGAGACCGGCGACCCCCAGTCGATCGACTACGGTGTTGTGACGATCCTTACTTCTTGCCACAGCAACCAGTAAGCCCCCCGGATCACCAGATATCGCTTATGCCTTCTCTACTGCTTGCATTAGAGTAGCATAGCATATTCTCGCTTTCGGTTAATCCTATTCTCTGCATAGCATTTGTCATTGTTTCTCAGATTTGTTACCCTTACCGCAATCCTAAATGCTTAGTATAGGATGCTAGTATTCCATCGATATCCTACACTCTTGTCTGTCTTCGCCATGCTATACTCTTTGGGCCATGATCACTTGAGAGGTGATCACAGTGCATATGCTATATACTTTATCTTTATTACATTACTTATGATAATCTTTGTTAGGAGATGGGGAAATTTGAAGGCGGTGGCTCCATCCCGGTAGAGGTGGGCATGGGTTCCCGACGGCCCCTGACTGTTACTTTGTGGCGGAGCGACAGGGCAGGTTGAGACCACCTAGGAGAGAGGTGGGCCTGGCCATGGTCGGCATTCGCGGATACTTAACACGCTTAACGAGATCTTGGTATTTGATCCGAGTGCGGCCATCGGCCTATACGCACTAACCAACTACGCTGAGGAACAGATTATGGGCACTGACGTCGTGGTATCACCGAAACCTTCGTGGACGTCAATCGGCGGCGGCTGCCGGATTGGAACGTAAGCCTGCTCTTGTATTAAGGGGCTAGTTACGCTTCCGGTCGCCCTCGCAACGTCTTGAGGTGTGCAATGGGCGATGGGCCCCTGCACCCCTACGCCATAGGATTTAGACCGGCGTCTTGACCTCTGTTGTGTCTAGGTGGGGCTCACGACGTGTTGATCTTCCAAGGCCGGGCATGACCTGTGAAAGTGTGTCCGGCCAAATGGGATCGAAAGCGTGTTGGGTTATGTGGTGCACCCTGCAGTGAAGTTTATCTATTCGATTAGCCGTGATCTTGATAACAGGGCGACTTGGAGTTATACCTTGACCTTATGACAACTAGAACCGGATACTTAATAAAACACACCCTTTCAAGTGCGAGATACAACCCGGTGATCGCTCTCTAACTGTAAGGCAACGAGGAGAGGATCACGGTGTAGGATTATGCTATGCGATGATACTTGGTGAACTTACCATCTACTCTCTTCTACATGCTGCAAGATGGAGGCTGCGAGCGTAGTCTTCGACATGACTAGCTATCCCCTCTTATTACGGCATTACGCGATTCGGTCCACCGATATTTCCTCTTTATACATATACCCATGCATATGTAGTGTAGATCCTTGCTTGCGAGTACTTTGGATGAGTACTCACGGTTGCCTTTCTCCCTCTTTTCCCCCTTTCCTTTCTTCCTGGTTGTCGCAACCAGATGCTGGAGCCCAGGAGCCAGACGCCACCGTTGACGATGAATCCTACTACACCGGAGGTGCCTACTACTACGCAAGGCCGCAGACGATTTACCCCGGGAGTAGTTTAGGAGGATCCTGAGCGGGAGGACTGCGCCTCTTTCGATCTGTATCTCAGTTTGTGCTAGCCATCATATGGCAACTTGTTTAACTTATGTCTGTACTTAGATATTGTTGCTTCCGCTGACTCGTCTATGATCGAGCACTTGTATTCGAGCCCTCGAGGCCCATGGCTTGTATTATGATGCTTGTATGACTTGTTTTATTTTTAGAGTTGTGTTGTGGTATCTTCCCGTTAGTCCCTGATCTTGATCATACACGTTTGCGTGTATGATTAGTGTATGATTGAATCGGGGGCGTCACAAGTTGGTATCAGAGCCGACTGCCTGTAGGAATCCCTCTTCCAAACTCCTTGGCCGAAGTTGAGTCTAGTTAGTTAAAAACTTTTACTAACATGGCTGTGCGGCTTACGGGCCCACGTCGCCATTTGGGTGGTATTAGGATCTTTTACTCCTCGTCTATACTCTGGGACTCTGATCTTCCTTCTATTCAGGTTAAATGAATTTTGCTAACTCTAACATTAGGATCTCGTGATCACTTCCACCCGGAGAGCCCCGTGTTACCGATGATCGCCTGTTGCACCAGAAGATTCCAAGGATACTCTACAATGTGCCATCGCTTTTGCAATTCCCGACCCCCGATAAATCCTTATGGATAACTACTTACACTTGTCGTTCATACATTCATCGCTAGTTGATCTTGTTATTACAAGATACACCGAAATTCTCTCTATTGTTCCGAGAATACTTTGTGCCTACTGCCTTGCAGTTCCTTTCCACCTGAATACCCCTACGGGTAATTTCTCGCCCTTATCGAGTATCCACTCATCCCCAGTTGTTCATGTGTTTCACAATGGTCTTCGAAATACTATTCGATCCTCCAAAATTCCTCAGTAGCTTATTGCTCTGCAATACTTGTCTGCTTGCATTATGGATGTTTTCCATATGTTTGGCAATATTCGTTAGTATCCTTGGACACTGTCATTTTCATCCTATTGTGCGAATGCACGCAATCATCAGTTGATCCTTTTAAATTATCTTTCTGGCTCAGACGTCATTTTGAACATGAGCTTGTTCTCGACCAATCTATTTGCTGTCAATTGTACCCTTAGGTCTATTGAACTTATCCACCCTTGATCGTAACGTCGCCCACGATCCTTCGATTTGGAAATCATAATTCCTTTGATATCTAAGCATCGAATCATTCGGATGTTCTATAATCGATGCCCTTGCATCCTTTCTTCAATCGGTTGTGTGCGATGCTCACATCAGCTCCGCTATGGACCGTCAGATCCTTTATTGGATTATTATTCGACAGTGTCCTCCTTATTCAATAACCTTGTGAGCCTTTCCTCGGATACATAATGCCTTTGGTAAATTGTATCCTCCGCTTTCTAGACCTTGCTCTACTTTCAAGCTTGTATTAATTACTTCTAAAAGATTGTGGTTTATGTTCCTAAGGTACCCCGATGGGTTGAACCTATGCCTTTCTTAATCTGTGTGAACCCGAAAGTTTTCACGGGTCATACTCCTCTGTTAATTCCCCAGGTAGGTTTCCACAATCAACTCATTTTTAATAAGAGCAAGAAGTGAATGAAAGGTTATGCATTGAGGAAGTGGGAGTCGACCTTGAACTTTGTGTTCATGCCCATGGAACCGCGATGTAGATCCTATCATGGAAGCTTCTTGTAATAATAACTATTTCCTTGATATAATATCATCTGATATCGGTGAATTGACCCTTTGCAGTCGTGGTTCCGACCATGTTCTCCTTTAAATACCATTTCTCAGACAAGTGAAAACACTTGTCTTCTGCAGATCAATACATCTCCGCAACCCCTATGTCGATCTTCCTTCGAGTAATACCCTCCAGTATCTCGAGAATATCAAAGAACTGTGTTGCTTCCAATGAGTCTTCATCTAGTATTGCTTCTCACTGATTTCAGATTTCCCCCGGGTTCTGAGTTAATTCACTCGAGAACACCGATATGTGAATCGATTCCGCACTCCGATTCAATAACTCTAAGTAATTTTCGTTGCTTACGAGTTTAAAAATCCTTCAAGTCATTCCTAGCCCGATCAACTATATCAATATCGTGCAAATTTTTCAATGGTGTGCTACCTCGTCCTTATTCCCAGAGCACAACTTTCGACGATGAGCTAATCTTACGTCGATCTTCCTCGTCATATCATTTCTCCTTGAACAACAAACTTGATTTCGAGTTTGTGTCGTACCCATGGTTCCAATAACATTTTGCTTCATCATTCCTTTGACTTGATGTCATCGCCGATCGATTACATCTTCATGAAATCTCTTGACAAATGTGTCATGATCATCATCAGCATTCTGAGCTCTTCTAGGGTATCAATTGAATTCATGATGAGAAATACCATCCTTGCCCTCGATGATTTGTGTTACCATTGACCACTTTATTGCCTTCCGTTCAACACAAACTTGTTAGTGTTTCGTGTTATACCTTGAGTTCCTTGCTATCCAACTTATGTTATGTTCTACCTTGGAGTATTACCATCTTTTATGTCAAAAATGTTGTGAGAATTTCACCACCTCTTAAGAATTCTTGATATAGTAATACTTCTCGCCATCTCCGTTCATATCTTGGTCCCCGTGTTGTTTCTAACGGTGATCTGAGCCATTTAACTTTGATGTGGAATTTCAAAACTTCTAGCAACCCCATTGCTTGAAGTTATTGGTTGATAACTTGATTCTTAGTCTATTGGTTATCAGATCACCATTCTAACATCGGTCATGCTACATAAGCCCATATTTTGGGTGCACCTTTCAACTGATGTTTAATTGGGTATGTTTTCCTCAAGCATATCTCATTATATCATTTGATCTGACAAATGTTATCTCCTTGTTCACATAATTGTGGAAATTCATCCCTTAAGTTCTGGATGAATTGTTGCTGAGTCCATCAGCCACCTCCTCATCCTCTCCTTGGTTAGTTGATGAACTCTTGTTTCGGAACTCGCTTCCATAGTTCATTTCTCGAGAATCTGCAATGTCATCTCGTCTAAATTGTGTTGCACCTCTTTTCTCGGGCATCCTAAGTCCGAGGTATCCTAACACCAGTCATATCTGAATCTCGGTCAGATATGATGGGTGGAACATATTTTCAAGAGTTATAACATTGGTCCTTATATGACCCGGTAAGGTGATGTCATGCCTAGCACACCTGGCCGGGGGACCTATTATTATAGTTTCCTTTCTGGCAAGGTTAACCATTCTTCCATGAGGAAATTGTAAGACTTATTTATAAGTTGTTTCCAATGGATCCTTGGTATCCAAAGTATGACCTTTGTTTGAAGACCATGCCAATGCTATCTCGAAGCATGTCTGTGGTACTCCAATTTACAATAAGAACATTGAAAGCACAATGCTAAATGTTTCTTGAACAGTTATCCAAACACCGTTGTATGGGCAATGTCATGAAATTTCTCTCCCCTTACCTAAAGGGTTTTCTACTTTATATCATGTCGTGGATATCATGCTCTGCTTGTCCTTGGGAAGGATATACCCCCTGAAGTATGTATTTAAACACATTTTCCTTTCCATTGTTTTATTTAAATCTGATAACCGAATTTTCCTTTCCATTATTTTGTTTAACCTTCTTGTGATTTATATGATCTAAGCAGTAATAATTCCCTGCTTATGTAAACACCTTGGTGTTCAACTATGTCAGTAAGACCCTGCTACTATTGTTGATGACCTTCCGGTAACCACCGATGGACGAGAACTTTGCCTATTGGTCCGCCTCATTCAACGAGCAGGAAAATGGTTCTCTTCGTCCCTCGCCCTTGGTACCGATGTGGTTGTCAACATAACTGACAGGCTATTTCTCTGACATGCCTTGCTATCATGATCATGCAAGATGTCAGCGCTCTTCCTACCTTTAACCCACATATTGGGCCCATAACCCACCATTCCACAGGATCGAAACCTGACTCTCCTATACACCCCCTGTTCTTAAAGTTGTTCCTCGCACTTGGCCTCGTATGTGATTCACGAGCCACCTTCCAAGAGATCATCAATTCTGGTATCTGACACAATACTTATTCCCTTTGCTTTGAACCCCTTTCAGGCCCTGTTTTAGGTATCGAACGATTGCTTGCCCGCTCGAAAACTTCCCATGATACCTCCTTACTTTGCTCTCGATATTTTCTTAAGTTTCAATTCGAGAGTTACTTCATCACCTTCCTCGATGTTATCGACCAGGATAGTCGACCTTGCGGAGGTCTGCATTCTCCGGAATGCCCACCCTTTATTCTTTCGTAAGTATGATGGAGTTCCCGAAGAAAGGATGACGACTTCATCATGATGACCTGAAGCAGAGAAATGAAGACATCAATGTATTGGACCGGCCTCTTCGAGAAGAGCAAGCCAGAATGAGAAGACCCGCTAGATTCGTTACCAAACCTTCCCCCTTTCACTACCTCTTAAATCTCGGGACGAGATTTCTTGTAGTGGGGGAGAATTGTGATGCCCGGATAATTAAGCTACATTAATCCCATGTTAATGATGCCACATCACCACGGTTACTATTGTTAATCTCGCGTTAGTTCGAAACCGATCCAAATTCAAATTTGAAAATCAAGTCAAACATTAAAAGTTTTGAAACACTAAAACTAAAATGTACAAAATGGGACAAGGAAATCCTAAGTAATAATGGTGGAGAAACCACATTTTTATAAAAATTAAGTTGCACTTAAATAGTTAAAACAATTAAATAATTCCCTTTTGTAATTCATAAAATATTAAACCATTCATTTAGTTGCCCAACAGTTATTGGGGCAGTAGCATAATTAATAGTACTAATATATGAACTGTTTTTATATTTTGTAAAACTAAAATAAATTAGAAACTAAAGAAAACATTACAAAAAAGAGACCAAAAACAAAGAGGACCCCACAGCCATTTGGGCCAACAGGCCCACTGCCACCTGACCAACCCAGCCCGGCACATCCTGTATAACCCCACTCCTTGTAACCCTAGCCCAACTACCCCACTCCCTCACGTCTCTCTCGTTCTTCCCCACCTCATTTGGATGCAGATCGAGCCCGATCCTCGCCCCACTTGCCACACACCCGCACTCGCGCAGGGCAGCACCCCGCCCCGCCTAGTGCGTCTCCTACCCCCCAGCCGGCGGCCTCGCCAACCTCCTGCGCCGCATCACACATCGGAGGCCATTGCCGGAGACCAGCTGCCTCCATCGCGCGCCATCGCCTGATGCCGCCGTCTCGTCGTCGACCACCGCCGCCCCGAGCTTCGGCACTGCCCCGAGCCTGCTATAGCTCAACTATAGGGCTCTGTGAGCCCCCTTCCCTTTCCCTCTTCCTCCCTGGCAGATCCGCCGCCGTGCCCGTCTAAGCCTCGCTCTCACCATGCTCATTGCACGCGTTGCACGCACGTCGCGCCGCGTCTCCTGATCCCGCGCTGGTTCCCTCTTCCCTCTGTCCCCGCGTGAGCACCACCTCGCCGGCTCGCCCGTCGCCTTGTTGCATTGCCGCGCCAATCAAGGCCGCTTCGGCACAGCATCAAGCGTCGCCATGGTTGCGACATCGCCCCTCGCCGCCAAGGCTCGGCGCCCTTTCATGCCTCTTGCCACCCCGCACCTATCCGTTACTCCCTTGACCGCACCGCCACTGCCTCCGCCGCCTACAGCTCCCCCTCCCACGCGCATCGCCTCCTTCACAGCCTCACCGACGCTCTCCTCCGCTCCGGCCAGTGCCCGGGGCCAGTCGGGCTACGCCTTGACGCCTTCGGCGTTAGTGCACAGGCGCCCGCCATCGCCAAGACGCCCGCTAGCCCTCAGGGCCTATGTGACAAGGGGGGCCCCGCGCTGTAACGTTTTATAAAAAAAAGAAATTAAAATAAATAAATAAATAATACGCAAATAAAAATGTTAATTAACTACCTTAATTAATTAATTAGTTAACTTAATTAATCATGTTTAATTAAACTAATTAAACATTAGGTACCTAATTAACTAACTAGACTGATTAATAGGTTAATTAGGTTATTGTACCTATGACATGTGGGACCCACACGTCAGTGACCCAGTCAACACCTCTGTTGACTGCTGACGTCATGATGATGTCAGCATGTACTGTGCAGATAATGTTGAATTAAATTAATTAGATAAATCCTAAAATGTTTTAAATCTTTTTAAAATTAATATAAAATAAACCGTAACTTTCGGATCGAAATACTTTCTACATGAAAGTTGTCGAGAACAACGAGACGAATCTGGATACATAA
Source organism: Aegilops bicornis (assembly GCA_021605145.1). Lineage (NCBI taxonomy): Eukaryota > Viridiplantae > Streptophyta > Magnoliopsida > Poales > Poaceae > Aegilops > Aegilops bicornis. Next base: position 263,325,742 of record CM038674.1, on the reverse strand, counting down.
CCCGTTCGTCCGCCACACATCCCTAGCATAGCGAACATGGAACTTTCCCCCTTCGGTCCTTTTGTCCGAAAACGCGGAACACCGGGAATATTTTCCCGGATGTTTTCCCCCTTCATCGGTATCACCTATCCCTGCGTTAGATCTCCCCAGCATCGCGTATTGCCATGTTATACTTTGTGTTGCTTTGATTGCTCTATTATTTATTGTGTTCCCCCCGTTACTTCTTTCCGGTAGACCCCGAGACTGCCGGGCGTGACCCCGATTCGACTACGGTGTTGTGACCCTTGCTTCTTGCCGAGCAACCAGGCAAGCCCCCTTGATCACCGGATATCGCCTATTCCTTCTCTCTCTGCTTGCATTAGAGTAGTGTAGCATATTACTTTGCTTTCGTTTAATCCTATTCTCACTGCATAGCTTTGTCATTGTTGCTCTGATTTGTTACCCTTACATGCAATCCTAAATGCTTAGTATAGGATGCTAGTATTCCATCAGTGTCCTACACTCTTGTCCGTCTGCCATGCTATACTACTGGGCCGTGATCACTTCAGGAGTGATCACGAGCATATGCTATATACTTTATACTGTTACATTACTTATGATACTTGTTAGGAGATTGAAATTGAAGGGCGGTAGCTCCATCCTGGTAGAGGTGGGCATGGGTTCCCACGGCCCCATCGTTACTTTGTGGCGGAGCGGCAGGTGGCAGGTTGAGACCTCCTAGGAGAGAGGTGGGCACTGGCCCTATCACGCACTAACCAACTCTGAGGAGCAGTTATGGGCACTCGACGCGTGGTGGTATCACCGGAAGCCTTCGTTGACGTCGGTATTTGGATCGGCGCCAGACGCCGGATTGGAACGTAAGCCTGCTCTTGTATTAAGGGGGCTAGTTCTACTTCCGGTCGCCCTCGCAATGTGTAGGTGTGCAATGGGTGATGGGCCCAGACCCCTGCGCCATAGGATTTAGACCAGCGTGCTGACCTCTCTATTGTGCCTAGGTGGGGCTGCGGCGTGTTGATCTTAGGTCGGGCATGACCGAGGAAAGTGTGTCCGCCAAATGAGATCGAGCGTGTTGGGTTATGTGGTGCACCCCTGCAGGGAAGTTTATCTATTCGAATAGCCGTGATCTTTGGTAACAGGACGACTTGGAGTTGTACCTTGACCTTATGACAACTAGAACCGGATAATTAATAAAACACACCCTTTCAAGTGCCAGATACAACCCGGTGATCGCTCTCTAACAGGTCAACGAGGAGAGGATCACCGGGTAGGATTATGCTATGCGATGATACTTGGTGAACTTACCATCTACTCTCTTCTACATCTTTGCAAGATGGAGGCTGCGGAAGCGTAGTCTTAAATCGAGGACTAGCTATCCCCCTCTTATTCGGCATTACCGATTCGATCCACCGATATTGCCTCTTTACACATATACCCATGCATATGTAGTGGAGATCCTTGCTTGCGAGTACTTTGGATGAGTACTCACGGTTGCCTTTCTCCCTCTTTTCTCCCTTTCCCTTCTTCCTGGTTGTCGCAACCAGATGCTGGAGCCCAGGGGCCAGACGCCACCGTTGACGACGACTCCTACTACATCGGAGGTGCCTGCTACTACGTGCAGGCCGCAGACGACGTTCAGGAGTAGTTTAGGAGGATCCTAGGCAGGAGGCATGCGCCTCTTTCGATCTGTATCTTAGTTTGTGCTAGCCATCTTATGGCAACTTGTTTAACTTATGCATGCTCAGATATTGTTGCTTCCACGACTTCGTCTATGATCGAGCACTTGTATTCGAGCCCTCGAGGCCCCTGGCTTGTATTATCATGCTTGTATGACTTATTTTATTTTTAGAGTTGTGTTGTGATATCTTCCCGTGAGTCCCTGATCTTGATCATACACGTCTGCGTGTATGATTAGTGTACGATTGAATCAGGGGCGTCACAAGAGCAAGTCATCCCTACTCTGGAGCCCAACGAGAGGGTAGTGTTCATCCCCCACTTTCTTCGTGGACTAGGGTTTCCCCTCCACTCTTTCGTCCGTGGCCTCATGTTCTATTATGGGCTAGATTTCCATGATCTAGCCCTGGATTCCATCCTCCACATTTCGACATTCATCGTCGTGTGTGAGGCATTCCTCCGCATCCCCCCCCCCACTTCGGCCTATGGCTCAAGGTCCTCAACGTGAAGCCGAAAGTGGTCGATGGTCAACATGCGGAGTGCGGCGGTGCCATGGTGAGCAAGGTCCCCACCGTCACCTGGCCCAAGGGGGCCTTCGTGGAGACCGTGAAGGGATGGGAACAGGAGTGGTTCTATATCACGGAACCTCGTGACGCCACATGGGCCGCCACTCTTGAGTTCAAATCCACGCCTCAAATGCGGCCTACATCGTGGATTAACAAGGGCCTGGACTGGGTGTCGTCCGATTGGGTGATGACGCTGTAGAAGCGTGTTAAGAGTATGACAAAGAAGAACACCAGTCTTGCCGATGTGGTCCAGGTGATGCTTTTTTGCCGGATTCTTCCCTACCAGCACTGGACTCTTCATATGTGGGAGTTCAATCTGGCCGGCCCTCGGACCCTGCAGCGGCATGATGCATGAAGAGATCTGGAAGCTGCTTTTCAAGGCCCAGAAGTCGTGGCCAGGAATGATCGAAGACCTCGGCCTCAACTGCGCTCATCCGGCCACTCCAGTAAGTTTTAAGATTTCCAAACATAACCTCAACTTGTAAATCCAAGGAGTATGCTGAGCCTTCCATTCTTCCTTTAGGGCTGGACAAAGAAGGCGGAGCGGATCCGATGTCCGGCTCCGCTGCCCGAAGACCTAGCCATTCCTCTACTAACGAAGATGCTGGTCTTGGCACCATACCAGGCGCTGGAGAAGAAGGCCAAGAAGAAGGGCAAGGAGGCCAGAAGTGGCCTTCGCCGTAAAGGTACTTCGGACGTTGCGTCCGGAGATACCAAAGCTCTCTCTTCCCACGTGGGAGATGAAGACAAAGAGGAAGAGGAGGAGAGCAATTCTCCCCTTAAGGGGGGAGAAGAAAAGAGCAGCGTCCGTGGACCTAAAGGTGGAGGCGTCCAAGAAGGGGAAGATCTCCCTTTCGGATGATTCGAAATCGGACGCCGAAGCCATCCTCGAGTGGTGCCCCAGGTCGAAGCCCCTGGCCGAGTCGTAAGTATCATTTACGTATTTTAGTCTGGCCCGTGATCTCCCCCAGCAATCGTCGTCTTCGAGGAACTCGTTGGCACCGGAGATGATGGAGAGCGAAATGCCTCCGCGAGCCTCTCCGCCACATGCCGCGGATGATACTGAGATGTTGTCCCAAAGGACCTCTCCGGGCCAGGGAGAGGTGCGGAAGGCCACTGAAACGACACCAGAGGGTAATGCCTCGACTGCCAAAAACATGGGGGCACAACCCCCACGGAAACTGGCGACGGGGGCCCAAACCAGTCCAGCCCCCAGCCGAATAGAACTCCGGAGACCCACATGGCTCCGGAATCGAGCGAGTAGCCCCCTTTAAGGGAGGGGGAGTGCCGACTCCTCCTGCGACCTCCATCAATCCGGAGGCGCCGGACACATTGAGGGAAGCACTTCAACATGATTCCGTCATGGAGGAGCACCGTACCTTGACGGGTACAGTGGTTGAGAAGGTTCAATCCGCCAAAAGCGGACTGAATGAAGCTTTTACTAGCCTGTTAGCAGGCTTTGAGGTATGTGATATAATATTATTAGCCGCTTTTCGTATTGGAAAAATATGCCTGTATATAGATTGTAGCCCTTGAGACTCTTTTCAGCTCTTTGGAAAAAGCGGGCGGATAGAGGATCAAATATTCGCCGGAGATTACACGCTTATTTATTTTGATAAACATGCTTCACTGTTAGCGGCTTCAGCCAAGGACGCTGAAGTTTCCGAACTCCAGCGGAAACTGAAGTTGGCTGATGGTGAGGTCGACCGTATTAACAAGCGGTTCGATGAGGCCCAAGGTATGCTTCTAAAAGACCCCTTACAAGCCTAAATTGTAATGCAAACTCGGAGTTTAAGCTCATGTGCTACTATGTGTATGATTGCAGGTAGTGCTGCTGCGGTCGAGACCCTCAGGGGTGAACTTGCCCAGGCCAAGGAGCAGGCAAGGGTGAACAAAGCGGCTGCTGATGAAGCGGACGAGGACTTGAACTCCGAGCAGGTCGTCCGCCGCAAATACGAGGAGCGGGTGACCGAAGTGGAGCAAGCACTCAAGGACGCCGCCAGCGAGTGCGAGAACCTAGAGAAGAAGAATAAAGCCCAGGCGACCGACCTTGCCAAGGCCCTTCAAGAGGCAGAGGAGGCGCGGGCCGAATCCCGAGTGGTGTGCGAGGAGATCAAGCGGGCCGGACAGATAGCGGCTGGTAAGCCCTTTCTCTTACAGAGTAAATTCGGCAATCAGAAGCATGTCTTGCTCACTTGAATGTGGAGTGCTCCAAACGCTTTTGCGGATCTTCTGAAGAGTGCTGCCGACACCGCGCAGTTCTTCCGGACCCAGGAGGGGCACACGACGGAGGAGCTCTTCTGGTCATAGTTCACGGCGCAGGAGTGCCCATCGTTGTTTAATGACCAGATGGCGCAGTGGGCCGAGCTGCATAGGATGTCCGGATTGGCCATGAGGGACATCATAGTCCGGCTGTGGCCGGCCGAACCCGTCCCAAGCAGCTATTTTGGCTTTGGTGCGGCCGAGCTTCGTTGATCGCTGCCTCAATTAGCGATCAAGCGGTAAATCCGCAATATAGAAGGTGCGCGGCTGGCCTTTGCCCGTGTCAAGATGCACTGGGCTTAAATGAAGGCCGCTGTCATGGCAGTTGAGGGTCCGCCCGGAGGCAAGGACCACCACAAGCCGGAGTGCTATTTTGAAGACATCGTGGAGGGTGCCCGCTTGATAGAGGGCCAGTGCTCGAAGGACATCATGTTCGAGTGAATGTATCCAAATGTTGGGGAACGTAGTAATTTCAAAAAATTTCCTACGCACACGCAAGATCATGGTGATCCATAGCAACGAGAGGGAAGAGTGTTGTCCACGTACCCTCGTAGACCGAAAGCAGAAGCGTTAGCTGCTTAGCGGTTGATGTAGTCATACGTCTTCACGATCCGACCGATCAAGTACCGAACGCACGGCACCTCCGAATTCAGCACACGTTCAGCCCGATGACGTCAATCAAACTCCGATCCAGCCAAGTGTTGAGGGAGAGTTTCGTCAGCACGACGGCGTGGTGATGTTGTTGATGTTTTACCGGCGACGAGCCCAGCTTTCGCACCGCTCTGATGTATCGAGGTGGACTATGGTGGAGGGCGGGCACCGACATGGCTAAGAGATCAATGATCAATTGTTGTGTCTAGGGTGCCCCGCTGCCTTGTATATAAAGGAGCAAGGGAGGTGCGGCGGCCAGGAGGCGAAGCGCAGAGGAGGTCCTACTCCTCTGGGGAGTAGGACTCCCCCCTTCCATGTTGGACTAGGAGAGAGAGGGGGAAGAGGTGGAGGGAGAAAGGAGCAGGGGGGCCCTCTCCTTGTCCTATTCAGGGGGGGAGGAGGCAGCTGCCCCGCCTGAGTCTCCTCTCCTCTCTTCCACCAATGTCAGGACCGGATTTTTGGGATATATTGTCCCAGAAAATGATCCTTGTGCTCATCAGTCTGTGATTCTTGTTAGCTAATGAGGCACCAACTTGATCTGAAATTCCAAGCAAAGTACATAATATGTAGTACAAGACCATTGTGGCCTATGAGGTACCACAAATGGTTTCTAGTGGCTGATGGCGAGGCGGTTTGTGGTTCAACAGTGTCTATGGGACTCCATTTCCCACAGGGAACAAGCTGACCCGGGATAACTCCTATCTTCGCGAGGCTTCTATCATCATTACGTAGGTTAAGGGCTGTCATCATAGCGCTTCTCTCCATGCAAGAAATCTGGCCAAGACAATAGCGAGGACAAGCGGTGAGTACTTTGAATGTACTCGAAACATTATGAATTTCTTTGGTATAATATAACAAATGATAATCATGCTCCGAAATATTCTATGATCACAATGTCAGTCACGAAATAAAAATCCATGAGGCACACAAGCAGGTTGTTTATATAAAACATAAGTACGCAATCAGAGAGTAGAAATAGAATGCACCGATCAGGTGTCTGAAGCGTCGCCTCGAAAGGATAATAATATAAAGCGTGCCTCAGTCGGGCGTCTGAGCAACACCACATAAAGGGCTTATAAGTGAAACAAGTAACAAACATGCCTCAGTCGGGCGTCCGTGCAACACCACATAAAGGGCTTATAAATTAAATAAATAACAAACATGCCACAGTCAGGCGTATGTGCGACACCACGTAAAGGGCTTATAAAGTAAATAAATAACAAACATGCCACAGTCGGGCGTCTGAGCAACACCACATAAAGGGCTTATAAGATAAATAAATAACAAGCATGCCACAGTCGGGCGTCTGAGCGACACCACATAAAGGGCTTATAAGAGGATAGTCACAGTGAATATCTAGGAGGTAGAACCGTGCCAGGGATACTCAATAATTCAATTAATATAAAGGGTTAGTCCATAATAATAATAATCTTAATCATCATAAGTCACAAGTCATGATCCGTGTCCTGGTTTAGCAGTTTCTCCTCCGAAGACCGACACTAAGACCGACACTTGACCCATCCCAGACTGTAGTCCTTACCCATGGACACGGCTATTCGAATAGATTTAACCTCTGCAGAGGGTGTACTCTTTACCCATGAGTAATGGATTCCTTTAGTCCATGGGACTAATTCCATTCTGATCTTTTAATTGAAAACACACGACCAAGACACACCAGCTTAACTACGGTGTGCAGAATCACCCACGACACCTATTAAGCAAAACTCTAAGTGGGGCGGCTACAACCTCGATTAGCATGGGATCAAATTTATCTGGCGCTACTAAGGGGTGCCCCCTCTCGGTCCCAACGGAAACACCCATGCCCGGACCAAGTGGCATGCCCTCTAGGGTGCAGTAGGTATCTTCCACCATGGCCTCTCTATACGGTGTGTGCCAAGAAAGGGGTTGACAACTTCTTGAAGCTGTGCCCTACACTGTGAGGGGACAAGTGGTAGTACGAAACAAGTATGGGGGTTACTGGAGCAAGACTCGATCTATGGTCGACTCAGGAGGTTTTAAGTATTTCCTGCATGATTAGCATAACAAATATATTTCAGCCAACACACGGAATCACCACTCATCATACCTCATCATGCCATACTGGACACAACCGTCTCGACGAGGAACTAGAGACAAGCTCGTGTCTACCCAAGACAGAGACTTTCCCGGCTTCCATCCGGTAGGCATGGAAGGCATACGAGGATGATTACTATCACAAGCATAACCATTTCCAACAGCAAAGACTCTTCATTATGCACTCATGCGTATGATCATATCATCACAAAATAGAGAATGCTCCATGTCAAGGTGGTGTTGTAACCATATCAAACAACACACAAAAATATTATGCCAGGGTTCAGAATGCTTGCCTTCAAGTTGTGGAGAGGCAGGGTGCATTCCAAAACTTTTTGAAAGTTTTCCTCTCTCTCCAACAATCCTATTTTGAGAGAATTCAAATTAACACAAAGTTTCAAAACAGTACAAAAACGTTGTTTGGAAAATTTTCAAATAAATATGAAAATAAAATAGACAAAATTTTAGAAACAACAGAAAAAGAATCAAATCATTTGGACTTATATTTAAAAAGTTATAGCCAGTCAAAGTTTAGTCAAAATTCTGTTTTTAAATAAAACAGAAAAAGAAAAACGTTTCAAATAAAAACACGTAGGAGACATACTCTGGGTTACGCCTCCACTTACGCCAGCGTGGATCGGCTCATGGAGTCACCGACAGTGGGTCCCTTGGGCCCCACTGGTCGAGTTTGACGATCGCCCGTGCCCTCCTCCTCCTCTGGCGAGCAGGCGGGGCTCCAGCCGATCGACGCCCGTGAGCAGTGGCTCCCAACGGGACTCGAGTAGGATGGATCCGCCAGTCCCGAGCGGTCCTCCCGGTGGTCGAACGGCTGGTGGGGATGAAGGGAGTCACCGGCGGCGAGCTCTGCGGCGGAGGTGGCCTCGGGAGGATTTGGGGGTTTGGGCTATGGTGGCTCTCCGTCGAAGCTGAGAGGTTGGGCGGCTCCGCAAGGTCGAGAGGAGTTGGACGGTGCTACTGGATGGGTTGGGGAGGCTCTGTTTACGACGCACGGCACCAGAGTGCGGTGGCGACCGAACTGGCCGGAGACGAGGAAGAAGACCTCCCCGTCGGTTCTGCGAGGCTATGGGAGTGCTAGGTGGATGGCTTGAGGTTGCCTGGGGGTTTGGAGGAGCTCGGGGGTCCTTTCATAGGCGGCCGAGGTCGGTTCTGCCAATGAGGGATAAGATCGACAATGAATCCGCCGTTCTATTCTTTCTGACGGACGTGGCGGCGGCGTCTGCAGACGGGCTCATGGATGAGCTTCGAGCTGTTCGAGGAGCAGTGGCCTTGGTATGGCTCAGCGGCGTCGTCCATAGAGGTGTCGGGCGGCGGTGGCGGCTCTTGATGGTGGCGCTGTAGGCGCCGAGGAGGGGGCCAGGCGGCTGCAGTGAGGGAGGGGCAAAGCCTGGCTGCAGTGGCCAAGGGACGAGCAGGCGCTGAGGCCCGGCGCAGGCGTGGCGACTTCGAGGCGCACCTGCGATGCAAAGCAGCGCTACAGCCCACGCCCGAGGCATGCATGCTAGGTGCTCGGCGTAATGCCGGGCCACAAGGCTAGAGGGCTTGGATGAGGCTGGGGTTTAGCAGGTCTAGGTTAGAGTTTTCAAGGAGATTAGTGGACATGGTGGTTTGGTCAAGGGATCAAGTCCACAATGCAAACTAAAAACCAAGCCAAAACTGGCCATGCACACAAGGTGTTTGACAGAATGCTATGGTCATCTAGGCATCTCTTGGGGTGGCCAAAAACTCCATATCATAGTCTCTTTAGATGTAGGTGATGGTGGCAAGGTTAGTTTGGCAAGAACAGAAACTTGTTAGTGCAAGTTTTTGAGAAAACTAATCTTTGAATGGAAAGTAAAGGAGCATCATTGCATGGACCAAAAACACTCCAATGGGTCCACTCTCACGGACTTAAGGGTTTTGTAGGGTGGTTTATAAGCAGGAGAAAGATCATGGGCACTAGAGCAAAAAAATAGGGTTGCAGTAGAAAATGACAAACTGGACCAGAGAGCAAAAGAGGATGATTTGTTCAAATTTTTCAAAGAACACCAGTGGATTTTTGCATAAAGTTGAATAATATACTCCTACTAACATCCCCTAATTTTGGTGGAAACTTTAAAGGAATATTTAAATAGGTTGTAGTGCAAAAGTGCAAACTGGACCAGATTTGAAAACTTGGGGTAGAGCTCAAAATCTCCAAATGACCAAAATATATTTTTGCATAAAAGTGATTTAGGAACATCACTTGTCATCCCCAAATTTTGGTGGGATTTTAAATAAATTTATCAAAGGGTTGTAGTGCAAAAGAGGCTCTAAGGCTTATGAGAAACCATTTTCAAGAGAAATAAAGCTCGGGAAAATACTTGTATAAATAATTCTTACGATAAAAGAAATGTTTTCTTGAGAGGGTATACAAGTCCAATAATATTTTAGGAAAGTTTTCACTTGGGGTAAAAACTCCACAATATGAGAGAAAAGAGAGGTTCTGAAACCAAAAGATAAATCCAGAAAATAAAAATTTAATTTCTTGGCAAAATTTTAATAAACAAATCATGGTTAAATTTTTGGGGTGTTACAACACTACCCCCCTTAAGAAAAATCTCGTCCTCGAGATTTGCTAAGGGTGGTTTTGAAAATATTACTCCTATTAGCTGAAACCAAACAGTTTACTCATAGCACAAACTTAGGGTACAACGCATGAGCTGCAACACATAAATAAATGCTGGGACAATAAACATAGCAGTGACGTCTACAATGAAAACGGTAAACGGACAGGGTCCTGCGAAAACGTCTCTGGTATCGGGGCACACTCCTCTTTTATCGGGGGAAGCGGATTGACTAGTCGGTGAATTCGTCTCTCCTGGTTGGGCTTCAGTGGTCTGCCGATGGCGATCTGAGGATTTAAATCAGCAAGGTTTTGGAGATAACCCATTACCCGCTGGGTCAAACGCTCTTGAGCGATGACATATTGGGCAAGGTTGGCCAGTACTGGGTCTCTCTCAATTCGTCCACCGGGAAAAGAGGTTACTGATACGTCTCCAACGTATCTATAATTTTTGATTGCTCCATGCTACTTTATCTATTGTTTTGGACTATATTGGGCTTTATTTTCCACTTTTATATTATTTTTGGGACTAACCTATTAACAGGAGGCCTCAGCCTGTAATTGCTGTTTTTTTGCCTATTTAGGTGTTTCAAGAAAGCGGAACATCAAACGGAGTCCAAAGCGGAATGAAACCTTGAGCGTGATCTTCTCACCGAGCGATCCGGAGACTTGGACCCTACTCCAAGGAGTGCGAGGCGGTCACGAGGTGAGGCGCGCCCAGCTGCCTCGTGGGCCCCTCGACGCTCCACCGACGTAGTCCTTCCTCCTATATATACCTACGTACCCCCAACAGATCAGGAGGGGAGCCAAAAACCTAATTCCACCACCGTAACTTTCTTTATCCACGATATCCCATCTTGGGGCCTGTTAGGAGCTCTCACGTGGAGGGGGCATCTACCACAGAGGGCTTCTACATCATCACCATAGCCCCTCCGATGAAGTGTGAGTAGTTTACTTCAGACCTTGGGTCCATAGTTAGTAGCTAGATGGCTTCTTCTCTCTTTTTGGATCTCAATACAATGTTCTCCCCTCTCTCGTGGAGATCTATTCGATGTAATCTTCTTTTTTGCGGTGTGTTTGTTGAGACCAGATGAATTGTGGGTTTATGATCCGGCTTATCTATGGAAAATATTTGATTCTTCTCTCAATTCTTTTATGTATGATTGTTATCTTTGCAAGTCTCTTGAATTATCCGTTTGGTTTGGCCAACTAGATTGGTAGTTCTTGCAATGGGAGAAGTGCTTAGCTTTGGGTTCAATCTTGCGGTGACCTTACCCGGTGACGTAAAGGGTTGCAAGGCACGTATTGTATTGTTGCCATCGAGGATAACAAGATGGGGTATTTATCATATTGCATGAATTTATTCCTCTACATCATGTCATCTTGCTTAAGCGTTACTCGCTTTTTTAACTTAATACTCTAGATGCATCTTTGGATAGCGGTCGATGAGTGGAGTAATAGTAAGTAGATGCAGAATCGCTTTCGGTCTACTTGTCGCAGACGTGATGCCTATATACATGATCATTGCTGGATAACATCATAACTATGCTCAATTACATCCAATTGCTCAACAGTATTTTGTTCACCTTTGTAGAATACTTATGCTCTTGAGAGAAGCCACTAGTGAAACCTATGGCCCCCTGGGTCTATTCTCATCATATCAATCTCCATCACTTTATTTACTTGCTTTTGCTTTTTACTTTTTACTTTGCATCTTTATACCAAATATACCAAAATATTATCTCTATCGGATCTCACCCTCGTAAGTGACCGTGAAGGGATTGATAACCCCTAAGCGTTGGTTGCAAGTAGCTATCGTTTTGTGCGGTCACGAGGGACTTGCGCGTGGCCTCCTCTGGATTGATACCTTGGTTCTCAAAAAACTGAGGGAAATACTTACGCTCTTGTGCTGCATCATCCTCTCCTCTTGAGGGAAAACCAACGCAAGCTCAAGGCGTAGCAAGAAGGATTTGGCGCCGTTGTCGGGAGGCTTACGTAAAAGTCAACATACCAAGTACCCATCACAATCCCTATCTCTCGCATTACATTATTTGCCATTTGCCTCTCGTTTTCCCTCTCCCCACCTCACCCTTGCCATTTTATTTGCCCTCTCTTTCCCAATCTCCTCCTCTCTTTTCGCTCTCCTTCTTAGCCTTGCTTGCCACTATATGTCCAAATCGGGAGATTATCGTTGATATGGACAATAATGATAACACGAGAAAATCCGAGGCTCGACCGATGAACCCCCTATCTTGCATACTAAAAAGTTTCGAATCGGTAGTGGTAACATCATTGGAAAAGGTGTTATTCAAGATTTCATTACTTGTGCCGGTGCTTTACCTTCGATGGGTTGCTCTATTCTTCATAGAACTAGTAGTCTCGCAGATGCTATCGCTATGCTTGTAGTTGAACTTGAAAGAAATTTATGCATATGCATCCTTGCATACAAAGGATTTTCCTAGAATTCTCTAATATTGAGCATTCTTCGGTTAAGCATGCTGTTACTATTTTTTTGGCTCACGAGTTCAGATTTATTATAAGAGAGGCCAAAGAAATCTTTGCGCACTATAGGGTGGATTTCGGTCGTCCTCCCATAGAAGCGATCCTCTATGATCAAGAGGAATTTAGACGTTTTCAATCTTCGGACTATGTTGCTCTTAATGAAAATCTTAGAAAAAAGGTCCCTACCAATGTCTTGGTTGATTGCATTAACGAGCTTAATAATGAATTTTCCCTTTGCAACGATGAGCTAGGATACTCTCTTGAGTATAGGCTCACAAGATTTTGCCAAAAGAATGCTTTTAGTGATGAAATAGTTGTGCACTATGAGGGGCCAAAGGAGGAACCCGTTCCTCCTGTGATTGATCTTGGGGACCTTTGCCCCACTAAATTTAGCCCTTTCGATTACTTTTGCTTGCCACAAAGGAAACTTGCTGCCAAACGTAGAGAATAGGAAATGAGCTTTCAAGATCTATCTTATTATTACGGCACCACTTAGATCTATCCTTGCTTTTATGCCTAGCTAGGGGCGTTAAACGATAGCGCTTGTTGGGAGGCAACCCAATTTTATTTTGTGTTTTTTGTTTTTGGTTCTGGTTAGGAATAAATAATCCATCTAGCCTCTGTTTAGATGTGGTTTTATCTTTTAATTAGTGTTTGTGCCAAGTTGAACCTATTGGATCTTCTTGGATGATAGTTATTTGATCTTGCTGTAATTTCCAGAATCTTTGTGCTTAGTGCCCGAATTGTTAAAAATCACCAGAACGTGATAAAATACTGATTCCAATTGCTGCTGATCAATAAACAAATTTTCCAGGTCGTCTAATTTTGGTAGAATTTTTTGGGTTCCAGAAGTTTGCGTTAGTTACAGATTACTACAGACTGTTCTGTTTTTGACAGATTCTGTTTTGCGTGTGTTGTTTGCTTATATTGATGAATCTATGGTTAGTAAAATAGTTTACAATCCATAGAGAAGTTGGAATACAGTAGGTTTAACACCAATATAAATAAAGAATGAGTTCATTACAGCACCTTAAAGTAGTCTTTTGTTTCCTTTCTCTAACGGAGCTCACGAGATTTCTATTGAGTTTTGTGTTGTGAAATTTTCAAGTTTTGGGTGAATTCTTTTGATGGATTATGGAACAAGGAGTGGCAAGAGCCTAAGATTAGGGATGCCCATGGAGCCCCCAAGATAATCCAAGGACACCAAAAAGACAAAGCTTGGGGATGCCCCGGAAGGCATCCCCTCTTTCGTCCACTTCCATCGGTAATTTACTTGGAGCTATATTTTTATTCACCAACATGATATGTGTTTTGCTTGGAGCGTCTTGTATTATTTGAGTCTTTGCTTGTTAGCTTACCACAATCATCCTTGCTGTACACAACTTTTGATAGAGCCATATATGAATTAGAATTTGATAGAATACTCTATGTGCTTCACTTATATCTTTTGAGCTTGATAATTTTGCTCTAGTGCTTCACTTAGATCTTTTAGAGCACGGTGGTGGATTTGTTTTAAAGAAACTTGATCTCTCATGCTTCACTTAGATTATTTTGAGAGTCGTTAATAGCATGGTAATTTGCTTAATGTTAATATACTTGGTGTTCAAGATATGTGAAACTTTCTTTGAGTGCGTTGAATACTAAGATAAGTTTGATGCTTGATAATTGTTTTGAGATATGGAGGTAATAATATCAAAGTCATGCTAGTTGAGTAGTTGTGAATTTGAGAAATACTTGTGTTAAAGTTTGTAAGTCCCGTAGCATGCACGTATGCTTAAAGTTGTGTAACAAATTTGAAGCATGAAGTGTACCTGGCTTGTGCATCCTTATGAGTGGCGGTCGGGGACGAGCGATGATCTTTTCCTACCAATCTATCCCCCTAGGAGCATGCGCGTAGTACTTGAATTTTGATGACTTCTAAATTTTTGCAATAAGTATATGAGTTCTTTTGACTAATGTTGAGTCCATGGATTATCGCACTTTTACTTTTCCTCCATTTCTAGACTCTTCTGTTCCGTTCATTGCCCTTTCTCTCATTGTGTGTTGGCGCAAACTTCACGGTGCATCCAAACCCCGTGATACGATACGCTCTATCACACATAAACCTCCTTATATCTTCCTCAAAATAGCCACCATACCTACCTATTATGGCATTTCCATAACCATTCCGAGATATATTGCCATGCAACTTCCATCATCATCATCATGACATACATTACTTTTGTCATATTGCCATTGCATGATCATGTAGTTGACATCGTATTTGTGGCAAAGCCACCATGCATTATTTTTCATACATGTCACTCTTGATTCATTGCATCATCCTTTAAGACATCACCGGAGGCATTCATATAGAGTCATATCTTGCTCTAGTTTCGAGTTGTAATCCTCATGTTGTAATCAATAGAAGTGTGATGATCATCATTATTAGAGCATTGCCCAAAAAAAAGAAAGGCCAAAAAGGCCCAAAAAAAATAAAAGAAAAGGGCAATGCTACTATCTCTTTTTCCACACTTGTGCTTCAAAGTAGCACCATGTTCTTCATGTAGTGAGTCTCATATTTTGTGCTTCAAAGTAGCACCTCGTTCTTCATGTAGTGAGTCTCATATATTGTGCTTCAAATTAGCACCATGTTTTTCATATGATAAGTCTCCTAAGTTGTCTTTTTCATACTAGTGGGAATTTTTCATTATAGAACTTGGCTTGTATATTCCCTCGATGGGCTTCCTCAAATGCCCTAGGTCTTCGTGAGCAAGCAAGTTGGATGCACACCACTAGTTTTCTTTTGTTGAGCATTCATAGCTCTAGTGCATCCGTTGCATGGCAATTCCTACTCCTCATGTTGACATCAATTGATGGGCATCTCCATAGCCCGTTGATTATCCTTGTCAATATGAGAATTTCTCCTTTTTTGTCTTCTCCACACAATCCCCATCATCATATTCTATTCCACCCATAGTGCTATATCCATGGCTCACGCTCATGTATTGCGTGAAGGTTGAAAAAGTTTGAGATTATTTAAGTATGAAACAATTGCTTGGCTTGTCATCGGGGTATAGAAGTTGGGAACATCTTTTTGTGTGATCTAAAATGAAGCATAGCCTAAGTATATGATTTTGTAGGGATGAACTTTATTTTGCCATGTTATTTTGAGAAGACATGATTGCTTTGATTAGTATGCTTGAAGTATTATTATTTTTGTGTCAATATGAACTTTTGTCTTGAATCTTTGGATCTGAATATTCATATCACAATTAAGAAGATTTACATTGAAATTATGCCAAAGTATCACTCCGCATCAAAAATTCTTTTTTATCATTTACCTACTCGAGGACGAAAGGTGAATTAAGCTTGGGGATGCCTCGATACGTCTCCAACGTATCTATAATTTTTGATTGCTCCATGCTACTTTATCTATTGTTTTGGACTATATTGGGCTTTATTTTCCACTTTTATATTATTTTTGGGACTATCCTATTAACCGGAGGCCCAAATTTTAATTGCTGTTTTTTGCCTATTTCAGATTGTTTCAAGAAAGCGGAATATCAAACGGAGTCCAAACGGAATGAAACCTTGAGAAACGTGATCTTCTCACGAACGTGATCCAGAGACTTGGACCCTACTCCAAGGAGTGCTGAGGCGGTCACGAGGGTGGGGCGCGCCCTCCCCCTTGGCGCGCCTGCCTCGTGGGCCCCTGACGCTCCACCGACGTACTCCTTCCTCCTATATACCTACGCACCCCCCAACAGATCAGGAGGGAGCCAAAACCTAATTCCACCGCCGTAACTTTCTCAGATCCATGAGATCCCATCTTGGGGCCTGTTAGGAGTTCACGGAGGGGGCATCTACCACGGAGGGCTTCTACATCATCACCATAGCCCCTCCGATGAAGTGTGAGTAGTTTACTTCAGACCTTTGGGTCCATAGTTAGTAGCTAGATGGCTTCTTCTCTCTTTTGGATCTCAATACAATGTTCTCCCCCTCTCTCGTGGAGATCTATTCGACGTAATCTTCTTTTTGCGGTGTGTTTGTTGAGACCGATGAATTGTGGGTTTATGATCCAGCTTGTCTATGGAAAATATTTGATTCTTCTCTGAATTCTTTTATGTATGATTAAGCTATCTTTGCAAGTCTCTTCGAATTATCCGTTTGGTTTGGCCAACTAGATTGGTAGTTCTTGCAATGGGAGAAGTGCTTAGCTTTGGGTTCAATCTTGCAGTGACCTTACCCAAAGGATGTAAAGGGTTGCAACGCACGTATTGTATTGTTGCCATCGAGGATAACAAGATGGGGTATTTATCATATTGCATGAATTTATTCCTCTACATCATGTCATCTTGCTTACATGCGTTACTGTTTTTAACTTAATACTCTAGATGCATCCGGATAGCGTTGATGAGCGGAGTAATAGTAAGTAGATGAGTAATCGTTTGGTCTACTTGTAACGGACGTGATGCCTATATACATGATCATTGCCTGGATAACATCATAACTATGCTCAATTTTGTCAATTGCTCAACAAAGAATTTGTTCACCGGTAGTAGAATACTTATGCTCTTGAGAGAAGCCACTAGTGAAACCTATGGCCCCGGTTCTATTGTCATCATATCAATCTCCATCACTTTATTTACTTGCTTTTTGCTTTTACTTTTTACTTTGCATCTTTATACCGAAAATACCAAAAATATTATCTCTATCAGATCTCACCCTCGTAAGTGACCGTGAAGGATTGACAACCCCTAAGCGTTGGTTGCGAGTAGCTATCGCTTTTGTGCCTCAGACGAGGGACTTGGCGTGGCCTCCTCTTGGATTGATACCTTGGTTCTCAAAACTGAGGGAAATACTTACGCCATCTTGTGCTGCATCATCCTCTCCTCTTCAGGGAAAACCAACGCAAGCTTGAGACGTAGCAGTTACTTCTCTGGGTGCTGTACGACTCGGGAAATAATAATACCCTCATTCACTGGCATAGGGTACCGCGAATCAAAGGCGAGCTAGCGCTTCGTACGCAGCAACTTCTATGGCCATTTGCGGAGTCGGCATAGACTTTCCCACGACGGAGACTTCCGTTGGGTCTTGGTTTGGGTTTGTGGGAGGGATGTGCACCACTGCCCAATATTTCGAGGTGGATAGGGTGATCCTCGATTTGAGCAACTCATACTGGGGTGGTTGGATAGAACTCATGGTACTGCGGGTAAAGTCCCACAATATTTTAACAAAACTACCCGGGGTGGCATCTGGGGTTCTCGAGATAAATACTAGGGCTCGGCATGGCAAGGAATGGGCGTGAGAGTTGTGCACAAGGTGAGGGTACTTGGCAAGGTCACGAGGTGGCCTTTTATATAGCATCTGGCTGGGTCATAAATCGTGGTGAGGGCAACTAGTTTGTCGGTTACGCTCGTGGGATCGAGGTCAATGCCACAGATACATATATCTCGCAAAAGTGCTTTAATGACATCAGGTGTCGGGGTGGTTTTTGGTAGCTGTGCCCGGAATTAAAAATGCAACCGCACACTAACATATTTATGCATGGCTACTATGTAAACAGAGGCACACAAGCAGGCCGCATTATTTTTGGCGATACGGGATCACACAATTACGGGGCGTAGAAATACTAAGGCTCGTTACTACTCGAGTGACTTAGTCTACCTCGTTTATATCTAAGCGGGCGTGCCTTGTGGATGCCGAGGCTTCTCCAAGGGCTTCACCGTCAAGTTAGCCGGAGGGGTTGAGAAACCGCAGGGTCGGGGTAGCGATGATGACCATCGCGGGGTCATACACGGTCCCGTTGGAGCGTGTTCCCGAAAGGCGACGAAGCACTTCTGGGGACACCAAAGCACCTTGGTCGATAGCTGGTGCTGACCTCAAGGACTCGATCGGTTGTCCGAACATCACGACTGGGTTGTCGGCGTCGGGCTCATCTTCTCTTCTTGCCGGGGCTCGGCGGATCAGTTCTCCACGAGCTGCAATCAGATCAAGGGTGATTTGATCAAATAGTCCCTCTAGTGCACTTACATAGCGCACCAGATGCAACAATGCAGGATCCGTCTCGTGATCTCCGTTGGCAACTTTGGGGTGGCCTACCATACCGATCCACGGCTAGGGTAGTAGTAGAACGAGTTTACAGTTAACTCTAGGCAACAAGTGTCGGAGTTGAACTATAGCCTCTCGAGCAGCTAGTTGGATGGTCAGTGGCTCAAAGGAAGTTGTCCTTGGCCCGAAACTCAGAAGGCGTTCTGGCGATAGACCCCTACCATAGATGTGCACTGTGGCCCAGAATTGACGGCTCTCATCGCTCATGGGCCCTTGGTACACCACAAATTCTGGGGGCTCTTCTAATGCAAAGGCATGGCGGGTGAGGTTTGCTAGCACGGTCACAAAACCTCAAAGGTTGGTTGCTGTGGTCTCATTGTGAACAATGGGTCCAGACATTTTAGCTTGGTTTGGGGTAGAGGCTGTGCTGTGCTGGGTTGAGGTTAGCGTGCCCTTTTTATAGAAAAAGGGGACAGAGTCTTCCTTCGCACGCCATGTAATGAGACACTTTAGGTGTCGGTCATCATGCTGTGATCGACTGTGCTAGGCTAATAGGTTGGGCATCGACTGCCAAAAAGTGTCGGGTCACTGGGTGGCTATCTTACACGAGAAGCTTGGCTGGGGTTAGGTTAAGGTCTGGTGGGTTGGTTAACCTAGGTTTTTCGACCTGCCTAAGATAGGATTAGCCAATGGCTCTGATACCAAGGTTGTCATGACCGGATTTTCGGGATATATTTTCCCAAGAAATGATCCTTGTGCTCATCAGTCCCAGGATTACTGTTAGCTGATGAGGCACCAACTTGATACAGAAATTCCAAGCAAAGTACATAATATGTAGTACAAGACCATTGTGGCCTATGAGTACAACAAATGGTTTCTAGTGGCTGATGGCGGAAGTGGTTTGTGGTTCAACAGTGTCTAAGGGACTCCATTTCCCACAGGAACAGCTGACCAGGATAACTCCTATCTTCGCGAGGCTGCTATCATCATTGCGTGGGTTCTGGGGCTGTCATCGCAATGCTCCTCTCCATGCAAGAAATCTGGCCAAGACAATAGCCAGGGACAAGCCAGTGAGTACTTTGAATGTACTCGCAAACATTATGATCACTTGTATAATATAACAAATGATAATCATGGTCTGAAATATTCTATGATCACAATGTCAATCACGAAATAAAAATCCATGATGCGCAAGCAAAGGTGTTGTTTATATAAAACATGAGTATGCAATCAGAGAGTAGAAATAGAATGCAATCGATCGGTGTCCTGCTTACCGAAAGGATAATAATATAAAGCATGCCTCACCGGCAAGCCCCGAGCGACACCACATAAAGGGCTTATAAGTGAAACAAGTAACAAACATGCTACTGGAGCGTGCGTGCGACACCACATAAAGGGCTTATAAAGTAAATAAATAACAAACATGCCACACTTCCTAAAGGCCCGTCAGGCAACACCACATAAAGGGCTTATAAAGTAAATAAATAACAAACATGTTATAGCTTCAAGCCTGAGGCGACACCACATAAAGGGCTTATAAGATAAATAAATAACAAGCATGCCACAGTCGGGCGTCTGAGCGACACCACATAAAGGGCTTATAAGAGGATAGTCACAGTGAATATCCAGGAGGTAGAACCGTCCCAGGGATACTCAATAATTCAAATAATATAAAGGGTTAGTCCACAATAATAATAATCTTAATCATCATAAGTCACAAGTCATGATCCGTGTTCTGGTTTAGCAGTTTCTCCTCCGAAGACCGACACTAAGACCGACACTTGACCCATCCTGCATCGTAGTCCTTACCCATGGACACGGCTATTCTAATAGATTTAACCTCTGCAGAGGGGTGTACTCTTTACCCACGAGTAATGGATTCCTTTAGTCCATCGGGACTAATTCCATTTACGGTCTTTTAATTGAAAACACACCGACCAAGACACACTGCCTTATCTCACCTGTGTCCTGGAATCACCCACGACACTGTTAAGCAAAACTCTAAGTGGGAGGCTACAACCTCGATTAGCATGGGATCAAATTTACTACGGCGCTACTTAAGGGTGCCCCCTCCTCGGTCCCAACCGAAACACCCATGCCCCGGACCAAGTGGGATGCCCATCGGATGCAGCCGTATCTTCCACCATGGCCTCTCCAGTATGGTGTGTGCCAAGAAAGGGGTTGACAACTTATCGAATCGTACCCTCACCGCGGCGAGTGACAAGTGGTAATCTGAAACAAGTATGGGGGTTATTGGAGCAAGACTCGATCTATGGTCGACTCAGGAAGTTTCAAGTATTTCCTGGATGATTAGCATAACAAATATATTTCAACCAACACACAAAATCACCACTCATCATACCTCATCATGCCATACCGGACACAACCGTCTCGACGAGGAACTAGAGACAAGCTCGTGTCTACCCAAGACAGAGACTTTCCCGGCTTCCTTCCGGTAGGCATGAAAGGCATACGAGGATGATTACTATCACAAGCATATCCATTTCCAACAGCAAAGAATCTTCATTATGCACTCATGCGTACGATCGTATCATCACATAAAATAGAGAATGCTCCATGTCAAGGTGGTGTTGTTACTGTATCAAACAACACACAAAAATATTATGCCAGGGTTCAGAATGCTTGCCTTCAAGTTGTGGAGAGGCAGGGTGCATTCCAAAACTTTTTGAAAGTTTTCTTCTCTCTCCAACAATCCTATTTTGAGAAAATTCAAATTAACACAAAGTTTCAAAACAGTACAAAAAAGTTGTTTGGAAATTTTTCAAATAAATATGAAAATAAACTAGACAAAATTTGAGAGACAACAGAAAAAGAATCAAATCATTTGGACTTATATTTAAAAAGTTATAGCCAGTCAAAGTTTAGTCAAAATTCTGTTTTTAATAAAAATCAGAAAAAGAAAACGTTCGAATAAAAACACGAGGAGACGTACTGGTTTACGCCTCCACTTACGCCCAGCGTGGATCGGCTCGTGGGTCACTGACACTGGGTCCCTTGGGCCCACTGGTCAGGTTTGACCTGTCGCCGCGCCTCCCTCCTCCTCTGGCCGAACAGAGGCGGGGCTCCGGCGATCGATGCCGGCGAACGGTGGCTCCCCACGGGACTCCGAGGGCAGGGATGGATCCGCCAGTCCCGGGCAGTCCTCCCGGTGGTCGAACGGCTTGCGGGGACGAAGGGAGTCACCGGCGGCGAGCTCCGGCTGGGAGGTGGCCTTGGAGGATTTGGGGTTTGCCACGGTGGCTCTCCGTCGAAGCTGAGAGGTTGGGCGGCTCCGCAAGGTCGAGAGGAGTTGGACGGTGGTACTGGATGGGCTGGGGAGGCTCTGTTTACGACGCACGGCACCAGAGTGCGGTGGTGACCGAACTGGCCGGAGACGAGGAAGAAGACCTCTCCCCGTCGGTTGCAGGCTATGGGAGTGCTAGGTGGATGGCTTGAGGTTGCCTGGGGGTTTAGAGGAGCTCGGGGGTCCTTTTATAGGCGGCCGAGGTCGGTTCCATGGGTGGTCGGGATAAGATCGACGACGAACCGCCGCTTCTGTTCCGCAGGCGACGTATGGCGGCGGCGTTTAGCCAGCGGGCTTTCATGGATGAGCTTCGAGCTATTCTGTGAGCATTTGGCGCGTGTTGTGGCTTCGGGAGCGCGCCGTCCATGGCAGAGGCTGTCGGAGCGGTGGGTGGCGGCTATGGTGGCGCTGTAGAGGCGCTGAGGGGCCAGGCGGCTCATGCGGTGAGGGAGGGTCGGGCGCGCTTGGCTGCGAGTGGCCGAGGGACCCGAATAAAGCGCTGGGGAGGCGGCAACGAGACGCTGGCGACCAGCGCACACATCGCAAAACGCTACAAGATCAAGCCGCGCCCAGAGCACGACGCTAGGTGCTCGACGTAATGCCAGCGCGTGCTAGAGGGCTTGGATGAGGCTGGGGTTTAGCAGGTCTAGGTTAGAGTTTTCAAGGAGATTAGTGGACATGGTGGTTTGGTCAAGGGATCAAGTCCACAATGCAAACTAAAAACCAAGCCAAAATCGCCATGCACACAAGGTGTTTGATGTAATGCTATGGTCATCTAGGCATCTCTTGGGGTGGCCAAAACTCCAGATCATAGTCTCTTTAGATGTAGGTGATGGTGGCAAGGTTAGTTTGGCAAGAACAGAAACTTGTTAGTGCAAGTTTTTGAGAAAACTAATACTGGACAGAAAGTAAAGGGCATCATTGCATGGACCAAAAACACTCCAATGGGTCCACTCTCCTGGACTTAAGGGTTTTGTAGGGTGGTTTATAAGCAGGAGAAAGATCATGGGCACTAGAGCAAAAAAATAGGGTTGCAGTAGAAAATGACAAACTGGACCAGAGAGCAAAAGAGGATGATTTGCTCAAATTTTTCAAAGAACACCAGTGGATTTTTGCATAAAGTTGAATACTATACTCCTACTAACATCCCCTAATTTTGGTGGAAACTTTAAAGGAATATTTAAATAGGTTGTAGTGCAAAAGTACAAACTGGACCAGATTTGAAAACTTGGGGTAGAGCTCAAAATCTCCAAATGACCAAAAGATATTTTTGCATAAAAGTTATTTAGGAACATCACTTGTCAACCCCAAATTTTGGTGGGATTTTTAAATAAATTTATCAAAGGGTTGTAGTGCAAAAGAGGCTCTAAGGCTTATGAGAAACCATTTTTCAAGAGAAATAAAGCTCAGGGAAAATACTTGTATAAATAACTCTTCTGATAAAAGAAATGTTTTCTTGAGAGGGTATACAAGTCCAATAATATTTTAGGAAAGTTTTCACTTGGGGTAAAAACTCCACAATATCAGAGAAAAGAGAGGTTCTGAAACCAAAAGATAAAGCCAGAAAATAAAAATTTAATTTCTTGTCAAAATTTTAATAAACAAATCATGGTTAAATTTTTGGGGTGTTACAACCAAGGCCCACTAAGGCCCATTAAGTTCCCAGGGGGTTCCGGTAACCTCCTCGGCATCTTAAAAATCCCGATTTCACCTTCTAACACTTCGATATCCAAACATAGGATTCCAATATATCAATCTTCATGTCTCGACCATTTCGAGACTCCTCGTCATGTCCGTGATCGCATCCGGGACTCCGAACAACCTTCGGTTCATCAAAACATATAAACTCATAACACAACTGTCATCGTAACGTTAAGTGTGCGGACCCTACGGGTTCGAGAACTACGTAGACATGACCGAGAAACGTCTCTGGTCAATAACCAATAGCGGAACCTGGATGCTCATATTGGTTCCCACATATTCTACTTAAGATCTTTATCGGTCGCATCGCATAACAACATACGCCGCTCCTTTGTCATCGGTATGTTACATTTGCCCGAGATTCGATCGCTTGCATCTTGATACCTAGTTCAATCTTCTTACCGCAAGTCTCTTTACTGCTCCATAATACATCATCCCGCAACTAACTCATTTAGTTGCAAGGCTTGCAAGGCTTAAGTGATGTGCATTACCGAGAGGGCTCAGAGATACCTCTCCTATAATCGGAGTGACAAATCCTTATCTCGAAATACGCCAACCCAACAAGTACCTTCCGGAGACACCAGAGAGCACCTTTATAATCACCCAAATTCACGTTGTGGATGTTCGGTAGCACACAAAGTGTTCCTCCCAGAACGGGAGTTGCATAATCTCATAGTCATAGGAACATGTATAAGTCATGAAGAAAGCAATAGCAATATACTAAACGATCGTGGTGCTAAGCTAACGGAATGGGTCATGTCAATCACATCATTCTCCTAATGATGTGATCCCATTAATCAAATGACAACCCATGTCAATGGCTAGGAAACTTAACCATCTTTGATCAACGAGCTAGTCAAGTAGAGGCATACTTGTGACACTCTGTTTATCTATGTATTCACACATGTATTATGTTTCCGGTTAATAAAATTCTAGCATGAATAATAAACATTTATCATGATATAAGGAAATAATAATAACTTTATTATTGCCTCTAGGGCATATATCCTTCAGTCTCCCACTTGCACTAGAGACAATAATCTAGATTACACAGTAATGATTCTAACACCCATGGAGCCTTGGTGCTGATCATGTTTTGCTCGTGGAAGAGGCTTAGTCAACGGGTCTGCAACATTAAGATCCGTATGTATCTTGCAAATTTCTATGTCTCCCACCTAGACTAGATCCCGGATGGAATTGAAGCATCTCTTGATGTCCTTGGTTCTCTTGTGAAATCTGGATTCCTTTGCTAAGGCAATTGCTCCAGTATTGTCACAAAAGATTTTCATTGGACCCGGCGCAAGAGAGGGTATGACAACTAGATCGGATATGAACTCCTTCATCCAGACTCCTTCATTTGCTTGCTTCAAGCAGCTATGTACTCCGCTTCACATGTAGATCCCGCCACGACGCTTTGTTTAGAACTGCACCAACCGACAGCTCCACTGCTCAATATAAACACGATCCGGTTTTGCGATGTAGAATCGTCCGGGATCGCTGTCAAAGCTAGCATCGACGTAACCATTTACGATGAGCTCTTTGTCACCTCCATAAACGAGAAACATATCCTTAGTCCTTTTCATGTACTTCAGGATGTTCTTGACCGCTGTCCTGTGATCCACTCCTGGATTACTTTGGTACCTCCCTGCTAGACTTATAGCAAGGCACACATCAGGTTTGGTACACAACATTGCATACATGATAGAGCCTATGGCCGAAGCATAGGGAACATCTTTCATTTTCTCTCTATCTTCTGCAGTGGTCGAGCATTGAGTCTTACTCAACTTCACACCTTGTAATATAGGCAAGAACCATTTCTTTGCTTGATCCATTTTGAACTTCTTCAAAACTTTGTCAAGGTATGTGCTTTGTGAAAGTCCAATTAAACGTCTTGATCTATCTCTATAGATCTTAATGCCCAATATGTAAGCAGCTTCACCGAGGTATTTCATTGAAAAACTCTTATTCAAGTATCGCTTTATGCTATCAAGAAATTCTATATCATTTCCTATAAGTAATATGTCATACACATATAATATCGTAAATGCTCTGAGCTCCCACTCACTTTCTTGTAAATACAAGGCTTCTCCAAAAGTTTGTACAGAAACCATATGCTTTGATCACACTATCAAAGCGTTTATTCCAACTTCGAGAGGCTTGCACCAGTCCATAAATGGATCGCTAGAGCTTGCACACTTTGTTAGCTCCCTTAGGATCGACAAAACCTTCTGGTTGCATCATATACAACTCTTCTTCCAGAAATCCATCCAGGAATGCAGTTTTGACATCCATCTGCCGTATTTCATAATCATAAAATGCGGCAATCGCTAACATGATTCGGACAGACTTAAGCATCGCTACGGGTGAGAAGGTCTCATCGTAGTCAATCCCTTGAACTTGTCGAAAACCTTTTGCAACAAGTCGAGCTTTGTAGACAAAGAATATTACCGTCGGCGTCATCTCCTTATTGAAGATCCATTTATTCTCTATTGCTTGCCGATCATCGGGCAAGTCAACCAAAGTCCACACTTTAATTCTCATACATGGATCACATCTCATATTTCATGGCTTCAAGCCATTTTGCGGAATCTGGGCTCACCATCGCTTCTTCATAGTTCGTAGGTTCATCATGATCTAGTAGCATGACTTCCAGAACAGGATTACCGTATTCACTGGTGCGGATCTTACTCGTTGATCTACGAGGTTCAAGAATAACTTGATCTGAAGTTCTATGATCATCATCATTAACTTCCTCACTAATTGGTGTAGGTGTCACGAAACCGGTTTACGTGATGAACTACTTTCCAATAAGGGAGCCGCATACGATTACCTCGTCAAGTTCTAGTTTCCTCCCACTCACTTCTTTCGAGAGAAACTCCTTCTCTAGAAAGTATCCATTCTTAGCAACGAATGTCTTGCCTTCAGATCTGTGATAGAAGGTGTACCCAACCGTCTCCTTTGGGTATCCTATGAAGACACATTTCTCCGATTTGGGTTCGAGCTTATCAAGTTGAAGCTTTTTCACATAAGCATCGCAACCCCAAACTTTCAGAAACGACAACTTTGGTTTCTTGCCAAACCACAGTTCATAAGGCGTCGTCTCAACGGATTTCGATGGTGCCCTATTTAACGTGAATGCAACCGTCTCTAAAGCATAACCCCAAAACGATAGCGGTAAATCAGTAAGAGACATCATAGATCGCACCATATCTAGTAAAGCACAATTACAATGTTCGGACACACCATTACGCTGTTAGTTGCGAAACTATTCCGCATTGTTTGAAATGTAGACCAAACTCGTAACTCAAATATTCTCCTCCACGATCAGATCGTAGAAACTTTATTTTCTTGTTACGATGATTTTCAACTTCACTCTGAAATTCTTTGAACTTTTCAAATGTTTCGGACTTATGCTTCATTAAGTAGATATACCCATATCTTGCTTAAATCATCTGTGAAGGTGAGAATATAACGATATCCACCACGAGCATCATCATTCATCGGACCAGATTCATCTTTATGTATGATTTCCAAAAAATCTGTTGCTCTCTCCATAGTACCGGAGAACGGCGTTTTAGTCATCTTGCCCATGAGGCACGGTTCGCAAGTACCAAGTGATTCATAATGAAGCAGTTCCAAAAGTCCATCAGTAAGGAGTTTCTTCATGCGCTTTACACCGATATGACCTAAATGGTAGTGCCACAAATAAGTTGCACTATCATTATCAACTCTGCATCTTTTGGCGTCAACATTATGAGTATGTGTATCACTACAATCGAGATTCATCAAAAATAGACCACTCTTCAAGGGTGCATGACCATAAAAAATATTACTCATATAAATAGAACAACCATTATTCTCTTATTTAAATGAATAACCGTCTCGCATCAAACAAGATCCAGATATAATGTTCATGCTCAATGCTGGCACCAAATAACAATTATTTAGGTCTAAAACTAATCTCGAAGGTAGATGTAGAGGTAGCGTGCCGACCGCGATCACATCGACTTTGGAACCATTTCCCACGCGCATCGTCACCTCGTCCTTGGCCAGTGTTCGCTTAATCCGTAGTCCCTGTTTCGAGTTGCAAATATTAGCAACAAAACCAGTATCAAATACCCAGGTGCTACTGCGAGCTCTAGTAAGGTACACATCAATAACATGTATATCACATATACCTTTGTTCACCTTGCCATCCTTCTTATCCGCCAAATACTTGGGGCAGTTCCGCCTTCGTGACCGATCATTTTGCGTAGAAGCACTTTCAGTTTCAGGCTTAGGTCCAGACTTGGGTTTCTTCTCTGAGAAGCAACTTGCTTGCCGTTCTTCTTGAAGTTCCCCTTCTTCTTCCCTTTGCCCTTTTCTTGAAACTAGTGGTCTTGTTGACCATCAACACTTGATGCTCCTTCTTGATTTCTACCTCCGCAGCCTTTAGCATCATGCGAAGAGCTCGGGAATCGTCTTATCCATCCCTTGCATGTTATAGTTCATCACGAAGCTCTTGTAGCTTGGTGGCGGTGATTAGAGAATTACATCAATGACGCTATCATCAGGAAGATTAACTCCCGATTGAATCAAGTGATTATTATACCCGGACATATTGAGTATATGCTCGCGGCAGAACTATTCTCCTCCATATTGCAGCTGTAGAACTTATTGGAGACTTAATATCTCTCAATTCGGGATTTTGCTTGAAATATTAACTTCAACTCCTGGAACATCTCATATGCTCCATGACATTAAAAACATCGTTGAAGTCCCGGTTCTAAGCTGTAAAAGCATGGCACATCGAACTATTGAGTAGTCATCGACTTTGCTCTACCAGACGTTCATAACATCTCGAGTTGCTCTGCAGCGAGCCTAGCACCCAGCGGTGCTTCCAGACGTAATTCTTACGTGCAGCAATGAGGATAATCCTCAAATTACGGACCCAGTCGTGTAATTTCTACCATCCTCTTTCAACTTTGCTTTCTCAAGGAACGCATTAAAATTCAACGGAACAACAAAGACGGGCCATCTATCTACAATCAACATAGACAAGCAAGATACTATCAGGTTACTAAGTTCATGATAAATTTAAGTTCAATTAATCATATTACTTAAGAACTCCCACTTAGAAAGACATCCCTCTAATCCTCTAAGTGATCACGTGATCCAAATCAACTAAACCATAACCGATCATCACGTGAAATAGAGTAACTTTCAATGGTGAACATCACTCTGTTGATCATATCTACTATATGATTCACGCTCGACCTTTCGGTCTCGGTGTTCCGAGGCCATATCTGCATATGCTAGGCTCGCACAAGTTTTCTAACCCGAGTATTCTGCGTGGTGCAAAAACTGGCTTGCACCCGTTGTAAATGGATGTAGAGCTTATCACACCCGATCATCATGTGGTGTGCCGGGCACCATTTAACTTTGGCAACGGTGCATACTGTGGAGAACACTTTTATCTTGAAATTTAGTGAGAGATCATCTTATAATGCTACCATCAATCAAAGCAAGATAAGATGCATAAAAGATAAACATCACATGCAATCAATATAAGTGATATGATATGGCCATCATCATCTTGTGCTTGTGATCTCCATCTCCGAAACACCTCCATGATTGCCATCGTCACCGGTGCCGACACCTTGATCTCCATCGTAGTATCGTTGTCGTCCTCGCCAATCTTATGCTTCTCGACTATCGCTACCGCTTAGTGATAAAGTAAAGCATTACAGGGAGATTGCATTGCATACAATAAAGCGACAACCATATGGCTCCTACCAGTTGCCGATAACTTGGTTACATAACATGATCATCTCATACAATAAAATTTAGCATCATGCTTTGACCATATCACATCACAACAAGCCCTGCAAAAACAAGTTAGACGTCCTCTACTTTTTTGTTGCAAGTTTTACGTGGCTGCTACGGGCTGAGCAAGAACCATTCTTACCTACGCATCAAAAACCACAACGATAGTTTGTCAAGTTGGTGCTGTTTTAACCTTTCACAAGGACCGGCGTATGCCACACCTCGGTTCAACTAAAGTTGGAGAAACCGACACCCGCCAGCCACCTATGTGCAAAGCACGTTGGTAGAACCAAGTGTCGGCGTAAGCGTCTGGCGTAATGTCGGTCCGGCCGCTTCATCCAACAATACCGCGAACCAAAGTATGACATGCTTTGGTAAGCAGGATGACTTATATCGCCACAACTCACTTGTGTTCTACTCGTGCATATAACATCTACGCATAAAACCAGGCTCGGATGCCCTTGTTGGGGAACGTAGTAATTTCAAAATATTTCCTCGCACACGCATAAATCATGGTGATGCATAGCAACGAGAGGGAAGAGTGTTGTCCATGTACCCTCGTGAGACCGAAAGCGGAAGCGTTAGCACAACGCTGGTTGATGTAGTCAGACGTCTTCACGATCCGACCGATCAAGTACCGAATGCACGACACCTCCGGAAGTTCAGCACACGTTTAGCCCGATGGCGCCCCTCGAACTCCGATCTAGCCAGTGTTGAGGGAGAGTTTCACAAAGACGACGGCATGGTGTCGATGTTGATGTTTTATCGACGCAGGGCTTCGCCTAAGCACCGCTTCTGATGATATCGAGGTGGACTATGGTGGAGGGGGCACCGTGACATGGCTAAGAGATCAATGATCAATTGTTGTCTAGGGTGCCCCCTCGCCTGTATATAAAGGAGCAAGGGGAGGTGCGGCCGGCCGGTGAGGAGGCGGCGGCCAGAGGAGAGTCCTACTCCCTTGGGAGTAGGACTCCCCTTTCCATGTTGGACTAGGAGAGAGGGGAAGAGGTGGAGGGAGGAAGGAAAGGGGGGGCGCCGCCCCCCTCTTCTTGTCCTATTCGGACTGGGGAAGCGGGGGAGGGGCGTGCAGCCCTGCCCTGGTCTCCTCTCCTCTCTTCCACCAAGGCCCACTAAGGCCCATTAAGTTCCCAGGGGGTTCCGGTAACCTCCCGGTACACCGGAAAAATCCCGATTTCACCCGGAACACTTCTGATATCCAAACATAGGATTCCAATATATCAATCTTCATGTCTCGACCATTTCGAGACTCCTCGTCATGTCCGTGATCGCATCCGGGACTCCGAACAACCTTCGGTTCATCAAAACATATAAACTCATAATACAAGCTGTCGCGCCATTAGCGTTAAGCGATGCGGACCCTACTGAGTTCGAGAACTATGTAGACATGACCCGAGACACGTCTCCGTCAATAACCAATAAGCGGAACACGGATGCTCATATTGGTTCCCTACATATTCTCACGAAGATCTTTATCGGTCGAGACCGCATAACAACATACGTCGTTCCCTTTGTCATCGGTATGTTACTTGCCCGAGATTCGATCGTCGGTATCTCAATACCTAGTTCAATCTCGTTACGGCAAGTCTCTTTACTCGTTCCATAATACATCACCCCGCAACTAACTCATTTAGTTGCAATGCTTGCAAGGCTTAAGTGATGTGCATTACGAGAGGGCCCGGAGATACCTCTCCCACAATCAGAGTGACAAATCCCAATCTCGAAATACGCCAACCCAACAAGTACCTTCGGAGACACACAGAGAGCACCTTTACAATCACCTAGTTACGTTGTGACGTTTGGTAGCACCTAAAGTGTTCCTCCGTAAGCAGGAGTTGCATAATCTCATAGTCATAGGAACATGTATAAGTCATGAAGAAAGCAATAGCAATATACTAAATGATCGTGTGCTAAGCTAACGGAATGGGTCATGTCAATCACATCATTCTCCTAATGATGTGATCCCGTTAATCGAATGACAACCCATGTCAATGGCTAGGAAACTTAACCATGTTTGATCAACGAGCTAGTCAAGTAGAGGCATACTAGTGACACTCTGTTTGTCTATGTATTCACACATGTATTATGTTTCCGGTTAATACAATTCTAGCATGAGTAATAAACATTTATCATGATATAAGGAAATAATAATAACTTTATTGTTGCCTCTAGGGCATATATCCTTCACCAAACTGCCTAGATATTGTAAAAACCAAGGCTTTGTAATGTATTTATGCTATTTATCTTAAAGTATTTTTCCTCCTGTGCGGCCTTTTTTATCCCTGAGAGTTTGCCAGTCATCGGCTTCAGCCCCCATGTAGATACTACGGGGGTGTTCGGGATAGCACATAACCACAGTTGACCCAACGTCTTGGTCCGTGAAGGAGGTGTCGTCGGTCGTGAACCAGAGCAATCGGACTATCTTGGATTTATCACTCTCACTTAGCTATAGGAGTTTGACAATGGGACTGTAAGATAGCCCACGACAGTGCGTGTCACGGCTATCCGAACTTGGATGCCTTAAGCGCGTGACTGGAAAGAGCTAGTCCTTCGTGTAATACTGAAGAAATCACTAGAGATTTATTAGGTCACCGAATTGCTGACCAGCTCTCGCCGCATCATGACAGTCAGTTTTCGGCTTTCTCTACTGAGGTGCTTGACCGAACGAACTCGAAAAACAATCGCAGTAGTTCTCCCTTTACTACCTTAGCCGAACAAGCGGAACGTAAGGTGGTAATCGCAGGAGCGGGGCAACCCAACTATTGACCAAAGACATGATTCGGAGCCGATGCATATAATGCCATATTCGGGACGCCGAAGTATACTATAAAAAGTGTTCAGACTTCCTTTGTTTGAAAAATATACGTGGCCAGATAGAGCCCGTGGCGATTTGAATCGTGCCAAGGGATATACGACAATCTGACGTAAAGAGGGAATATAGATTAGGAAATAAGCCAATACCGAACAAGGTCGGGCGAAATTGTTTCCATTATAGTCTTATTGATATGTCAAAACGTGTCTTTACAGTGAATGCCATGATTATCGAGGCTATTTTACATGCCCAGAATTTGAGAACACGGGAAAGCTGTATACAGTTTCTAAAAAAGGAAAATTTGATCTTGAAGATCCTTTGAACACTCTGCCGCACGTCTGCGCTGCTTTTCTCCTTGGGGTAGGATCCTTTTAGAGGGCCAACGATCGAGTATACATAAGGGGCCTGGAAAAGGGCCCTTGGTACCATCGAAAAGTGATGTGGGTTGTAAAGAACCTGAAAAATAAAAATAAGAAGGAAAAGGGGAAGATATGGGGGTCCGAATAGGGTCGAGCCGTATTATGGACCTTATTTTTAGTAGGCCTCCGTCCTTGCCCATGGTATCTTTAGTGCGTAGTTATGTACACGCGGTAGGTATGCCGCTATCAGGTTGGGGCTTTGACGGATGCTTAATTGCTAATCTAGCTCTGGACGAGCTCGACTGCCATTCTGCAGGGTAGACCGGACTCGTTTGATGATGTCCGGGGCTTGACCGCCGATGTAGTATTCGGCTTAATGAGGCCACCTGCCGCCCGGCTGCGAGGGCGCGGTATATGCTCCTCAATACGGAGGAGCGCTCCATATTTCCATTGATTGTTATAACGCCATGTGGTCCGGGCATCTTGAGCTTTAGATAAGCGTAGTGCGAGACTAGATTGAAAGTGGCGGTTAAATGCGGCGGTCTCGAAAGGCGTGATAGCGACTGCGGAAGGGGACGATTTCGAAGATCAAGTCTTCACTTCGGAAGTTATCTGGTGAGCCGAAGATGACTTCCAGCATTATGGATAATTTGCAATAGGCCTCTATGCCGGGTATGACTCCTTTGAAGGTGGTTTTGGTGGGCTTGATTCTTGACGGATCGATGCCCATTTTGCAGACAGTGTCCTGATAAAGCAGGTTAAGGCTGCTACCGCCGTCCATAAGGACTCGCGTGAGATGGAATCTGTCAATAATTGGATCGAGGACCAATGCTGCAAAACCTCCATGACGGATACTGGTCGGGTGGTCTCTGCGATTGAAAGTGATCGGACAGTTTGACCATGGGTTGAATTTTGGGGCAACTGGCTCTATGGCATAGATGTCCCTTAGTGCGCGCTTGCGCTCCCTCTTGGGGATATGTGTAGTATATATCATATTCACCGTTTTTACCTCGGGGGGAAATTTCTTTTGTCCCCCTGTGTTCGGTGGGCGAGGCTTCACATCGTCGTCCTCGTTGGGCGGTCCTTTCCCCTTATGTTCGGTGTTTAGCTTACCGCCCTGTTTAAAGACCCAACAATTTCTGTTGGTATGATCGGCAGGCTTGTCAGGGGTGCCATGAATCTAGCAAGGCCGGTCGAGTATTCTGTCCAAACTAGATGGACCATCCTTGTTTCCTTTGAATGGCTTCTTCCGCTGACCGGGTTTAGAGCCACTGAATCCGGCGTTGACCGTCGTGTCCTTGGTATCTTCGTTGTTGCTTCGACGCTTGTATTTGTTGCATCGTGGCTTGCCGTTGCCATCTCTGGCTTCGGAGGTGCCAGGGTAGCTGGTGTTGTTGTTGCTTTTACGAGCAAGCCAGCTGTCTTCTCCCGCGTAAAAGCGGGTCATGAGTGCGGTAAGGGATGCCATGGACTTCGGTTTTTCTTGGCCGAGGTGTCGGGCGAGCCACTCGTGACGGATGTTGTGTTTAAAAGCCGCGAGGGCTTCGGCGTCTAGACAATCCACAATTTGGTTCTTTTTAATTAAGAACCTGGTCCAGAGCTTTTCGGGCAGATTCTCCGGGTTGCTGGACTATGTGACTAAGGTCATCGGTGTTTGGAGGCCGAACATAGGTACCTTTGAAGTTATCTCTAAAGGCATCCTCCAAATCTTCCCAGCTACCAATAGAGTTTCTGGGAGGCTGTTTAACCAATGCCATGCTGGTCCCTTGAGTTTTAGGGGGAGGTACTTGATGGCATGGAGATCGTCACCGCGAGCCATATGGATATGGAGAAGAAAATTCTCGATCCATACTGCGGGATCTGTCGTTCCAGCGTATAATTCAATGTTCACGGGTTTAAACCCTTCTAGGAACTGGTGCTCCGTTACCTCATCAGTGAAGCATAGGGGGTGTGCGGCGCCTCTCTATCGGGCGACGTCACGACGGAGTTCGGACGACATCCGTGTTCGGTTTTTGGCCCGGGTGAGATTATGCTCATCGCGCCGGGCCTGATGGCCATCCTCCCGCACTGGAACACGTCCGCTTGATCCGTAGATCGATCTGGTCTGACCGGCTCTATTGTCCAGGTCCTTGCGTGGGTCGTAGGTGTAGCCCGGAGCCGCTATCTCCTTGCCTCGACGGTGGGGTCGCACGGGCTAGTGTTCGGCGTAAGTAGCCGCTCTGTCCCGTCCACGTGGTGGTCGGTCAAGTTTGTCAGCAGGTTTATACTTTGGAGGTATTGGCAAAAGGGCCTCGTCGTCAAATTGTGGTAATAGCTTGCGCTTCGGGTAGCTCTTAGTTGAGCATTCGGGACCGTATTCCTCGGCTGCCAGGACTTTACTCCATCTGTCATTGAGTGTATCCTCTTCGGCTTGAAGCTGCTGCTGCTTCTTTTTCAGGCTTCTGCTCGAGGGGTTCCTCTGGCATGATGAAGTCTTCGTCGCCGACGCTCACATCATCCTCGGAGATTGGTAAATAGTTACTATCCTCCGAGTCCTCGTTCCCGACCGGATCGTCGGGGTTAACTTGCCCCTCCTCCCAGTCATCATGTTCGGGTGTTGGTTCGACGGGGGCTTCGGGGTCTTCGGCTTTCTCCAGAGTGTCATTGTCTCCGGTGCCGGTATTGCTGTCTTTTCCGTGACATGATTTTGAGCGGCGCGCTGACGTCGACGCTTTGGAGGTGCCTCAGCAGGCTTGTCCTCAATTGGATCCTTCATGTCGTCGCTATCATCCTCTTTGGGTGTGTCCACCATATACACGTCATATGTGGAGGTGGCCGTCCAACATCCGGTGAACGGCGTGTCTTGGCCTTGTTCGTCTCCGACATCGTCGTCCATGTCGTCGATGTCTTCGGTGGTGTAGTCCAGCATGTCGGTTAAATCTTGGTCAGTGGCTATGAAGTGGGTGGTGGGTGGGACATAAAATTCCCTGCTCTCAGCCCCTAGTCCGGGTTGGGAATAATTCGAAAGTGATTCCTCTGTAATGGCGAGGGATCACATTAAGTCCAGAGCCTCGTTTAAGAGCGGGGTTTGGACATGGAAGCGAGAGTCCTCGGGGCTGGCCGGGGTGAAAGCCTCCTGGCCATGCCTACTTGGCGCAGACCTCGAGAGTTCGGATCTGGAGTCTAGAGGTGAGTCCGACCTTTCAATGATAGGGGGAACCCGATCTGATTCCGAGTTTGTCGTGGACATAATTGCCTCCGGATCCTTGATAGTGCGGTTTGTGGCGGAGAGTCCGGTGGGCTCCAAACTCCGATCTCCGAACCTGTGGTTTGCTCTGGATCTAAGGCCAGAGCAGTGGTTGGGGCCAGGAACCCTTCGAATATCAAGTCTCCTCTGATATCAGCAACATAATTTAGGTTCCCGAAACTGATCTGATGACCAGGGGCGTAGCTGTCAATCTGTTCGAGATGGCCAATCGAGTTGGCCCCTAGAACGAAGCCACCGAATACAAAAATCTGGTCGGGGACGAAAGATTCCTCGGAAACGGCATCATTGTAATCGACCGAGCCATCGAGCCTTCTGTTGATGACACAGTGGAACTCTTAATGAAAGCACCAATGTCGGTGTCAAAACCGGCCGATCTCGGGTAGGGGGTCCCGAACTGTGCGTCTGAGGATCAAAGCTAACAGGAGGCAGGGGACACGATGTTTACCCAGGTTCGGGCCCTCTTAATGGAGGTATTACCCTACTTCCTGCTTGATTGACTTTGATGAGTATAGGGGTTACAAGAGTTGATCTACCTCGAGATCTTAATGGCTAAACCTTAGATGTCTAGCCTGTATGATTTTTTCTTAGCCTC
The DNA here is from genome assembly GCA_021605145.1 of Aegilops bicornis. Lineage (NCBI taxonomy): Eukaryota > Viridiplantae > Streptophyta > Magnoliopsida > Poales > Poaceae > Aegilops > Aegilops bicornis. The sequence goes on along the minus strand of CM038674.1, from coordinate 263,289,544 downwards.
TACGGACTAAACCCTCCGGTTTATATAGACACCGGAGGGGCCTAGGGTCGTACAGAGTCGGTTTATAGAGAAAGGAAACTACACATCTGAATGCCAAGCTTGCCATCCATGCAAAGGAGAGTCCCATCCGGACACGGGGAAAGGCCTTCTATCTTGTATCTTCACGACCCACCAGTCTGGCCCATATCACATAGCCCGGACGCCCGGGGACTCCCTAATCCTGGACTCCCTCAGGGAGTTCTTAAGTAATTTGATTAATTGAACTTAATTTATCATGAACTTAGTCTTGATAGTATTTGCATATCTATGTTGTAGATCAATGGCCCGTGGTACCATTCCCCTGAATTTTAATGCGTTCATAGAGAAAGCTAAGTTGAAAGATGATGGTAGCAACTACACAGACTGGGTCCGTAACTTGAGGGTTATCCTCATTGCTGCACAGAAGAATTATGTCCTTGATGCACCGCTACGTGAAAGGCCTGCTGCAGGAGCGGATGCTGATGTTTTGAACGTCTGGCAAGCTTGATCTTATGAATACTCGATAGTTCAGTGTGCCATGCTTTACGGCTTAGAATCGGTACTTCAAAGATGTTTTGAACATCATGGAGCATATGAGATGTTCCAGGAATTGAAGTTAACATTTCAAGAAAATGCCCGAGTTGAGAGATATGAAGTATCCAACAAGTTCTATAGCTGCAAGATGGAGGAGAACAGTTATGTCAGTGAACACATACTCAAAATGTCTGGGTATCATAATCACTTGACTCAGCTGGGAGTTAATCTTCCAGATGATAGTGTTATTGACAGAGTTCTTCAATCACTGCCACCAAGCTACAAAGGCTTCATGATGAACTATAATACACAAGGGATGGAGAAGACAATTCCCAAGCTCTTCGCAATGCTCAAAGCTGCAGAGGTAGAAATCAAGAAGGAGCATCAAGTGTTGATGGTTAACAAGATCACTAGTTTCAAGAAAAAGGGCAAGGGAAAGAAGGGAAACTTCAAGAAGAATGGCAAGCAAGTTGCCACTCCTGGGAAGAAGCCCAAAGTTGGACCCAAGCCTAAAACTGAGTGCTTCTACTTCAAAGGGACTGGTCACTAGAAGCGGAACTGCCCCAAGTATTTGGTGGATAAGAAGGATGGCAAAGTGAACAAAGGTATATTTGATATGCATGTTATTGATGTGTACCTTACTAATTCTCGTAGTAGTGCCTGGGTATTTGATACCGGTTCGGTTACTCATATTTGGAACTCGATGATAACCCACAATTATAGGGGATCAATTGTAGCCTCTTTAGATAAGTAAGAGTGTCGAACCCAATGAGGAGCTAAAGGTAGAACAAATATTCCCTCAAGTTCTATCGACCACCGATACAACTCTACGCACGCTTGACGTTCGCTTTACCTAGAACAAGTATGAAACTAGAAGTACTTTGTAGGTGTTGTTGGATAGGTTTGCAAGAATATAAAGAGCGTGTAAATAAAAAGTAGGGGCTGTTTAGATAAAGATACAATAAAGTAAATTTAGCGAGTGTGGAAAAGTGGTGGTAGGAGTTGCGAAATTTCCCTAAGCAATTGACTACTTTACTAGACCGATAGCAAGTATTATGTGGGAGAGGCCACAGCTAGCATGTCATCCCTGACTTGGAATTCTATGCACTTATGATTGGAACTATTAGCAAGCGTCCGCAACTACTAACGTTCATTAAGGTAAAACCCAACCATAGCATTAAGATATATTGGTCCCCTTCAATCCCGTATGCATCAATTTCTATGCTAGGCTGAAGCTTACATCATTCTTGCCCTCCAATACATAGTCCTATCAACATACAACTAACCCTATGGTGTGATCCACGCGCACGCTCATATGATGGGCACCAAAGGACGACAACATAACCACAAGCAAATTAAATCAATCATAGCAATTCATCAACCACCGATAGGACAACGAAAATCTACTCAGACATCATAGGATGGCAACACATCATTGGATAATAATATGAAGCATAAAGCACCATGTTCAAGTAGAGGGTATAGCGGGTTGCGGGAGAGTGGACCGCTGTAGATAGAGGGGAGAAGCTAATGGAGATGTTGGTGAAGATGGACGAGATGTTGGTGAAGATCGCAGTGATGATGATGGCCCCCGGCGGTGTTCCGGCGCCACCGGAAGCGAGGGGGAGAGAGCCTCCCTTCTTCTTCTTCTTCTTCTTCTTCTTCCTTGAACTTCTCCCTAGATGGGAGAAGGGTTTCCCCTCTGGTCCATGGTCTCCATGGCGTGGGAGGCGAGAGCCCTCCGAGATTGAATCGATCTCTCTGTCTCTCTCTGTTTACGCGCTCTTGTATTCTCGCCCTCTCACCGCTTTCGTATATATATGGAGATCCGTAACTCGATTGGACTGAAACCTTCGCCCAGATTTTTTCCGAAAATTAGCTTCCTTGCGGCAAGAAGAGCGACAACCGCCTTCTGGGTGGCGACGAGGGTCAGGCGCACCTAGGGGCAGGCGCGCCGCCTCGTGCCCCCTCGGGCACCGTCTCGCTGATTCTTCTTCCCATATTCTCCAAATATTCCAAAAATATTCTCCGTCCATTTTTATTCTGTTTGGATTCCATTTGATATGGGGTTTCTGCGAAACATAAAACATGCAACAAACAGGAACTAGCACTGGGCTGGATCAATATGTTAGTCCCAAAAATAGTATAAAAAGTTGCCAAAAGTATATGGAAGTTGTATAATATTGGCATGGAACAATCAAAAATTATAGATACGACGGAGACGACAAGATCCCCAAGCTTAATTCCCGCTCGTCCTCAAGTAGGTAAATGATAAAAAAATAATTTTTGATGTGGAATGCTACATAGCATAATCTTGATCATGTATCTAATCATGGCATGAATATTAAGACATGAGTGATTCAAAGCAACAGTCTATCTTTTGACATAAAAACAATAATACTTCAAGCATACTAACCAAGCAATTATGTCTTATCAAAATAACATAGCCAAAGAAAGCTCATCCCTACAAAATCATATAGTCTGGGTATGCTCCATCTTCACCACACATAGCATTCAAATCATGCACAACCCCGATGACAAGCCGAGCAATTGGTTCATACTTTTTAACGCCCTTTAGCCTTTTCAAGCCTCACACAATACATGAGCGCAAGCCATGGATATAGCACTATAGGTGGAATAGCATATGATGATGGAGGTTTGTGTGAGAAGACAAAAAAGGAGAAAGTCTCACATCGACGCGGCTAATCAACGGGCTATGGAGATGCCCATCAATTGATGTCAATGTGAGGAGAAGGGATTGCCATGCAACGGATGCACTAAGAGCTATAAGTGTATGAAAGCTCAAACTAGAAACTAAGTGGGTGTGCATCCAACTTGCTTGCTCATGAAGACCTCGGGCATTTGAGGAAGCCCATCATCAGAATATACAAGCCAAGATCTATAATGAAAATTCCCACTAGTATATGAAAGTGATAACTCAAGAGACTCTCTATATGAAGAACATGGTGCTACTCTAAAGCAAAAGTGTGGTAAAAGGATAGTAACATTGCCCCTTCTCTCTTTTTCTCTCATTTTTTTAGTTTCTCTTTTTTGTTGGGCTTCTTTGGCCTCCTTTTTTTATTTGGGCTTCTTTGGCCTCTTTTATTTATTTTTAAAGTCCGGAGTCGCATCCCGACTTGTGGGGGAATCATAGTCTCCATCATCCTTTCCTCACTGGGGCAATGCTCTAATAATGATGATCATCACACTTTTATTTACTTACAACTCAATATTACAACTCGATAGTAGAACAAAGATATGACTCTATATGAATGCCTCCGGCGGTGTACCGGGATGTGCAATGATCTAGCGTAGCAATGACATCAAAAAAATGGACAAGCCATGAAAACATCATGCTAGCTATCTTACGATCATGCAAAGCAATATGACAATAAATGCTCAAGTCATGTATATGATGGTGATGGAAGTTGCATGGCAATATATCTCGGAATGGCTATGGAAATGCCATGATAGGTAGGTATGGTGGCTGTTTTGAGGAAAATATAAGGAGGCTTATGTGTGATAGAGCGTATCGTATCACGGGGTTTGGATGCACTGCCGTGAAGTTTGCACCAACTCTCGAGGTGAGAAAGGGCAATGCAGTGCATCAAGAGGCTAGCAATGATGGAAGGGTGAGAGTGCATATAATCCATGGACTCACATTAGTCATAAAGAACTCATATACTTATAGCAAAAGTTTATTAGCCCTCGAAGCAAAGTACTACTACGCATGCCCCTAGGGGGATAGATTGGTAGGAAAAGACCATCGCTCGTCCCCGACCGCCACTCAAGGAAAGCAATCAAAGAACACCTCATGCTCCGACTTCATTACATAACGGTTCACCATACGTGCATGCTACGGGACTTGCAAACCTCAACACAAGTATTTCTCAATTTCACAATTACTCAAATAGCACGACTCTAATATCACCACCTTTATATCACAAAACTATTGCAAGGATTCAAACATATCATATTCAGTGATCTACAAGTTTTATGTAGGATTTTATGACTAACCATGTGAATGACCAATTCCTGTCAACTCTCTAAATAGATATAAGTGAAGAAAGAGAGTTTAATTCTTTCTACAAAAGATATGCCCACGCTCTAACAAATATAAGTGAATCAAAAGGGCATTCTACAAATGGCGGGTTTTCTATGTGAAGAGAAACATGCAATCCAAACTTCAAATGATATAAGTGAAGCACATGAAGCATTCTATAAAGCCATACTCAAAAGATATAAGTGAAGTGCAAAGAGCATTCTATAAATCAACCAAGGACTATCTCATACCAGCATGGTGCATAAAATAAAAATGAAAACTAAATGCAAAAGACGCTCCAAGACTTGCACATATCGCATGAACGAAACGAATCCGAAAAAATACCGATACTTGTTGAAGAAAGAGGGAATGCCTTCCGGGGCATCCCCAAGCTTAGACGCTTGAGTCTCCTTAAATATTTACTTGGGGTGCCTTGGGAATCCCCAAGCTTGAGCTCTTGCCTCTCTTCCTTCTTCTCACATCGAGACCTTCTCGATCATCGAACACTTCATCCACCCAAAACTTCAACAGAAAACTCGGTAAGATCCGTTAGTATAATAAAGCAAATCACTACTCTAAGTACTGTTGCAAACCAATTCATATTTTGTTTTTGCATTATGTCTACTGTAATATAACTTTTTCATGGCTTAATCCACTGATTTAAATTGATAGTTTCATCAAAACAAGCAAACTATGCATCAAAAACAGAATCTGTCTAAAACAGAATAGTCTGTAACAATCTAAACATTAACCATACTTCTGGTACTTGAAAAATTCTGCCAAAATTAGGAAAAAAAATTTGTATAGAAAGACATTGCAAAAAGAATCAGAACCATTTGAAGTTCCAGTAAAAAACTAAAAATCACAAGACTACGCTTAAAGTTTCATTCCGCACTGTACAAACCAACAAGCATTGTAAACATCCTAAAGGAAAACCTTGGCACATTATTTTTATAATACAATGGAATTGTACAAGGGGATAATTATTTTTGTTGAAAATTTTCTGTAATCAATATTCACAAAGTTTCCGTGAGCATGAACAAAGTTCAAGGAGCTCCCCACTTCAACCATGCTTGTCTCTCTCACTTTCACTTTCCTTTTTCAAAAGTTTTGGGTTCCCCTCTTTATTTTTTGTTTTTAAACTATATAAAAGCACTCAACAGAAATAAATGACTCTCTAAAACTTAGGGTTGTCTCACAGCAGCGCTTTCTTTAAAGCCATTAAGCTAGGCATATTGTGCTCAAGTAGTGAATCCACCGGATCCAAGGTATATCAAAGCCAATTTTAATTAGCAATGATTTGTAATTTAGTAGTGAGCATAAAGTAACATATATCATGCAACAACGAAGTCTAACTCTCTTCCTATGCATCGGCATGTCATAAAAGAACAATTCATGCACACATAGTAAAGGCCAATGCATAGTATAAACAGTTTCTTGCAATTTTATCATATTGGAAACATAGAGAGGCGGAGGTATAGTTCCTCTCTCATAATAATTGCAAGTAGGAGCAGCAAGCACATGCATATTATATCTATCAAAATCATCATGTGGAACAGTAAAAGGCAACCCATCAATATAATCCTTAATAAAGGCAAACTTCTCCGATATAGTGTAGTTGGGAGAATTCAAAAAGATAATAGGACTATCATGCGTGGGTGAAATAGCAACAATTTCATGTTTAACATAAGGAACTGTAGCAAGTTCATCTCCATAAGCATAATTCATATTGGCATCTTGGCCACAAGCATAGCAAGCATCATCTAAAAGGGATATTTCAAAAGAATCAACGAGATCATAATATTTATCATAACAATCATCCTTCGGTAAGCACGAAGGGACATTCAACAATGTATGAGTTGGAGGGTTACTCTCATTAGAAGGTGGGCACGGGTAGCTAATCCACTCTTCCTCCTTTTGTTCTTCGCTCTCCTCATCATCTTTTTCATCCAATGAGTCCACAGTTTCATCAATTCTTCTTCCATAGATTCCTGCAAAATATTAGTCTCTTCTTGGATAGCGGAGACTTTCTCAAAAAATGCATCAATATCGGAATTGAATTCATAATTGGCATAGAAATATTTAAGGATAGCTAAGTTTTCAGGTCTATAAACAGCTAAAGATTTTCAAACTCCTTGAACATAGATTCAAATTCATAAGCACCCATAAAAGCAACGAATTCTTCTATTTGTTCCACATCATAGTAATCATATATACCATTAGCATAAGAAGCTAAGGTTTTATTATCATTAAATATGCATGAAAAGGGAAGGTGCGGAGCCTTCATCCTAGAGCAACAAGTATAATCATATCTCAAGCATAGTTCCCGAGCATACCAATGCAACATATGAATTTGATCCCATAATAGTTTCCCTTTTTGAGTCAAGCGATACTCCCTAAAGTATTCATGTTGATTCAACGTGTCTCCCATTACATAATTGAATGGGGTTTTCTCAGGATTATCAAAGTAGTACATAATATCTGTCACATAACGAGCATCGAGGGTTTTAGGAGGTTCCCCATCTCCATGAGTAGCAAGTACACCTAATTTTTTTGGTATCTCGTGTTCCCTACCCATAACTAAAGATAGAAAACAACTAAGAACAACAAATAAAAATTACTTAGTGATAAAGCAAACAAGCACACACGAGAATATTTACCCCACGCTATGACTCCCCGGCAACGGCGGCAGAAAAAGGTCTTGATAACCCACAAGTATAGGGGATCAATTGTAGCCTCTTTCGATAAGTAAGAGTGTCGAACCCAACGAGGAGCTAAAGGTAGAACAAATATTCCCTCAAGTTCTATCAACCACCGATACAACTCTACGCACGCTTGACGTTTGCTTTACCTAGAACAAGTATGAAACTAGAAGTACTTTGTAGGTGTTGTTGGATAGGTTTGCAAAAATATAAAGAGCGTGTAAATAAAAACTAGGGGCTGTTTAGATAAAGACAAAATAAAGTAAATTTAGCGAGTGTGGATAAGTGGTGGTAGGAGTTGCGAAATTGTCCCTAAGCAATTGACCACTTTACTAGACCGATAGCAAGTATTATGTGGGAGAGGCCACTGCTAGCATGTCATCCCTGACTTGGAATTATATGCACTTATGATTGGAACTATTAGCAAGCATCCGCAACTACTAACGTTCATTAAGGTAAAACCCAACCATAGCAATAAGATATATTGGTCCCCTTCAATCCCGTATGCATCAATTTCTATGCTAGGCTGAAGCTTATCACTCTTGCCTCCAATACATAGTCCTATCAACATACAACTAACCCTATGGTGTGATCCACGCTCGCGCTCATATGATTGGCACCAAAGGACAGCAACATAACCACAAGCAAATTAAATCAATCATAGCAATTCATCAACCACCGATAGGACAACGAAAATCTACTCAGACATCATAGGATGGCAACACATCATTGGATAATAATATGAAGCATAAAGCACCATGTTCAAGTAGACGGTACAGCGGGTTGCGAGAGAGTGGACCGCTGTAGATAGAGGGGAGAAGGTAATGGAGATGGTCGTGATGGTGGCGGAGGTGTTGGTGAAGATCGCGGTGATGATGATGGCCCCCGGCGGTGTTCCGTCGCCACCGGAAGCGAGGGGGAGAGAGCCCCCCTTCTTCTTCTTCTTCTTCCTTGACCTTCTCCCTAGATGGGAGAAGGGTTTCCCCTCTGGTCCATGGTCTCCATGGCGTGGGAGGGGCGAGAGCTGCTCCGAGATTGGATATGTCTCTCTGTCTCTCTCTGTTTCTGCGCTCTCGTATTCTGCCCTCTCACCGTTTCGTATATATATGGAGATCCGTAACTCCGATTGGACTGAAACCTTTGCCCAGATTTTTTTCAAAAATTAGCTTTCTTGCGGCCGAAGAAGAGCAGCAACCGCCTTACGGGTGGCCCGCGAGGGTCAGGGGCGCGCCCCCCTGCCTCGTGCCCCCCTTGGGCACCGTCTCATGTTGATTGTTCTTCCCATATTCTCCAAATATTCCAAAAATATCCTCCGTCCGTTTTTATTCTGTTTGGATTCCGTTTGATATGGGGTTTCATGCGAAACATAAAACATGCAACAAACAGAATCGCATCAAGCCTTTGGATCAATATGTTAGTCCCAAAAATAGTATAAAAAGTTGCCAAAAGTATATGGAAGTTGTATAATATTGGCATGGAACAATAAAAAATTATAGATACGACGGAGACGTATCACTCGAAACCGAAGCTACGGATTAAATGAAGATCGGCTAAGGACGAGGTGACGATGCATGTCGGGAATGGATCCAAGGTCGATGTGATCGCCGTCGGCACGCTACCTCTACATCTACCTTCGGGATTAGTTTTAGACCTGAATAATTGTTATTTGGTGCCACCGTTGAGCATGAACCTTATATCTGGATCTTGTTTAGTGCGAGATGGTTATTCATTTAAATCAGAGAATAATGGTCATTCTATTTATATGAGTAATATCTTTTATGGTCATGCACCCTTGAAGACTGGTCTATTTCTTTGAATCTCGATTGTGGTGATACACATATTCATAATATTGATGCCAAAAGATGCAAAGTTGATAATGATAGTGGAACATATTTGTGGCACCGCCGTTTAGGTCATATTGGTGTAAAGCGCATGAAGAAACTCCATGCAGATGGACTTTTGGAATCACTTGATTATGAATCATTTGATACTTCAAGTAGCCATGCCTCATGGGCAAGATGACTAAAACTCCGCTCCACGGAACAATGGAGCGAGCCAATGACTTATTGGAAATAATACATACCGATGTATGTGGTCCGATGAGTGTTGTGGCACGCGGCGGGTATCGTTATTTTCTAACCTTCACACATGATTTGAGCAGATATGGGTATATCTACTTAATGAAACACAAGTCTGAAACATTTGAAAAGTTCGAAGAATTTTAGAGTGAAGTGGAGAATCATCGTAACAAGAAAATAAAGTTTCTATGATTTGATCACGGAGGCGAATATTTGAGTTACGAGTTTGGCCTTCATTTAAAAACAATGTGAATAGTTTCACAACTCACGCCACCCGGAACACCACAACAGTAATGATGTGTCCGAACGTCGTAACCGTACTTTATTTGATATGGTGCGATCTATGATGTCTCTTACTGATTTACCACTATCGTTTTGGGGTTATGCATTAGAGATAGCTGCATTCACGTTAAATTGAGCAACGTCTAAATCCGTTGAGACGACACCGTATGAACTGTAGTTTGCCAAGAAACCTAAGCTGTAGTTTCTTAAAGTTTGGAGTTGTGACACTTATGTCAAAAGGCTTTAGCCTGATAAGCTCGAACCCAAATCAGAGAATTGCGTCTTCATAGGATACCCTAAGGAAACACTTGGGTACACCTTCTACCACAGATCCGAAGGCAAGATCTTTGTTGCCAAGAATGGAACATTTCTAGAGAAGGAGTTTCTCTCGAAAGAAGTGAGTGAGAGGAAAGTAGAACTTGATGAGGTAATTGTATCTTCTCTCAATTTGGAAAGTAGCACATCAGAGATATCAGTTCCCGTGATGCCTACACCAACTAGGGAGGAACCTAATGACGATGATCATGAAACTTCAGATCAAGTTACTACTGGACCTCGTAGGTCAAACAGAGCATGTTCTGCACCAGAGTGGTACAGTAATCCTGTTCTGGAAGTCATGTTACTAGACTATGGCGAACCTACGAACTATGAAGAAGCTATGATAAGTCCAGATTCCGATAAATGGCTTGAGGCCATGAAATCTGAGATAGGATCCATGTATGAGAACAAAGTGTGGACTTTGGTGGACTTGCCCGTTGATCGGTGAGCCATAGAGAATAAATGGATCTTCAAGAAGAAGACTGACGCTGATGGTAATGTTACTGTCTATAAAGCTCGACTTGTCGCGAAAGGTTTTTGAAAAGTTCAAGGAGTTGACTACGATGATACTTTCTCACGCGTAGCGATGCTTAAGTCTGTCCGAATCATGTTAGCAATTGCCACATTTTATGATTATGAAATCTGGCAAATGGACATCAAAACTGCATTCCTTAACGAATTTCTTAAAGAAGTGTTGTATATGATGCAATCAGAAGGTTTTGTCGATCCTAAAGGTGCTAACAAAGTGTGCAAGCTCCAGCGACCCATCTATGGACAGGTGCAAGCATCTCAGAGTTGGAATATACGCTTTGATGAGGTGATCAAAGCATATGGTTTTATACAGACTTTCGGAGAAGCATGTATTTACAAGAAAGTGAGTGGGAGCTCTCAAGCATTTCTAATATTACATGTGGATGACATATTGTTGATTGGAAATGATGTAGAATTTCTGGATAGCATAAAAAGATACTTGAATAAGAGTTTTCAATGAAAGACCTCGGTGAAGCTGCTTATATCTTGGGCATCAAAGCACATACCTTGACAAAGTTTTGAAGAAGTTCAAAATGGACCAGTCAAAGAAAGGGTTCTTGCCTGTGTTGCAAGGTGTGAAATTGAGTCAGACTCAAAGCCCGACCACTGCAGAAGATAGAGAGAAAATGAAAGTCATTCCCTATGCCTCAGCCATTGGTTATATCATGTATGCTATGCTGTGTACTAATACGTCTCCAACGTATCTATAATTAATTATTGTTCCATGCTATTATATTATCAATCTTGGATGTTTTATAATCATTTTATATTCATTTTATATCATTTTTTGGTACTAACCTATTGACATAGTGCCAAGTGCCAGTTGTTGTTTTCTGCATGTTTTTTACATCGCAGAAAATCAATACCAAACGGAGTCCAAACACAACAAAACTTTACAAAGATGTCTTGGACCAGAAGACACATAGTGGGCCCTGGCTACGCTGGGGTGCTCAGGAGAGCACAACCCACTGTATGCGCCAGAGGCCCAAGCGTGCCCTTGTGGGTTGTGCCCACCTCGGGTGCCCCCCGGACCGCCACTTTGCTCTATAAATACCCCAATATTCCCAAAACCCTAGGGGAGTCGATGAAATATTGATCCAGCCACCGGAGAGTCCAGAACCACCAGATCCAATCTAGACACCATCTCAGATGGGGTTCACCACCTCCATTGGTGCCTCTCCGATGATGCATGAGTAGTTCTTTGTAGACCTCCGGGTCCGTATTTAGTAGCTAGATGGCTTCCTCTCTCTTTGAATTCTCAATACAATGGTCTCTTGTAGATGCATATGATGTAAATCTTTTGCGGTGTGTTTGTTGGGATCGATGAACTTTTAGTTTATGATCAGATCTATCTTTTTATATCCATGGAAGTATTTGAGTTTCTTTGATCTCTTTTATGCATGATTACTTATAGCCTTGTTTTTCTTCTCCAATTATTTGGGTTTTGTTTGGCCAACTTGATCTATTTATCTTGCAATGGGAAGAGGTGCTTTGTAGTGGGTTCAATCTTACGGTGCTTGATCCCAGTGACAGAAAGGGAACCGATACGTATGTACCGTTGCTACTAAGGATAAAACGATGGGGTCTATCTCTACATAGATAGATCTTGTGTACATCATGTCATCGTTCTTATTGCATTACTCCGTTTCTCCATGAACTTAATACACTAGATGCATGTTGGATAGCGGTCGATGCGTGGAGTAATAGTAGTAGATGCAGGCATGAGTCGGTCTACTAATCTTGGGTGTGATGCCTATGTAATGATCATTGCCTGGATATCATCATGATTATTTGAATTTCTATCAATTGCCCTATAGTAATTTGTTCACCCATCGTTTGCTATTTTTCTCGAGAGAAACCACTAGTGAAACCTACAGCCCCTGGGTCTCTTTCTCATATTATTTGCCTTTGCGATCTACTTTCCTTTGCTTTTACTTTCAGATCTATTAAACTAAAAATACAAAAATACCTTGCTGCAATTTATTCTTATTTATTTTTGCCGTTCGATCTATCAATCTACTACAATTTTATCTCACGTCCGTTTGCCCATCTGGGGCGCCGCTACCCGAAAGGGATTGACAACCCCTTTTACACGCCGGGTTGCGAGAAGTTGTTATTTGTGTGCAGGTGCAGTTTACGTTGTGTTGCTTGGTTCTCCTACGGGTTCGATAACCTTGGTTTCATATATTAGGGAAATACCTACCGCTGTTGTGCTGCATCATCCCTTCCTCTTTGGGGAAATACAGACGTAGCTTCAAGCCGCATCAAAAGGAATTTCTGGCGCTGTTGCCGGGGAGGATCTTCAACATATACCAGGTTCCTAATCACAAATCTCGTCTCCTTGCAATTTACATTATTTTCCATTTGCCTCTCATTTTCCTCTCCCCCACTTCACAAAAATTTGCCGTTTTATTCGCCTCTCTTTTTCGTTCGCTGTTTTCTCGTCAGATTTATCCGTGTTTTCGCTTCCTAGTCTTAATGGCTAGTGTTCCTACTCCTCCTTTGTCACCAGATTTTGAAGTTCTTTACTTCAAACAAAAACAAGGAGAAAATTTGAAAGATGCTTGGTATAGGCATATGGAATCTTATCGTATTGCAATTTAAAGGGGGGCTCTAAGATCTTGCTTCGTAACTTTTACATAGGATTGGCCTTGCATCATAGACAACTCCTAGATTTTGCCACTAAAGGGAATTTTATTGAGCTTGATGCCAATGCTGCCTATGAAATTTTAGAAGGAATTTTGGGAGTTCCACCTCAAAAGAAGGGGTTTTCTTTCACCCTTGAGGGAGTTCAAATGTTGGACAAACTTGGTGATTTGCATAAACATATGGTTGAAATACAGAAATATAATGAACCCCTCAAACACCTCAACGGTAGTATCAATCGCATGAATACATTGATTACTCTTTGCAATAAGCGATTGGATATTTTGGATATAAAGATGGTTTCTTTTCTGGAGAATTTAGGGAAGCATAAAGAGCCTCCCAGGTTTGAGAAAACCCTTACAAAAGTTTCCAAAACTACGGAAGACAAAACTTAGATCCTTGCTTTATGCCTAGCTAAGGGTGTAAAACTATAGCGCTTGTTGGGAGGCAACCCAATGAATAAAATTTATTTTTGCTTTTTTTCTTTCTGTTCTTGAGTGTTAGCACAATTATGCTACTGTTATGATTGTGTTTTTTGTGTTTTAATTAGTGTTTGTGCCAAGTAAAGCCTTTAGGAAATTCTTGGGTGATAGTTGTTTGATCTTGCTGAAAAACAGAAACTTTTGTGCTCACGAAAACAATTCTCATTTTTTACCACAGTGTGATAAAATGCCAATTCTTTTTGCAGAAGATCAATATACAAATTTCTTAGGTCGTCCTAATGTTTCAGAATTTTTGGAGTTCGAGAAGTTTTCGAAATAATCAGATTGCTACAGACTGTTCTGTTTTGACAGATTCTGTTTTCTTTGCGTTGTGTGCTTATTTTGATGGCTCTATGGTTTTCTTTGATGAGTTTTTGCCATAGAAAAGTTGGAATACAGTAGAGATAAGGCATAAACAAAATAAGAATTGGTTTGGTACAGTACTTATAGTAGTGATTTGCCTTCTTTTACTAACGGATCTCACGAAGGTTTTGTTGAGTTTTGTGTGATTGAAGTTTTCATGTTTTGGGTTATGTTACGATGGATGAAGGAATAAGGAGTAAGAAGAGCCTAAGCTTGGGGATGCCCTGGCACCCCAAGCTATTATCCAAAAGAGAGGAAGCAACTAAGCTTGGGGATGCCCCGAGTGGCATCCCCTCTTTCTTCTAACGACCATTGGTATTTTACTCGAAGCTATATTTTTATTCGTCACATACTATGTGTTTTGCTTGGAGCATCTTGTATGATACGAGTCTTTGCTTGTTTTATTTTGTGTTTTAAGTCTTGATTCGTTGCTGGACACACCTATTTGAGAGAGCCAAAATTATGTCATGACTTGTTAGAATTGCGCTCTATGCTTCACTTAAATTTTTTATGAGCTATGGACTTGCTCTAGTGCTTCACTTATACCTTTTTGAGCACGGTGTGCTATAGTATTTTTTAAGAAATGCTCTCTTGCTTCACTTAGATTTATTTGAGAGTTAGTAAAATTTTCAAGAAGTTCTCTCTTGCTTCACTTAAATTAATTTGAGAGAAAGAAAAAAATTATTATGCTCATGATCTTCACTCATATTTGTTTGAGCTTATCAAAAGCAAAATATGAAAATTAGTTCCAAAGTGATAGATATCCAAGAAGGATATAATAAAAACTTTCATGAAGATCATTGGATAAAATAAACTTGATTCTTAGTAATAGTTTTGAGATATGATGATGTGATATGTGAGTTATGTTGATGAGTAATTATGCTTTTGTAAGAATATTGGTGTTAAGGTTTGTGATTCCCTATGCAAGCACGAAAGTCAATAGTTATGCAATGAAATTATATCCTACTTGTGGTGCATTATTCGGTGTTAATTATGCTTAATGCTCGCTTATGAGATTATCCGTTTCTTGGTTGGTCACTTCTCAATCTTTTTTCTAGCCTTCATTTTGCACTAAGTATGATCTCTACTTGTGCATCCAAAAACCTTTATACCAGTTTTGCCACATGAGTCCACTATATCTACCTATACGTGGTATCCTTTTGCCGTTCTAAGCAAATTTGTATGTGCCATCTCTAATTTTCAAAATAAACTTCTCTTTTGTGTGTTTGTTTCGCTCGCGGAGCGGCGAGGGGTGGCTAATATTTTCCATGCTAGATGTGTTATTTTCACGATGAGTGTTTATTCACTTGTCATTGCATGAGAGTAAGGCGAAGGTATTAGGGATGCCTAATCAAAAATGAATTTACTTTATGTTGTCAAATAATAAATTCCTTCGAAAGTGTTGGTACGGAGTGCAACCGTGGATACAGCTAGCCATGGTTAGTGAAAGTATGGTTGAAATAGGAATAAACTTTATTTTCTGTTTGGGAACCGCCTATGATATATCTAGAATGGAAAGTGTTGGGAACTCTAAGTCGTTTTCGTTGGTGGGAAGGATACACTTCCCAAAATATTTTTATCTCTAAGTTTTTCGCTTTGAGCTCTGGCACCTCTACAAATCCCTACTTCCCTCTACGAAGGGCCTTTATTTTACTTTGTGCAATTTTTATTTTTGAATTTGAGTCTTAATCTTCTCTTATAAAAGCACCAACTAGGAGGCAATATGATCGTACTTGAGTATTGGGTGTAGCTAATATGCGAGTGTGTTTCATGAATGGATCAATGATTGAGCATGATGGGCTAGGGATAACTTATTTTAGCATTGATATTTCGAAAGACATGGTTGCTTGTTGATATGCTTGAGTATTTAAATTATCATGTAAAAACTAGACTATTGCTTTGAACAATGTAAAAGTCCAAATGTCCATGCTACAAAGAAAAGAAATATGATATGACATGATAGGCAGCATTCCACATCAAAAATTCTGTTTGTATCACTTACCTACTCGAGGACGAGTAGGAGTTAAGCTTGGGGATGTTGATACGTCTCCAATGTATCTATAATTTTTTATTGTTCCATGATGTTATGATATCAATTGTGGATGTTTTATAATCATTTTATATCATTTTCTGGTACTAACCTATTGACATAGTGCCAAGTGCCAGTTGCTGTTTTTTGCATGTTTTTTACATCGTAGGAAATTAATACCAAATGGAGTCCAAATGCAACGAAACTTTACGGAGATTTTTTTTGGACCAGGAGACACTTAATGGGCCCTGGCTGCGCCTGGGGGGTGCTCCGAGGAGAGCACAGCCCACCGTATGCACCAGAGGCCCATACGCCGCCTGGTGGGTTGTGCCCACCTCGGGTGTGTTGGGGAACGAGTATTTCAAAATGTTTGCCTACGATCATGCAAGATCTATCTAGGAGAAGCATAGCAACGAGCAGGGAGAGTGTGTCCACGCACCTCGTGAGACCGAAAGCGAAGCGTTTAGTAACGCGATTGATGTAGTCGAACGTCTTAGCGATCCAACCGATCCAAGTATCGAACGCACGACACCTCTGCGATCTGCACACGTTCAGCTCGGTGACGTCCCTCGTACACTTGATCCAGTTGAGGCCAAGGGAGAGTTTCGTCAGCATGACGTCGTGGTGGTAGTGATGATGAACTTACCGGCGTAGGGCTTCGCCTAAGCACTACGACGATATGACCGAGGTGTGTAACTGTGGAGGGGGGCACCGCACACGGCTAAGAGAAGACTTGGTGTGCCTTTGGGGTGCCCCCTGCCCACGTATATAAAGGAGGCGGGAAGAGGAGGCCGGCCTAGGAGGGGCGCGCCTATAGGGGGAGTCCAACTAGGATTCTCAATCCTAGTTGGAGTCCCCTTCCTTTTCCAAGAGGGGAGAGAGGGAAGGAGTAGGAGAGGGAGAAGGAAAGAGAGGGGGAGCCGCCCCCTCCCTAGTCCAATTCGGACTTGCCATGGGGGGGCACGCGGCCACCCCTTGAGGCCCCTTTCTCCTCTCCCGTATGGCCCATTAAGGCCCACTACTTCCCCCGGCGAATTCCCGTAACTCTCCAGTACTCTGAAAAATAATATAGCCTTCCAATATATCGATCTTTACGTCTCGACCATTTCAAGACTCCTCGTCATGTCCGTGATCTCATCCGGGACTCCGAACAAACTTCTGTCATCAAATCACATAACTCATAATACAAATCGTCATCGAACGTTAAGCGTGCAGACCCTACGGGTTCGAGAACTATGTAGACATTACCGAGACACATCTCCAGTCAATAACCAATAGCGGAACCTGGATGCTCATATTGGCTCCTACATATTCTACGAAGATCTAAATCGGTCAAACCGCATAACAACATACATTGTTCCCTTTGTCATCGGTATGTTACTTGCCCGAGATTCGATCGTCGGTATCATCATACCTAGTTCAATCTCAACCGGCAAGTCTCTTTACTCGTTCCGTAATGCATCATCCCGCAACTAGCTCATTAGTCACATTGCTTGCAAGGCTTATAGTGATGTGCATTACCGAGAGGGCCCAGAGATACCTCTCCGACAATCGGAGTGACAAATCCTAATCTCGATCTATGCCAACTCAACAAACACCATCGGAGACACCTATAGAGCATCTTTATAATCACCCAGTTACGTTGTGACGTTTGATAGCTCACTAAGTGTTCCTCCGGTATTCGGGAGTTGCATAATCTCATAGTCATCGGAACATGTATAAGTCATGAAGAAAGCAATAACAATAAACTAAACGATCATTATGCTAAGCTAATGGATGGGTCTTGTCCATCACATCATTCTCTAATGATGTGATCCTGCTCATCAAATGACAACACATGTCTATGGCTAGGAAACTTAACCATCTTTGATTAACGAGCTAGTCTAGTAGAGGCATACTAGGGACACTGCTTGTCTATGTATTCACACATGTACTAAGTTTTCGGTTAATACAATTCTAGCATGAATAATAAACATTTATTATGATATAAGGAAATATAAATAACAACTTTATTATTGCCTCTAGGGTATATTTCCTTCAGTCTCCCACTTGCACTAGAGTCAATAATCTAGTTCACATCGCCATGTGACTTAACACCAATAGTTCACATCACCATGTGATTAGTTCACATCGCCATGTGACTAATACCCAAAGGGTTTTACTAGAGTCAATAATCTTGTTCACATCGCTATGTGATTAACACCCAAAGAGTACTAAGGTGTGATCATGTTTTGCTTGTGAGAGAAGCTTAGTCAATGGGTCTGTCACATTCAGAGTCGTTTGTATTTTGCAAATTTCTGTGTCTACAATGCTCTGCACGGAGCTACTCTAGATAATTGCTCCCACTTTCAATATGTATCCAGATTGAGACTTAGAGTCATCCGGATCAGTGTCAAAGCTTGCATCGGCGTAACTCTTTACGACGAACTCTTTATCACCTCCATAACCAAGAAATATCTCCTTATTCCATTAAGGGTAATTTTGACCATTGTCCAGTGATCCACTCCTGGATCACTATTGTACCCTCTTGCCAAACTCATGGTGGGGTTCACAATAGGTCTGGTACACAACATAGCATACTTCGTAGAACCTATGACTGAGGCATAGGGAATGAATTTTCATTCTCTTTCTATTTTCTTCCGTGGTCGCGTTTTGAGTCTTTACTCAACTTCACACCTTGCAACACAGACAAGAACTCCTTCTTTGACTATTCTATTTTGAACTACTTCAAAATCTTGTCAAGGTATGTACTCATTGAAAAAACTTATCAAGCGTCTTGATCTATCTCTATAGATCTTGATGCTCAATATGTAAGCAGATTCACCGAGGTCTTTCTTTGAAAAAATCATTTCAAACACTCCTTTATGCTTTCCAGAAAAATTCTACATTATTTCCGATCAACAATATGTCATTCACATATACTTAACAGAAATGCTGTAGTGCTCCCACTCACTTTCTTGTAAATACATGCTTCTCAAAAAGTCTGTATAAAACCATATGCTTTGATCACACTATCAAAGCGTATATTTCAACTCCGAGATGCTTGCACCAATCCATAGATGGATCGCTGGAGCTTGGTTACTTTAGCACCTTTAGGATTGACAAAACCTTCTTGTTGCATCATATACAACTCTTTTTAAGAAATACATTAAGGAATGTAGTTTTGACATCCATTTGCCAGATTTCATAAAATGGGGCAATTGCTAACATGATTCAGACAGACTTAAGCATCACTACGAGTGAGAAAAACTCATCGTAGTCAACACCTTGAACTTGTCGAAAACCTTTTGCGACAATTCAAGCTTTGCAGATAGTAACACTACTATCAGCGTCCGTCTTCCTCTAGAAGATCCATTTATTCTCAATGGCTTGCTGATCATCAGGCAAGTCAACCAAAGTCCACACTTTGTTCTCATACATGGATCCCATCTCAGATTTTATGGGCTCAAGCCATTTCACGGAATCTGGGCTCATCATCGCTTCCTCATAGTTCGTAGGTTCGTAATGGTCAAGTAACATGACCTCCAGAACAGGATTACCGCATTACCACTCGTCCGGATCTTACTCTAGTTGACCCACGAGGTTCGGTAGTAACTTGATCAAGTTTCATGATCATCATCATTAGCTTCCTCACTAATTGGTGTAGGAATCAATCGAACTGATTTCAAAGGATGAGCTACTTTCCAGTTCGAGAGAAGGTACAATTACCTCATCAAGTTCTATTTTCCTCCCACTCACTTCTTTCGAGAGAAACTCCTTCTCTAGAAAGGATCCACTCTTAGCAACAAAGATCTTGCCTTCGGATCTGTGATAGAAGGTGTACCCAACAGTTTCTTTTGGGTATCCTATGAATACACACTTCTCCGATTTGGGTTTGAGCTTATCAGGCTGAAACTTTTTCACATAAGCATTGCAACCCTAAACTTTAAGAAATGACAGCTTAGGTTTCTTGCTAAACCACAGTTCATACGGTGTTGTCTCAACGGATTTAGATGGTGCCCAATTTAACGTGAATGCAGTTGTCTCTAATGCATAACCCCAAAACAATAGTGGTAAATCGGTAAGAGACATCATAGATCGCACCATATTAAATAAAGTACGTTAATGCTCGTATTGCACCATTACTGTGGTGTTCCAGGTGGCATGAGTTGCGAAACTATTTCACATTGTTTCAAATGAAGACCAAACTCGTAACTCAAATATTTGCCTCCACGATCAGATCATAGAAACTTTATTTTCTTGTTACGATGATTTTCCACTTCACTCTGAAATTCTTTGAACATTTCAAATGTTTCAGACTTATGTTTCATCAAGTAGATATACCCATATTTGCTCAAATCATCTGTGAAGGTTAGAAAATAACGATACCCGCCGTGAGCCTCAACACTCATCGGACTGCATACATCAGTATGTATTATTTCCAACAAGTCTGTTGCTCGCTCCATTGTTTCGGAGAACGGAGTCTTAGTCATCTTGCCCATGAGGCATGGTTCGCAAGCATCAAGTGATTCATAATCAAGTGATTCCAAAAGCCCATCAGTATGGAGTTTTTTTCATGCACTTTACACCAATATGACCTAAACGGCAGTGCCACAAATATGTTGCACTATCATTATCAACTTTGCATCTTTTGGCATCAATATTATGAATATGTGTATCATTATGATCGAGATTCAATATACCATTTATATTAAGTTTATGGCCATAGAAGGTTTTATTCATGTAAACAGAACAACAATTATTCTTTGACTTAAATGAATAACCGTATTGCAATAAACATGATCCAATCATATTCATGCTCAATGCAAACACCAAATAACATTTATTTTGGTCCAACACTAATCTCGAAGGTAGGGGGAGTGTGCGATGGGGATCTTATCAACCTTGGAATCATTTCTAAGACACATCGTACTTTGCCCATAACTAGTCTGTGTTCATTCTGCAACTCCTGTTTTTAGTTACTACTCTTTAGCAACTAAACCAGTATCAAATACTGAGGAGTTGCTATAAACACTAGTAAAGTACACATTAATAACATGTATATCAAATATACTTTTGTTCACTTTGCCATCCTTTTTACCCGCCAAGTATCTAGGGCACTTCCACTTCCAGTGACCATTTCCTTTGCAAAGACAATCACTCGGCCTGTGCTTGGGTCTAGCATTGGGCTTCTTCATGGGAGCAAAGAACTTGCTTGCTATTCTTCTTTGCAGTTCCCTTTCTTTCCCTTGCCCTTTTACTTGAAACTAGTGGTCTTGTCAACCATCAACATTTGATGCTTTTCTTGGTTTCTACCTTCGTCGATTTCAGCATCACGAAGAGCTCGGGAATCGTTTTCGTCATCCCTTGCATTATAGTTCATCACGAAGTTCCAAAGAACTTGGTGATAGTGACTAGAGAACTCTGTCAATCACTATTTTATCTGGAAGATTAACTCCCACTTGATTCAAGCGATTGTAGTACTCAGACAATCTGAGCACATGCTCACTGGTTGAGCTATTCTCCTCCATATTATAGGCAAAGTACTTGTCAAAGGTCTCATACCTCTCGACTCGGGCATGAGTCTGAAATACCAATTTCAGCTCTTAGAACATCTTATATGCCTGCGTATGCGTTAAAACGTTTTGAAGTCGGTTCTAAGCCGTAAAGCATGGCGCACTAAACTATCAAGTAGTTATCATACCGAGCTTGTCAAACGCTCATAACGCCTCAGTCCGCTTCCCGCAATAGATCCGCTACCTAGCGGTGCATCAAGGACATAATTCTTCCGTGCAAAGAATGAGGATAATCCTCGAACACGGACCTAGTTCGCATCATTGCTACCATCATCTTTCAACATAGTTTTCTAGGAACATATCAAAGTTAAACGGGAGCTACATCGAGCTATTGATCTACAAATATAGTTATGAAAATACTATCGGTACTAAGTTCATGATAAATTAAAGTTCAATTAATCATATTATTTAAGAACTCCCACTTAGATAGACATCCCTCTAATCATCTAAGTGATTACGTGATCCATATCAACTAAACCATGTCCGATCATCACGTGAGATGGAGTAGTTTTCAATGGTGAACATCACTATGTTGATCATATCTACTATATGATTCACGCCGACCTTTCGGTCTCAGTGTTCCGAGGCCATATCTCGCATATGCTAGGCTCACAAGTTTAACCCGAGTATTCCGTGTGCAAAACTGGCTTGCACCCATTGTATGTGAACGAGAGCTTATCACACCCGATCATCACATGGTGTCTCAAAGACGAAGAGCTGCCAAGAACGGCATACTGTGGGAGAACACTTATACCTTGAAATTTTAGTAAGGGAACATCTCAGAATGCTACCGTCGTACTAAGAAAAATAAGATGCATAAAAGATAAACATCACATGCAATCAAAATAAGTGACATGATATGGCCATCATCATCTTGTGCCTTTGATCTCCATATCCAAAGTACCGTCATGATATCCATCGTCACCGGCATGACACTATGATCCCCATCATCTTGATCTTTATCAACGTGTAGCCACATGGTCGTCTCGCCAACTATTGCTTTTGCAACTATTGCTATCGCATAGCGATAAAGTAAAGCAATTATATGGCGCTTGCATCTTATGCAATAAAGAGACAACCATAAGGATTCTGCCAGTTGTCGATAACTTTAACAAAACATGATCATCTCATATAACAATTTATATCTCATCACGTCTTGACCATATCACATCACAACATGCCCCTACAAAAACAAGTTAGACGTCCTCTACTTTGTTGTTGCAAGTTATACGTGGCTGCTACGGGCTTCTAGCAAGAACCATTCTTACCTACGCATCAAAACGACAACGGTTTTTCATCAAGTGTGATGTTTTAACCTTTAACAAGGACCGGGCGTAGTCAAACTCAATTCAACTAAAGCTGGAGAAACAGACACCCGCTAGCCACCTGCGTGCGAAGCACGTCGGTAGAACCAGTCTCATGAACGTGGTCATGTAATGTCGGTCCGGGCCGCTTCATCCAACAATACCGCTGAATCAAAGTAAGACGTTGCTGGTAAGCAGTATAACTATTATCGCCCACAACTATTTGTGTTCTACTCATGCATATAACATCTACGCATAGACTGGCTCGATGCCCTTTGTTGGGGAACATAGTATTTCAAAAATTTGCCTACGATCATGCAAGATCTATCTAGGAGAAGCATAGCAACGAGCGGGGAGAGTGTGTCCATGTACCCTCGTAGACCGAAAGCGGAAGCGTTTAGTAACGCGGTTGATATAGTTGACCGTCTTAGCGATTCAACCGATCCAAGTACCGAACGCACGACACCTCCGCGATCTGCACATGTTTAGGTCAGTGACGTCCCTCGAACTCTTGATCTAGTTGAGGCCAAGGGAGAGTTTCGTCAGCATGACGGTGTGGTGACAGTGATGATGAAGTTACCGGCGCAGGGCTTCGCCTAAGCACTACGACGATATGACCGAGGTGTGTAACTGTGGAGGGTGGCACCGCACGCGGCTAAGAGAAGACTTGGTGTGCCTTTGGGGTGCCCCCTGCCCACGTATATAAAGGAGGGGGAAAGAGGAGGCCGGCCTAGGAGGGGCGCGCCTATAGGGGGAGTCCAACTAGGATTCTCAATCCTAGTTGGAGTCCCCTTCCTTTTCCAAGAGGGGAGAGAGGGAAGGAGTAGGAGAGGGAGAAGGAAAGAGCGGGGGCCGCCGCCCCCTCCCTAGTCCAATTCAGACTTACCATGGGGGGGCGCGCGGCCACCCCTTGAGGCCCCTTTATCCTTTCCTGTATGGCCCATTAAGGCCCACTACTTCCCCTAGCGAATTCCGTGAATCTCCGACATTCTAAAAATACCGAACCACTCAAAACCTTTCGATGTCCGAATATAGCCTTCCAATATATCGATCTTTACGTCTCGACCATTTAGCAACTCCTCGTCATGTCCGTGATCTCATCCGGGACTCCGAACAAACTTCAGTCATCAAATCACATAACTCATAATACAAATCGTCATCGAACGTTAAGCGTGCGGACCCTACGGGTTCGAGAACTATGTATACATGACTGAGATACATCTCCGGTCAATAACCAATAGCAGAACCTGGATGCTCATATTGGCTCCTACAAATTCTACGAAGATCTTTATCGGTCAAACCGCATAACAACATACATTGTTCCCTTTGTCATCGGTATGTTACTTGCCCGAGATTCGATTGTCGGTATCATCATACCTAGTTAAAATCTCGTTACCGGCAAGTCTCTTTACTCATTCCGTAATGCATCATCCCGCAACTAACTCATTAGTCACATTGCTTGCAAGGCTTATAGTGATGTGCATTACTGAGAGGGCCCAGAGATACCTCTCCGACAATCGGAGTGACAAATCCTAATCTCGATCTATGCCAACTCAACAAACACCATCGGAGACACCAGAGAGCATCTTTATAATCACCCGATTACGTTAGGACGCTTGATAGCACACTAAGTGTTCCTCACGGTATTCGGGAGTTGCATAATCTCACAGTCATAGGTACATGTATAAGTCATGAAGAAAGCAATAGCAATAAACTAAACGATCATTATGCTAAGCTAACGGATGGGTCTTGTCCATCACATCATTCTCTAATGATGTGATCCTGTTCATCAAATGACAACACATGTCTATGGCTAGGAAACTTAACCATCTTTGATTAACGAGCTAGTCTAGTAGAGGCATAGTTGGGACACTCTGTTTGTCTATGTATTCACACATGTACTAAGTTTCCGGTTAATACAGTTCTAGCATGAATAATAAACATTTACCATGATATAAGGAAATATAAATAACAATTTTATTATTGCCTCTAGGGCATATTTCCTTCAGGGTGCCCCCCGGACCGCCTCTTTGCTCTATAAATACCCTAATATTCCCAAAACCCTAGGGGAGTCGACGAAATATTGATCAAGCCGCCGCAGAGTCTAGAACCACAAAATCAAGTCTAGATACTATCTCAGATGGGGTTCACCATCTCCATTGGTGCCTCTCCGATGATTCATGAGTAGTTCTTTGTAGACCTTCAGGTCTGCAGTTAGTAGCTAGATGGCTTCCTCTCTCTCGCTGAATTCTCAATACAATGGTCTCTTGGAGATCCATATGATGTAACTCTTTTTGCGGTGTGTTTGTTGGGATCGATGAACTTTGAGTTTATGAAAGTATTTGAGTTTCTTTGATCTCTTTTATGCATGATTACTTAGCCTCGTATTTCTTCTCTGACATTTGGGTTTTGTTTGGCCAACTTGATCTATTTATCTTGCAACGGGAAGAGGTGCTTTGTAGTGGGTTCGATCTTACGGTGCTTGATCCCAAAGGATGTAAAGGGAACCGACACGTATGTATCGTTGCTACTAAGGATAAACGATGGGGGTCTATCTCTACATAGATAGATCTTGTTTACATCATGTCATCGTTCTTATTGCATTACTCCATTTCTCCATGAACTTAATACACTAGATGCATGCTGGATAGGGGTCGATGTGTGGAGTAATAGTAGTAGATGCAGGTAGGAGTCGGTCTACTAATCTTGGACGTGATGCCTATGTAATGATCATTGCCTAGATACCGTCATGATTATTTGAAGTTCTAGCAATTGCCCAACAGTAATTTGTTCACCCACCATTTGCTATTTTCCTCAAGAGAATCCACTAGTGAAATACGGCCCCGGGGTCTCTTCCTCATATTATTTGCCTTTGCGATCTATTTTCCTTTGCTTTTATTTTCAGATCTATTAAACTAAAAATACAAAAATACCTTGATGCAATTTATTCTTATTTATTTTATTTGGCATTCGAGCTATCAATCTACTACAATTTTATGTCACGTCCGTTTGCCCATCTGGGGCGCCGCTACTCGAAAGGGATTGTCAACCGCTTTTACACGTTGGGTTGCGAGAAGTTGTTATTTGTGTGTAGGTGTTGTTTACATTGTGTTTCTTGGTTCTCCTACTAGTTCGATAACCTTGGTTTCCCATCAGAGGGAAATACCTACCGCCGCTGTGCTGCATCATCCCTTCCTCTTTGGGGAAATACCGACATAGCTCCAAGCCGCATCATGTACCAGACCTGATGTTTCCCTTGCCATAAGTTTGGCAGGGAGGTACCAAAGTAATCCAGGGGTGGATCACTGGACAGTGGTCAAGAACATCCTGAAGTACCTGAAAAGGACCAAGGATATGTTTCTCGTTTATGGAGGTGACAAAGAGCTCGTGTAAATGGTTATGCCGATGCTAGCTTTGACACGGATCCGGATGACTCTAAGTCACAAACTGGATTCGAATTTATATTGAATGGTGGAGCTGTCAGTTGGTGCAGTTCCAAGCAGAGCTTCATGGGAGGATCTACATGTGAAGCGGAGTACATGGCTGCTTCAGAAGCAGCAAATGAAGGAGTCTGGCTGAAGGAGTTCATATCAGATTTAGGTGTAATACCTAGCGCATCGGGTCCAATGAAAATATTTTGTGACAATACTGGAGCAATTGCCTTGGCGAAGGAATCCGTGATCAAGTCAAGGAGGGAGATATATAAATTTGCAAAATACATACGGATCTGAATGTAGCAGACCCGTTGACTAAGCCTCTTCCACGAGCAAAACATGATCAGCACCAAGACTCCATGGGTGATAGATTCATTACAATGTTATCTAGATTATTGACTCTAGTGCAAGTGGGAGACTGAAGGAAATATGCCCTAGAGGAAATAATAAAGTTGTTATTTTATATTTCCTTATTTGTCGGATTACGGGTTCCGGCAAAACCCTTGAGGTTCGAACTCTGGGGTGCGCATGAAGATCTCCATCCCCCTAGCTCACGATCTCAAAGCCTAGCTCGCCGAACTCGAGGAACAAGGGACACAAGAGTTTATACTGGTTCAGGCCACCGTTGCGGTGTAATACCCTACTCTAGTGTGGTGTGGTGGATTGCCTTGCAGGCTGAGGATGAACTGTTGGGGAACGTAGTAATTTCAGAAAAATTCATACGCACACATAGGATCATGGTGATGTATAGCAACGAGAGGGGAGAGGGTGTCCACGTACCCTCGTAGACCGAAAGCGGAAGCGTTAGCACAACGCGGTTGATGTAGTCATACGTCTTCACGATCCGACCGATCCAAGTACCGAACGTACGGCACCTCCGAGTTCAGCACACGTTCAGCTCGATGACGTCCTGCGAACTCCGATCCAGCAGAGCTTCACGGGAGAGTTCCGTCAGCACGACGGCGTGGTGATGGTGATGATGACGCTACCAATGCAGGGCTTCGCCTAAGCACCACTACGATATGATCGAGGTGGAATATGGTGGAGGGGGGCACCGCACACGGCTAAGAGATCAAGAGATCAATTGTTGTGTCTAGAGGTGCCCCCTGCCCCCGTATATAAAGGAGCAAGGGGGGAGAGGCGGCCAGCCAGGTAGGGCGCGCCAAGGGGGGAGTCCTACTCCCATCGGGAGTAGGACTCCTCCTTTCCTAGTAGGAGTAGGAGAAGGGGGGAAGGAGGAGGTGGAGAGAAGGAAGGAGAGGGGGGCCGCCGCCCCCTTCCCTTGTCCAATTCGGACTGGGGCAAGGGGGGCCGTGCGCCACCTCCTGGCTGCCCTCTCTCTTCTCCACTAAGGCCCAATAGGCCCATTACATCCCCCGGGGGGTTCCGGTAACCCCCGGTACTCCGGTAAAATCCCGATTTCACCCGGAACACTTCCGATATCCAAATATAGGCTTCCAATATATCAAACTTTATGTCTCGACCATTTCGAGACTCCTTGTCATGTCTGTGACTCCGAACTACCTTCGGTACATCAAAACACAAAACTCATAATACCGATCGTCATCTAACTTTAAGCGTGCGGACCCTACGGGTTCGAGAACTATGTAGACATGACCGAGATACGCCTCGGTCAATAACCAATAGCGTAAACCGGATGCTCATATTGGCTCCTACATATTCTACTTTAAGATCTTTATCGGTCAAACCGCATAACAACATACGCTGCTCCCTTTGTCATCGGTATGTTACTTGCACGAGATTCGATCATCCAGATCTCAATACCTAGTTCAATCTCGTCACCCAAGCAAGTCTCTTTACTCGCTTCGTAATACATCATCCTGCAACTAACTCATTAGTTACAATGCTTGAAAGGCTTATAGTGATGTGCATTACCGAAAGTGGGCCCAGAGATACCTCTCCCACAATCGGAGTGACAAATCCTAATCTCTAAATACGCCAACCCAACAAGTACCTTCGGAGACACCTGTAGAGCACCTTTATAATCACCCGATTCGTTGTAGGACGTTTGGTAGCACACAAAGTGTTCCTCTGGTAAATGGGATTTGCATAATCTCATAGTCATAGGAACATGTATAAGTCATGAAGAAAGCAATAGCAACATACTAAACGATCAAGTGCTAAGCTAACGGAATGGGTCAAGTCAATCACATTATTCTCCTAATAATGTGATCCCGTTAATCAAATGACAACTCATGTCCATGGCTAGGAAACTTAACCATCTTCGATTAATGAGCTAGTCAAGTAGAGGCATACTAGTGACACTATGTTTGTCTATGTATTCACACATGTATTATGTTTCCGGTTAATACAATTCTAGCATGAATAATAAACATTTATTATGATATGAGGAAATAAACAATAACTTTATTATTGCCTCTAGGGCATATTTCCTTGATCTCCCACTTGCACTAGAGTCAATAATCTAGATTACACAAGAATGATTCTAACACCCATGGAGTTTTGGTGCTGATCATGTTTTGCTCGTGAGAGAGGCTTAGTCAATGGGTCTGCAACATTCAGATCCGTAAGTATCTTGCAAATCTCTATGTCTCCCACCTGGACTTGGTCCCGGATGGTATTGAAGCGTCCCTTGATGTGCTTGGTCCTCTTGTGAAATCTGGATTCCTTTGCCAAGGCAATTGCACCAGTCTTGTCACAAAAGATTTTCATTGGACCCGATGCACTAGGTATGACACCTAGATTGGATATGAACTCCTTCATCCAAACTCCTTCATTTGCTGCTTCTGAAGCAACTATGTACTTCACTTCACACGTAGATCCCTCCACGACGCTTTGTTTAGAACTGCACCAACTGACAGCTCCACCGATCAATGTAAACACGTATCCGGTATGCGATTTAGAATCGTCCAGATCAGTGTCAAAGCTTGCATCGACGTAACCATTTACGACTAGCTTTTTGTCACCTCCATAAACGAGAAACATATCCTTAGTCCTTTTCAGGTATTTCAGGATGTTCTTGACCGTTGTCTAGTGATCCACTCTGGATTACTTTGGTACCTCCTCGCTAAACTAATAGCAAGGCATACATCGTGTCCGGTACACAGCATTGCATACATGATAGAGCCTATGCCTGAAGCATAGGGAACATCTTTCATTTTCTCTCTATCTTCCGCAGTGGTCGGGCATTGAGTCTTACTCAACTTCACACCTTGTAACACAGGCAAGAACCCTTTCTTTGCATGATCCATTTTGAACTTCTTCAAAACTTTGTCAAGGTATGTGCTTCGTGAAAGTCCAATTAAGCGTCTTGATCTATCTCTATAGATCTTGATGCCTAATATGTAATCAGCTTCATCGAGGTCCTTCATTGAAAAACTCTTATTCAAGTATCGTTTTATGCTATCCAAAAATTTGATACGTCTCCAACGTAATTTTTGATTGCTCCATGCTATATTATCTACTGTTTTGGACATTATTGGGCTTTATTATCCACTTTTATATTATTTTTGGGACTAACCTATTAACCGGAGGCCCAAATTGCTTTGTTTTTGCCTATTTCAGAGCTTCGCAGAAAAAGAATATCAAATGAGTCCAAACGGAATGAAACCTTCGGAACGTGATTTTTAGGAAGATTATGATCCGGAGACTTGGACCCTACGTCAAGAAACAAAAGAGGAAGCCACCCCTGTATGCGCCTCCACCCTCGTGGGCCCCCTGGTGCTCCACCGGCGTACTCCTTCCACCTATATATACCTACGTACCCCCAAACGATCAGATACGGAGCCAAAAAACCAAATTCCACCGCCGCAACCTTCTGTACCACGAGATCCCATCTTAGGGCCTGTTCCAGAGCTCCGCCGGAGGGGGCATCCATCACGGAGGGCTTCTACATCAACACGATAGCCTCTCCGATGAAGTGTGAGTAGTTTACCTCAGACCTTCGGGTCCATAGTTAGTAGCTAGATGGCTTCTTCTCTCTTTGGATCTCAATACAATGTTCTCCCCTCTCTCGTGGAGATCTCTTCGATGTAATCTTCTTTTTGCAGTGTGTTTGTTGACACCCCATTTAATTGTGGGTTTATGATCAAGATTATCTATGAACAATATTTGAATCTTTTCTGAATTCTTTTATGTATGATTGTTTATCTTTGCAAGTCTCTTCGAATTATCAGTTTGGTTTGGCTTACTAGATTGATCTTTCTTGTAATGGGAGAAGTCCTTAGCTTTGGGTTCAATCTTATGTGTCCTTTCCCAAAGGATGAGGGGCAGCAAGGCACGTATTGTATTGTTTCCCTCGAGGATAACTTTATGGGGTTTTTATCATATTGCATGAATTTATCCCTCTACGTCATGTTATCTTGCTTAAGGCGTTACTTTGTTTTCATGAACTTAATACTCTAGATGCATGCTGGATGGCGGTCGATGAGTGGAGTAATAGTAGTAGATGTAGGCAGGAGTCGGTCTACTTGTCTCGGACGTGATGCCTATATACATGATCATACCTAGATATTCTCATAACTATGCTCAATTCTGTCAATTTCTCAACAGCGTTCACCCACCATAAAATACTTATGCTCTTGAGAGAAGCCACTAGTGAAACCTATGGCCCCGGGGTCTATCTTCATCATATTAATCTTCCTACACTTAGTTATTTCCTTTGCTTTTTTACTTTGCTTTTACTTTACTTTGCATCTTTATCACAAAAATACCAAAAATATTATCCTATCATATCTATCAGATCTCACTCTCGTATGTGATAGTGAAGGGATTGACAAGCCCTTATCGCGTTGGTTGCGAGGATTTATTTGTATTGTGCAGGTGCGAGGGACTCGCGCGTAGCCTCCTACTGGATTGATACCTTGGTTCTCAAAAACTGAGGGAAATACTTACGCCATCTTGTCTTGCATCACCCTTTCCTCTTCAAGGGAAAATCAACGCGGTGCTCAAGAGGTAGCAAGAAGGATTTACGGCGCCGCTGTCGGGAGTCTACGCAAAAGTGAACATACCAAGTACCCATCACAATCCCTTATCTCCCGCATTACATTATTTGCCATTTGCCTCTCGTTTTCCTCTCCCCCACTTCACCCTTGCCGTTTTATTCGCCCTCTCTTTTTCCGTTCACCTTTTTTTCCGCTTGCTTTTTGTTTGCGTGTGTTTGGATTGCTTGCTTGTCACGATGGCTCAAGATAATACCAAATTATGTGACTTTACCAATACCAACAATAATGATTTCCTTAGCACTCCGATTGCTCCTCTTACCGACATCTTGAATCTTGTGAAATCAATGCTGCTTTGTTGAATCTTGTTATGAAAGATCAATTCAACGGCCTTCCTAGTGAAGATGCCGCTACTCATCAAAATAGAATCGTTGATTTGTGTGATATGCAAAAGAAGAAAGATGATGATAATGATATTGTTAAATTGAAGCTAGTTCCTTTTTATTTGAGAGATCATGCTAAAGCTTGGTTTTCGTCTTTGCCTAAAAATAGTATTGATTCTTGGAACAAGTGCAAAGATGCTTTTATCTCTATGTATTTTCCTCCCGCTAAGATCATCTCTCTTAGAAAAGATATTATGAATTTTAAGCAACTTGATCATGAACATGTTGCACAAGCTTGGGAGAGGATGAAATTAATGATATGTAATTGCCCTACTCATCGTTTGAATTTGTGGATGATTATACAAAAACTTTATGCCGGATTGAATTTTGCTTCTAGAAATCTTTTAGATTCGGCCGCGGGAGGCACTTTTATGGAAATCACTTTAGGAGAAGCTACTACACTCCTACATAACATTATGGTTAATTATTCTCAATGGCACACTGAAAGATCTACTAAAAAGTGCATGCGATAGAAGAAATTAATGTTCTGAGTGGAAAGATGGATGAACTTATGAAATTATTTGCTAGTAAGAGTGTTTCCTCCGATCCTAATGATATGCCTTTGTCTACTTTGATTGAGAATAATAATGAATCTATGGATGTGAGTTTTGTTGGTAGGAATAATTTTGGTAACAACGCCAGATAGAGGAAACTTTAATCCTAGGCCTTATCCTAGTAATTCCTCTAATAATTATGGAAATTCCTACAACAACTCTTATGGAAATTTTAATAAGATGCCCTCTAAATTTGAGACTAGTGTTAAAGAGTTTATGAATTCACAAAAGTATTTCAATGCTTTGCTTGAAGAAAAATTGCTTAAAGTTGACGAACTGGCTAGGAGCGTTGATAGAATTTCTCTTGATGTTGATTCTTTAAAGCTTAGATCTATTCCTCCTAAGCATGATATCAACGAGTCTCTCAAAGCCATGAGAATTTCCATTGATTAGTGCAAAGAAAGAACCGCTAGGATGCGTGCTAAGAAAGATTGCTTTATAAAAGTGTGTTCTTCAAATTTTTATGAAAACAAAGATGAAGATCTAAAGGTTATTCATGTGTCCCCTATTAAATCTTTGTTTTGCAATATGAATCTTGATAATTATGGGACTGAATATGATCCACCTTTACCTAGAAGGTGTTCCAAAAATTCGGAGTTTTTAGATCTTGATGCTAATATTGATAAAATTGGGATTGAAGAAATCAAAACCCTAGATGTTGCTAAACCCACTTGGATATCAAGGACTTTAATTATGAAAGTTGCTCTTTGATTGACTGTATTTCCTTGTTGCAATCCGTGCTAAATTCCCCTCATGCTTATAGTCAAAATAAAGCGTTTACTAAACATATTGTTGATGCCTTGATGCAATCTTATGAAGAAAAGCTTGAGTTGGAAGTTTCTATGCCTAGAAAACTTT
Source organism: Aegilops bicornis (assembly GCA_021605145.1). Taxonomy (NCBI): domain Eukaryota; kingdom Viridiplantae; phylum Streptophyta; class Magnoliopsida; order Poales; family Poaceae; genus Aegilops; species Aegilops bicornis. The sequence goes on along the minus strand of CM038674.1, from coordinate 263,256,449 downwards.
ATGATGAGTGGGAACCAACCATTAAAATTAAGATTAAGGATCATGAGTTTTATGCTTTATGTGATTTGGGTGCTAGTGTCTCCACTATTCCCAAAACTTTGTGTGATTTGCTAGGTTTCCATGATTTTGATGATTGCTCTTTAAACTTGCACCTTGCGAATTCCACTATTAAGAAACCTATGGGAAGAATTAATGATGTTCTTATTTTTGCAAATAGGAATTATGTGCCCGTAGATTTTATCGTTCTTGATATAGATTGCAATCCTTCATGTCCTATTATTCTCGGTAGACCTTTCCTTAGAAGGCCTGGTGCAATTATTGATATGAAGGAAGGGAATATTAGATTCCAATTTCCATTAAAGAAAGGCATGGAACACTTCCCTAGAAAGAAAATAAAGTTACCATATGAATCTATCATGAGATCCACTTATGGATTGCCTACCAAAGATGGCAATACCTAGATCTATCCCTGCTTTTATGCCTAGCTGGGGGCGTTAAACAATAGCGCTTGTTGGGAGGCAATCCAATTTTATTTTAATTTTTTTTGCTTTTGCTTATGTTTAGGAATAAATCTTTGATATAGCCTCTGGTTAGATGTGTTTTTATGTTTTAATTAGTGTCTGTGCCAAGTTAAACCTATAGGATCTTCTTGGATGATAGTTATTTGATCTTGCTGAAATTGCCAGAAACTTTCTGTTCATGAAAACAATTGTTAAAAATCATCAGGACGTGATAAAATAGTGATTCCAATTGCTGATGATCAATAAACAAATTTCCTAGGCCGTCCTATTTTTGCTGATTTTTTGGAGTTACAGAAGTTCGCGTTAGTTACAGATTACTACAGACTGTTCTGTTTTTGACATATTCTGTTTTTCGTGTGTTGTTTGCTTATTTTGATGAATCTATGGCTAGTAAAATAGTTTATAAACCATAGAGAAGTTGGAATACAGTAGGTTTAACACCAATATAAATAAAGAATGAGTTCATTACAGTACCTTGAAGTGGTCTTTTGTTTTCTTTCGCTAACGGAGCTCACGAGATTTCTGTTGAGTTTTGTGTTGTGAAGTTTTCAAGTTTTAGGTGAAAGATTTTTGATGGATTATGGAACAAGGAGTGGCAAGAGCCTAAGCTTGGGGATGACCATGGCACCCCCAAGATAATCTAAGGATACCAAAAAGCCAAAGCTTGGGGATGCCCCGTAAGGCATCCCCTCTTTAATCTACTTCCATCGGTAACTTTAATTGTAGCTATATTTTTATTCACCACATGATATGTGTTTTGCTTGGAGCGTCTTGTATGATTTGAGTCTTTGATTTTTAGTTTACCACAATCATCCTTTCTGTACACACCTTTTGAGAGAGCCATACATTATTTGGAAATTATTATAATACTCTTTGTGCTTCACTTATATCTTTTGAGTTATATAGTTTTGCTCTAGTGCTTCACTTATATCTTTTAGAGCACGGTGGTGGATTTGTTTTATAGAAACTATTGATCTCTCATGCTTCACTTAGATTATTTTGAGAGTCTTAAATAGCATGGTAATTTGCTTAAATAATCTTAATATGCTAGGTATTCAAGAATAGTAAAACTTTCTTATGAGTGTGTTGAATACTAAGAGAAGTTTGATGCTTGATGATTGTTTTGAGATATGGAGGTAATAATATCAAAGTCGTGCTAGTTGAGTAGTTGTGAATTTGAGAAATGTTTGTGTTGAAGTTTGCAAGTCCCGTAGCATGCACATATGGTAAACGTTATGTAACAAATTTGAAACATGAGGTGTTCTTTGATTGTCCTCCTTATGAGTGGCGGTCGGGGACGAGCGATGGTCTTTTCCTACCAATCTATCCCCTAGGACCATGCGCCAGAGTGCTTGGTTTTTGATGACTTGCAGATTTTTGCAATAAGTATGTGAGTTCTTTATGACTAATGTTGAGTCCATGGATTATACGCACTCTCACCCTTCCATCATTGCTAGCCTCTTGATGCACTGCATTGCCCTTTCTCACATTGAGAGTTGGTGCAAACTTCACGGTGCATCCACACCCCGTGATATGATACGCTCTTTCACACATAAACCTCCTTATATCTTCCTCAAAACATCCACCATACCTACCTATTATGGCATTTCCATAGCCATTCCGAGATATTATTGCCATGCAACTTTCCACCATTCCGTTTATCATGACACATTCATCATTGTCATATTGCTAGCATGATCATGTAGTTGACATAGTATTTGTGGCAAAGCCACCGTTCATAATTCTTTCATACGTGTCACTCTTGGTTCATTGCATATCCTGCACATCACGGAGGCATTCATATAGAGTCATACTTTTTTCTAGTATCGAGTTGTAATCATTGAGTTGTAAATAAATAGAAGTGTGATGATCATCATTTTCTAGAGCATTGTCCCAAGTGAGGAATAAAAAAAAGAGAGAAGGCCCAAAAAAATGAGAGAAAAAGAGAGAAGGGACAATGCTATTATCCTTTGCCACACTTGTGCTTCAAAGTAGCACCATAATCTTCATGATAGAGAGTCTCTTGTTTTGTCACTTTCATATACTAGTGGGAATTTTTCATTATAGAACTTGGCTTGTATATTCCAACAATGGGCCTCCTCAAGTGCCCTGGGTCTTCGTGAGCAAGCAAGTTGGATGCACACCCACTTAGTTTCTTTTGTTGAGCTTTACTACGTTTATAGCTCTAGTGCATCCGTTGCATGGCAATCCCTACTCCTTGCATTAACATCAATCGATGGGCATCTCCATAGCTCATTGATTAGCCTCGTTGATGTGAGACTTTCTCCTTTTTTGTCTTCTCCACAAAACCCCCATCATCCTAGTCTATTCCACCCATAGTGTTATGTCAATGGCTCGCGCTCAAATATTGCGTGAAAGTTTATAGGTTTGAGATTTCTAAAGTATGAAACAATTGCTTGGCTTGTCATCGGGTTGTGCATGATGAGAGCATTCTTGTGTGACGAAAATGGAGCATGACTAAACTATATGGTTTTGTAGGGATGAACTTTCTTTGGCCATGTTATTTTGAGAAGACATAATTGCTTAGTTAGTATGCTTGAAGTATTATCATTTTTATGTCAATATGAACTTTTATCTTGAATCTTTCGGATCTGAATATTCATACCACAATTAAGAAGAATTACATTGAAATAATGCCAAGTAGCACTCAGCATCAAAAATTATCTTTTTATCATTTACCTACTCGAGGACGAAAGGTGAATTAAGCTTGGGGATGCTTGATACGTCTCCAACGTATCTACAATTTTTGATTGCTCCGTGCTATATTATCTACTGTTTTGGACATTATTGGGCTTTATTATCCACTTTTATATTATTTTTGGGACTAACCTATTAACCGGAGGCCCAAATTGCACTGCTGTTTTTTGCCTATTTCAGAGTTTCGCAGAAAAAGAATATCAAATGGAGTCCAACCGGAATGAAACCTTCAGGACCGTGATTTTTAGGAAGATTATTATCCGGAGACTTGGACTCTACGTCAAGAAACAAAAGAGGAAGCCACGAGGTAGGGGGCGCGCCACCCCCTGTGGCACACCCTCCACCCTCGTGGGCCCCGTTGCTCCACCGACGCATTCCTTCCACCTATATATACCTACGCATTCCCCAAACGATCGACACTGAGCCAAAAACCTAATTCCACCGCCGCAACCTTCTCGTACTCCACGAGATCCCATCTTGGGGCCTGTTAGGATTCATGAGGGGGCATCCATCACGGAGGGCTTCTACATCAACACCATAGCCTCTTCGATGAAGTGTGAGTAGTTTACCTCAGACCTTCGGGTCCATAGTTAGTAGCTAGATGGCTTCTTCTTTTTTGGATCTCAATACAATGTTCTCCCCTCTCTCGTGGAGATCTATTCGATGTAATCTTCTTTTTCCGGTGTGTTTGTTGAGACCGATGAATTGTGGGTTGATGATCAAGATTATCTATGAACAATATTTGAATCTTTTCTGAATTCTTTTATGTATGATTGGTTATCTTTGCAAGTCTCTTCGAATTATCAGTTTGGTTTGGCCTACTAGATTGATCTTTCTTGCAATGGGAGAAGTGCTTAGCTTTGGGTTCAATCTTGCGGTGTCCTTTCCCAGTGACAGTAGGAGCAGCAAGGCATGTATTGTATTGTTGCCATCGAGGATAACAAGATGGGGTTTTTTATCATATTGCATGAATTTATCCCTCTACATCATGTCATCTTGCTTAAGGCGTTACTACTGCTTTTCATGAACTTAATACTCTAGATGCATCTTTGGATAGCGGTCGATGAGTGGAGTAATAGTAGTAGATGCAGGCAGGAGTCGGTCTACTTGTCTCGGACATGATGCCTATATACATGATCATACCTAGATATTCTCATAACTATGCTCAATTCTGTCAATTGCTCAACAGCGTTCAACCACCGTAAAATTCTTATGCTCTTGAGAGAAGCCACTAGTGAAACCTATGGCCCCGGGGTCTATCTTCATCATATTAATCTTCCTACACTTAGTTATTTCCTTTGCTTTTTTACTTTGCTTTTATTTTACTTTGCATCTTTATCACAAAAATACCAAAAATATTATCCTATCATATCTATCAGATCTCACTCTCGTAAGTGACCGTGAAGGGATTGACAACCCCTTATCGTGTTGGTTGCGAGGATTTATTTGTATTGTGCAGGTGCGAGGGACTCGCGAGTAGCCTCCTACTGGATTGCTACCTTGGTTCTCAAAAACTGAGGGAAATACTTACGCTACTGTGCTGCATCACCCTTTCCTCTTCAAGCGAAAACCAACGCAGTGCTCAAGAGGTAGCAAAATTCTATATCATTTCCAATCAACAATATGTCATCCACATATAAGATTAGAAATGCTACAGAGCTCTCATTCACTTTTTTGTAAATACATGCTTCTCCAAAAGTCTATGTAAAACCATATGCTTTGATCACACTATCGAAGCGTTTATTCCAACTCCGAGAGGCTTGCACCAGTCCATAAATGGATCATTGGAGCTTGCACACTTTGTTAGCTCCCTTTGGATCGATAAAACCTTCAGGTTGCATCATATACAACTCTTCTTCTATAAATCCATTCAGGTATGCAGTCTTTACATCCTTTTTCCTAATTTCATAATCATAAAATGCGGCAATTGCTAACATGATTCGGACGGACTTAAGCATCTCTACGGGTGAGAAGGTCTCATCGTAGTCAATCCCTTGAACTTGTCGAAAACCTTTCGCAACAAGTCGAGATTTATAGACAGTAACATTACCGTCATTACGTCCTTCTTCTTGAAGATCCATTTATTCTCAATTGCTTGCCGATCATCGGGCAAGTCAACCAAAGTCCACACTTTGTTCTCATACATGGATCCCATCTCAGATTTCATGGCCTCAAGCCATTTGCGAATATGGGCTCACCATCGCTTCTTCATAGTTCGTAGGTTCGTCATGGTCTAGTAACATGACCTCCGTAACAGGATTCTTGTACCACTCACAGTGCGGATCTCACTCTGGTTGAACTACGAGGTTTGGTAGTAACTTGATCTGAAGCTTCATGATCATCATCATTAGCTTCCTCACTAATTGGTGTAGGTGTCACAGGAACCTGTTTCTATGATGAACTACTTTCCAATAAGGGAGCAGGTACAGTTACCTCATCAAGTTCTAGTTTACTCCCACTCACTTCTTTCGAGAGAAACTCCTTCTAGAAAGGATCCATTCCTGGCAACGAATGTTTTTCCTTCGGATCTGTGATAGAAGGTGTACCCAATAGTTTCCTTTGGGTATCCTATGAAGACACATTTCTCCGATTTGGGTTCGAGCTTATCAGGTTGAACTTTTTCACATAAGCATCGCAGCCCCAAACTTTAAGAAACGACAACTTGGGTTTCTTGCCAAACCACAGTTCATAAGGTGTCGTCTCAACGGATTTAGATGGTGCCCTATTTAACGTGAATGCGATCGTCTCTAAAGCATAACCCCAAAACAATAGCGGTAAATCAAGAAGAGACATCATAGATCGCACCATATCTAGTAAAGTACGACACTGACGTTCGGACACACCATTACGCTGTGGTGTTCCGGGTGGCGTGAGTTGCGAAACTATTCCGTATTGTTTCAAATGTAGACCAAACTCGTAACTCAAATATTCTCCTCCACGATCAGATTGTAGAAAATTTATTTTCTTGTTACGATGATTTTCCACTTCACTCTGAAATTCTTTGAACTTTTCAAATGTTTCAGACTTATGTTTCTTTAAGTAGATATACCCATATCTGCTCAAATCATCTGTGAAGGTGAGAAAATAACCATACCCGCCGCGAGCCTCAATATTCATTGCACCACATACATCAGTATGTATGATCTCCAATAAATCAGTTGCTCGCTCCATAGTTCCGGAGAACGGCGTTTTAGTCATCTTTCCCATGAGGCATGGTTCGCAAGTACCAAGTGACTCATAATCAAGTGATTCCGAAAGTCCATCAGTATGGAGTTTCTTCATGCGCTTTACACCAATATGACCCAAACGGCAATTACCACAAATAAGTTGCACTATCATTATCAACTCGTGCATCTTTTGGCTTCAACATTATGAATATGTGTATCACTACTATCGAGATTCAATAAAAATAGACCACTCTTCAAGGGTGCATGACCATAAAAGATATTACTCATATAAATAGAACAACCATTATTCTCAGATTTAAATGAATGACTGTCTCGCATCAAACAAGATCCAGATATAATGTTCATGCTCAACACTGGCACCAAATAACAATTATTCAGGTCTAAAACTAATCCCGAAGGTAGATGTATAGGTAGCGTGTCGACGGCGATCACATCGACTTTGGAACCATTTCCAACGCCAGATTGTCACCTCATCCTTAGCAGGTCTTCGCTTAATCCGTAGTCCCTGCTTCGAGTTGCAAATATTAGCAATGTAACCCGATTATCAAATACCAGGTGCTACTGCGAGCTCGTAAGGTACACATCAATAACATGTATATCACATATACCTTTGTTCACCTTGCCATCCTTCTTATCCGCCAAATACTTGGGGCAGTTCCGCTTCCAAAGGATCCAAATCTGCTTGGCAGAGAAGCACTTCGGGCCTCGTGCTTAGGTCCAGACTTGGGTTTCTTCTCCCGAAAGCAACTTGCTTGTCATTCTTCTTGAAGTTCCTTCTTCTTCCCTTTGCCCTTTTCTTGAAACTAGTGGTCTTGTTGACCATCAACACTTGATGCTCCTTCTTGATTTCTACCTCCGCAGCCTTTAGCATTGCGAAGAGCTCGGGAATTGTCTTATCCATCCCTTGCGTATTATAGTTCATCACGAAGCTCTTCTAGCTTGGTGGTGGTGATTGAAGAATTCTGTCAATGACACTATCATCCGGAAGATTAACTCCCAGTTAAATCAAGTGATTGTTATACCTGCACATTTTGAGTATATGTTCACCGATGTAACTATTCTCCTCCATCTTGCAGTATGTAGAACTTATTGGAGACTTCATATCTCTCAATCCGGGCATTTGCTTGAAATATTAATTTCAACTCCTGGAACATCTCATATGCTCCATGACGTTCAAAATGTCGTTGAAGTCCCGGTTCTAAGGCGTGAAGCATGGCACACTGAACTATCGAGTAGTCATCAACACGCGGATCGCCGGACATTCACAATGTCCGTAGTTGCCGGGCGCAGTGGTACACCCAATGCGGTGCTTCGGACGTAATTCTTACGTGCAGCAATGAGGATAATCCTCAAGTTCACGGACCCAGTCCGTAATTGCTACCATCATCTTTCAACTTTGCTTTCTCAAGGAACACATTAAAATTTAACGGAACAACAACACGTGCCATCTATCTACAAACAACATAGACACGCAAAATACTATCAGGTACTAAGTTCATGATAAATTTAAGTTCAATTAATCATATTACTTAAGAACTCCCACTTAGATAGATATCCCTCAAATCATCTAAGTGATCACGTGATCCAAATCAACTATACCATGTCCGATCATCACGTGAGATGGAGTAGTTTTCAATGGTGAACATCACTATGTTGATCATATCTACTATATGATTCACGCTTTCGACCTTTTCGGTCTCGGTGTTCCGAGGCCATATCTGCATATGCTAGGCTCGCCAAGTTTAACCCGAGTATTGCGCATGTGCAAAACTGGCTTGCACCCATTGTAGATGAACGTAGAGCTTATCACACCCGATCATCACGTGGTGTCTCGGCACGATTTAACTTTGGCAACGTGCATACTCAGGGAGAACACTTTTATCTTGAAATTTAGTGAGAGATCATCTTATAATGCTACCTCAATCAAAGCAAAATAAGACGCATAAAGGATAAACATCACATGCAATCAATATAAGTGATATGATATGGCCATCATCATGTTGTGCTTGTGATCTCCATCTCTGAAGCACCGTCATGATCACCATCGTCACCGGCGCGACACCTTGATCTCCATCGTAGCATCATTGTCGTCTCGCCAACTATTGCTTCTACGACTATAGTTGCTGATAAAGTAAAGCATTACAGGGCGATTGCATTGCATACAATAAAGCGACAACCATATGGCTCCTGCCGATTGTCGATAACTCGTTACAAAACATGATCATCTCATACAATAAAATATAGCATCATGCCTTGACCATATCACATCACAACATGCCCTGCAAAAACAAGTTAGACGTCCTCTACTTTGTTGTTGCGAATTTTACGTGGCTGCTACAGGCTGAACAAGAACCGTTCTTACCTACGCATCAAAACCACAACGATAGTTCCTCAAGTTAGTGCTGTTTTAACCTTCTCAAGGACCGGGCGTAGCTACACTCAGTTCAACTAAAGTTGGAGAAACCGACACCCGCCAGCCAATTGTGCAAAGCATGTCGGTAGAACCAGTCTCGCGTGAAGCGTCTGGCGTAATGTCAGTCCAGGCCACTTCATCCAACAATACCGCCAAACCAAAAGTATGACATGTCGGTAAGCAAGATGACTTGTATTGCCCACAACTCACTTGTGTTCTACTGCGTGCATATAACATCTATGCATAAAACCAGGCTCGGATGCCTTTGTTGGGGAACGTAGTAATTTCAAAAAATTTCCTACGCACACACAGAATCATGGTGATGCATAGCAACGAGAGGGGAGAGTGTGTCCACGTACCCTCGTAGACCAAAAGTGGAAGCGCTAGCACAACACGGTTGATGTAGTCGTACGTCTTCTCGATCCGGCCGATCCAAGTAAAGAACGTACGACACATCCGAGTTCAGCACACGTTCAGCTCGATGGCGCCCCATGAACTCCGATCCAGCAGAGCTTCACGGGAGAGTTCCGTCGACGACGGCGCAGGACGGTGATGATGATGCTATCGACGCAGGGCTTCGCCTAAGCACCGCTACGATATGATCGAGGTGGAATATGGTGGAGGGGGCACCGCACACGGCTAAGAGATCAAGAGATCAATTGTTGTGTCTAGAGGTGCCCCCTGCTCCCGTATATAAAGGAGCAAGGGGGGAGAGGCGGCCGGCCAGGGAGGGCACGCCAAGGGGGGAGTCCTGAGGGAGTCCTGGATTAGGGGGTCCTCGGACAGCCGGACTATATACTTTGGCTGGACTGTTGGACTATGAAGATACAAGATTGAAGACTTCGTCCTGTGTCCGGATGGGACTCTCCGTTGTGTGGAAGGCAAGCTTGGCAATTCGGATATTTAGAACTCCTCCCTTGTAACTGACTCTGTGTAACCCTAGCCCCTTCCCGTGTCTATATAAACCGGAGGGTTTAGTCCGTAGGACAACAACAATCATAATCATAGGCTAGCTTCTAGGGTTTAGCCCCTATGATCTCGTGGTGGATCAACTCTTGTAATACTCATATCATCAAGATCAATCAAGAAGGAAGTAGGGTATTACCTCCATCGAGAGGGCCCGAACCTGGGTAAACATTGTGTCCCCCACCTCCTGTAACCATCCGCCTTAGACGCACAGTTTGGGACCCCCTACCCGAGATCCGCCGGTTTTGACACCGACTTTGGTGCTTTCATTGAGAGTTCCACTGTGCCATCGCGATAACGGCTTGATGGCTCCTTCAATCATCGGCAACGATGCGATCCAGGTGAGGTTTTTCTCCTGCATGCATCTTCAGATTCGCGGCTTTCCGTACTATGGGCCAACTCGCTTGGCCATCTAGAGCATATCGAGAGCTACGCCCCTGGCCGTCAGGTCAGGTTTGGAAACTTAAACTATACCGCCGACATCCATGGAGACTTGATCTTTGATGGATTCGAGCCTATGTCGAATCGCCAGATAGTCACAGAGCATGACTTAGCTCTGCCGTCGAACGGTGTTCGGGAGATCACACCTGTGGCTACTCTGGCCCTCAATCCAGAGCAAATCGCGCCGTCCGAGGACGGGTGGATGGACCCCGCCACGGAGGCCGCACACTCAGCGGCGGTAGAGCCGAATAATGACTTCACCTCCTACGAGACTTGTGTTGCCGGACCCTTGGATTCAGCCCCGGCCACGGGCTCCGAACCGCCTGCTTCCGTGCCTATCGAATCTGATTGGGCTCCGATCATGGAGTTTTCCTCCGCGGATATCTTTCAGCACTCGCCCCTGGGCGACATGCTGAATTCATTAAGGTCTCTCTCCTTGTCAGGAGGCCCTTGGCCAAACTATGTCCGGCTCGAGTGGGAAGCGGACAAAGAAGAAATTCTGTGACGCCCGGATAATTAAGCTACAGTAATCCCACGCTAATGGTGCCACGTCACCACAGTTACTGTTGTTAACCTCGCGATGATTCGAAACCCTTTCAAGATTCAAATTCAAATTAATGTCAACAATAAAAGTTTTCAAAAGTTAAAACAAAAATGTTCGGGAGGTGCCATATTTTCCATATGTAAATATGGTGCAATAAACACATTCTTATAAAATGCCTAGATATTTTATAGTGGATGGAAACAATAAAGCAGTAAATAAAAAGAAAAGAAATAAATAAAAAGGAAATTAACAGAAAAGTAAAATTGGAGAAAGACCCCCTTGGCCAACTGCGCCAAACGGCCCAGCCGACCAGCCCAAAAACCTAGCTGGCCCACCCCACTCCCTTAACTCCCCTAGGCGACCGAACCCAAACCCTAGCGCACTTACTCGTCCCCACCTGCGTCTCCTTTGCACCCCCGATCTGGATCGGGGAACGGCCCGACACCGCCGCCTCATCCCTTACGCCCGTCGCCCGGCGGCATTTCTCCGCCGGCGCGTCCTCGCCGCCTCCCTTTCCACCTCCTCAATCATCCTCCCGACCGCCTCGACGCCTCTGCTTCCTCCGGCGCCGCCCGCCATCGCCGCCTCGATCCCGACTGCCGTCGAAGCCCGTCGGACGCCGCGGACTTCGCCATCGCGCAGCACGTCGTCGCCGTCCACCTCCCCGAGCCCCGCTGTCCTAGTCCCTACGGCCCCGCGGTGAGGAACCCCGACCGTTCTCCCCCGCTCTGACCCCGCACAGCTATGCCTGGTCGTGCCTCTGCTTTCGCCACGCAGCTTCGCCCCTCCACACTGGCGCCGGGGCCGCGAAGCTGCCCAGCGCATGTCTTGGCGCCAACTCGCGCTTCGTGGCGCGTCTTGACCATCGTGGTCGTCATCTGTAGCGCCCTGACCTCCTCCCGTGCTTGCACCGCTGTCGCGCCTCGGCGCCTGTGCCGCCTCGAACCAAGCCTCCGCCCACTCGGCCGTCTGGTGCCGCCGGCGCCGAGTCGGGTGCGCCACTGCTAACGCAATGACCACTCATTCGGCTGCGCCCAGCGCGCCACTAGCGCTGACCCACATAGGCCACAGGGGCCTATGACAGCTGGGCCCCGCCCCCCCCTTTGACAATGACTGGTGGGCCAAGCCCCAGAATGTTTTAAAATAAAAAAATGAAAATGAATTAATAAAATTTATAATTAATTAATTATTCAATTAAGTTAATTATTCTGATTAACTTGTTAGCTTAATTAAACAGTAATTAGTTTAGCTAAACCCTAATTAACCTAAACAGAGTATGACAGGTGCGTCCCACTAGACCCACACGTCAGTTTGACCAGTCAACACCTCTGTTGATGACGTCAGCATGCACTATTCTGGATATGTTGAATTAATATAATTAAATAAATTCTAAAAATGATTTAAAACTTCACAAAATCATATAAAATAAACCGTAGCTCAGATGAAAATGTTTTCTACATGAAAGTTGCTCAGAACGATGAGGCGAATCCGAATACGCAGCCCGTTCGTCCACCACACATCCCTAGCATAGCAAACACGCAACTTTCTCCCTCCGGTTCATCCGTCCAAAAATGCGAAACACCGGGGATACTTTCCCGGATGTTTCCCCCCTTCGACGGTATCACCTCCTACTGTGTTAGGGCACACCTGGCACCGTTACTTGTCATGTCATGCATCGATATGCATCTATTTGCATTGTATTCATTGTTTCTTCCCCCTCTTCTCTCGAGTAGACTACGAGACCGACGTCGCTGCTGCCCTGGTCGACTACGGTGTTGACGACCCCTCCTTGCCAGAACAACCAGGCAAGCCCCCCCTTTGATCACCAGATATCGCCTATTCTACCCTCTACTGCTTGCATTGGAGTAGTGTAGCATGTTACTGTTTCTATTAATCCTATTATGTTGCATAGCCTGTCGTTGTTGCTACATCTGTTGATACCTTACCTGCAATCCTAAATGCTTAGTATAGGACGCTAGTTTACTATTAGTGGCCCTACATTCTTGTCAGTCTGCCTTGCTATACTATTGGGCCGTGATCACTCGAGAGGTGATCATGGTGACTAAAGTCGGGTTAGCTCGTTGAGTACCCGCAAGTGATTCCAATGTGGGGGCTGGAAGGACAGGTGGCTCCATCCCGGTAGTGGTGGGCACAGGTTGCAAACCGCCCATAAGCATATTACTTTGAGGCGGACCCGGCAGGCAGGTTGAGACCGCCTAGGTGAGAGGTGGGCCTGGCCCTGGTCGGTGTCCACGGTTACATCAATTAACACGCTTAACGAGATCTTGGTATTTGATCAGAGTCCGGCCATTTGGTCTATACGCACTAACCAACTATGTGGGAAAGATATTGTAGCGACCCGACCTCAGATGGTCAAGTCTCTGTGCTTCAGTGTCATCCCTGGATCGGTAATGCTGACACACACAGTACTCGAAGGATTTATAGCAGAGTAGCAATCACACACTTATTACATCGAATGTCTCAAAAGAGAACTTATTACAATAATATGGCTTAAGGCCATCTAATGCGGTAACAGCGGAAGGCTTGGAAGATAAAGTGAGTCCATCAACTCCAACGGCATAACTGAGCTGCACGGCAACGACCTATCGAACCTTACTCCTCGTCTGAAAAGTCTGCAACATAATACGTTGCATCCTGAAAATGGGTCAGCACATGAAATATGCTGGCAATATAACACAGTAGAGCAAGAATAATACTATCACTACATGCAATATTTGGCTGGTGGAAAGCTCTATGGTTATAGTTTTTCGGAAAGCCAATTTTTCCCTACAACAAAAGAATAAATTTTATTTTAACTATCATGGTGGTTGAAACATCATTGAGAAGGTAAACCCCAACTCAATCCCAATTAAGGTAATTAACATCCTAGCAATATTAATTAAGAGTGATGAGACACATGTGAATACTCAAGTACTAGATACTCAGAATTTTCCATAACCGGGGACACGGCTAACCATGATTAGATTGTACACTCTGCAGAGGTTTGTGAGACTTTTCCCCACAAGACTCGATCGCCTCCGTTGGATTTCTCGCACTACATGGTGTTTGAGAAGCGGATGACCGAGACACAGTCTTTCGTAAACATTAACTCTCTACTCGGGTAGACCATACCAAACCTACAAAACCCACTACCTGCTGATCTACCTGTTCAAGAGCTTCACATAACTTACTCAACTATGCTAGAGCCCATAATAGCTTGTGGCTGCACACGGAAGTTTCTAGCATGAATAAACTCAGTTCCCTTTGAGCCTGGGTGGCGGTCCATAGGAAGATCACACGGTACCCGGGATTGCCAAAAATAGACAACACTTTGGGTTCCCAGGTGCCTCAATCCACCCAGATGTGTATTAAAGTTGCCACCTTAAGTTGAACCATTAATTAATAATCTCACATCTGTCATGGAATACACTCAAACCCAAACCACGCTTCACGAGCATAGCATGGCAATATAAGCATAACGTAGAAGTAACTCCCATGGGTTTGATAGTAACAGGGCAATAGGTTCTACCTCAACTACTACTTCCCAACCCACAAGTTAATGACATCCTAATCAATGCAATTTTTGAGGATTGGATCTAATGCATAAAAACTGGGTATGTAAAGAGTATGATCAAAGTGTTACTTGCCTTGCTGACGATCCGTGAACCCTAGAGACTCGTAGTAACACGCTTCGCACTCCGGGAATTCTATCGCAAGCAAACAATAGCATACATAAGCAACAGGCAAAGATGCACAAAAAAACTCCAACTGAAAGAGGTTGACCAGAAAGTTCAACTTAAGAACTCTGGTTCGCAAAAAGAATCAAACCAAATCGAGCAACAAAACTCAAACGGCGAAAAAAATAAGATCCATTTACTAATCTGAACTAGGGTCAAATTTTACAGAGTCAAAAACTTGTTTGAGTTGGTTATTCGGAAAGAGGGTTTCGAGATGAAACTCCAGGCGCTTGAATCGCCTAATTCCGATAAACGAGCGAAAAGTTAAACTAGTTTGAACATCGGATCAGAAATCGCGATCGGGAAAATCGCAGAATAAATCCGATAAAAAGAAAACGACAAACAGTGTAACGAACGAACGTTCGTTAGCTGAACTTAAATGAAGAACACGCTCGTTAAAAGAAAGAACGGTTAACGCCGCTAAACAAATAAATCAAGAAATAAACCGATCTAAATAAAAACGAACTAGGGTTTTTTTTTTAAACGAACGGTTTTTTTTAAACCGCGGTCTCGGATCCGGCGGATACCTCCGGCGAGGCGGGCTCAATGGGCGGGGCTCGGGAGGCGGGTGGCGTGGGCGGCGGGGCTCGGCGAGGGAGGCGGCGGCGGGCGAGAGGCGGCGGGGGCTCGGGCTCATGATATATAAAGGGGGTGGCGGCTTGGAGGAGGGGGCAAGCGGCAGCGTGAGGTGGAGTCCGGCTCGGACTCCTCTGAGTCGGCATGGCGGCTGCAGCCAGGAGGCGGCGGTGCTTGAGGTTGGGCTGCCTGCTCGGTGGGCTTCGCCCACTCGGTATGGGGGTTTTTTTTAAATAATCTCACGACGGAAAAACTCCTATAAAATAAAATAAAAATCTAAAAATACCAAAATAAATTTTCACCGCCTTAATAAAATATTTACAACAAAATGAACATTTACTTGGCCCCTAAAATGCAATTTTAAAAGCGTGCAAATTTTTCTCTGGGCAAATAAAATTCAAAATAAAATCAAATAAAATCCAAATAATGATTTTAACATTTTTCCTCCAATATTTCAATTAATTTGGAGAAGTCATATTATCTCCTCTCTTTTATTTTTAATATGAAATAGTTTCCAGAGAGAAAATAATTAAAATAAAAAATCCTCATTCTCAATATTTGGTAGAAATCAAATATGAAAATTGAAAAATCCCCGACTCTCTCCGAGGGTCCTTGAGTTGCTTAGGATTTTCGAGGGTTGCGGAATGAAGATGCAATAAAATATGATATGCATAGATGACCTATGTATAACATTCCAAATTGAAAATTTGGGATGTTACAAACCTACCCCCCTTAAGATGAATCTCGCCGAGATTCGGGTTGGCTAGAAAATAGGTGCGGTGGTCCTTGCGGATATCGCCTTCTCGTTCCCGGTGGCTTCCTCCTCGGTATGGTGGCTCCAATCGAACTTTGCAAAACTTGATAACCCATCATGCAGTGACTCGGTTGTCAAAGTCAAGGATCTTTCTTGGCTTCTCCTCATAGGTCAGATTACTATCCAACCTAATCGCTCTGTGGGCAATCAGATCTCTTAACGGTATATTGGCCATCTCAAAGATGACACTTCTTCATTGCGATACATGAAACACATCGTGAACTCCCGACAATCCTTCGTAACTCCGACTTGTAGGCAACTTCTCCCATCCATTCCAAAACACGGTACGGTCCTACAAATCATGGGGCTAGTTTTCCCTTAACTCCAAAACGTTTTACGCCCCTCAAGGGTGATACTCGCAGATAGGCTCTGTGTCCAATTTCATAGGTTACTTCCTTGCGTTTTGAATCTGCATAACTCTTTTTGCTCGGATCGAGCAATCTTTAATCATCTCGGATCAGTTTAACTTTCTCCTCTCGCTTCTTTAATCAAATCTGGTCCGAACAACTCGACGGTCTCCTACCTCATCCCACACATCAGAGGTGTTCTACATCTGCGTCCATACAGAGCTTCAAACGGTGCCATCTTCAAACTGGCCTGGTAGCTGTTGTTGTACGAAAATTCTGCGTAAGGCAAATTGTCATCCCAACTAGATCCATAATCTAGCGCACACGCTCTCAACATGTCCTCCAGAATCTGATTGACTCTCTCTGTCTGTCCATCCGTCTGCGGGTGGAAAGCGGTACTGAACTCCAATCTGGTACCCAAAGTCTGGTGTAGCTGATGCCAAAATTTTGAAGTAAATTTTGTTCCTCTATCAGATACAATGGTCCTCGGAACTCCATGCAGACATACAATCCTGGACATATATATCTTGGCCAACTTTGCACTTGTATAAGTTGTTTTCACTGGGATGAAGTGAGCTACTTTGGTCAACCGATCCACTACTACCCATATTGAATCATATCCTGCTTTGGTCCTAGGTAATCCGGTGATAAAGTCCATGCCAAGTTTATCCCACTTCCATTCGGGTAACGGCATAGGCCGTAACAGTCCTGCTGGCTTCTGATGCTCTGCCTTCACTCTCTGACATACATCACATACGGCTACATACTCGGCAATATCCTTCTTCATACCAGTCCACCAGAAACGTTCTTTCCAATCCAAATACATCTTGGTGTTTCCGTGGTGTATCGAGTATGGTGAGTCATGGGCCTCTTGAAGTATTAACTTCCTGATCTCTGGGTTATTGGGCACATAAACTCGGTCCTCAAACCACAAGGTATCGTGCTCATCCTCGCGAAAACCTTTGGCTTTATCTTTGCTCATCTTCTCTTTTATCTCAGCAATCTCTTTGTCCTCCTTTCCGAAGCTTCTCGAATCTTGTCCAACAATGTAGATCGAACCTCCATTGTCGCAATGAAACCTCGTGGAACAATTTCCAACCGAAGTTCCATGATATCCTCTCGCTAAATCCTTCGCAATCCTTTACTTTCAAGGATGTTAGCATAACTCTTCCGGCTCAAAGCGTCACTACGACATTGGCCTTTCCCGGATGATAGTGTAGCTTCATGTCATAATCCTTTATAAGTTCCAACCATCTCCTCGCCTTAGGTTCAACTCCTTCGTGTGAAAATGTACTTCAAACTCTTATGATCCGTGGTACACATCACAACGGTTTCCAATAAGATAGTGTCTCCAAGTCTTCAATGCGTGCACTACATTGCTAGCTCCAAATCATGAGTGGCATAGTTTAACTCATGAGGCTTCAGTTGTCGTGAGGCATATGAAACAGCCTTTCCGTCCTGCATAAGCACACATCCCAGTCCCAAGCGTGAGGCGTCACAATACACTTGGAACTCCTTATGTATATCTGGCAATGTTAGCACTGGGGCTGTAGTCAAACGTTTCTTCAACTCCTGAAAACTTGCCTCGCAATCTTCTGTCCATTTAAACTTAGTATCCTTCTTTACCAATTCAGTCATTGGCTTAGCAATCTTGGAAAAATTCTCAATGAATCTCCGTAGTATCCTGCCAGTCCAAGGAAAGCTGTGGATCTCCCCAATCAAGTGGGTGCCAACCATTCAAAGGATCGATCAACCTTCATCGGGATCTACTGCTATACCTTCTCCTGATATAACATGCCCAAGAAATCCAACTTCCTTCAACCAAAATTCGCACTTACTGAATTTGGCATACAACTGGTGTTCCCTGAGTTTCTCGAGAACCAAACGCAAATGTTCCTTGTGCTCCTCTTCGTTCTTCGAGTATACCATAATATCATCAATAAACACCACAACAAACTTGTCCAAATACTCCATGAACACCTTGTTCATCATGCTCATGAAATAGGCCGGGCGTTAGTCATCCAAACGACATGACCGTGATACTCATATAATCCGTAACGCTTGTGAATGTTGTCTTTGGTATATCCTTCTCTCGAATCTTCAACTGATGATATCCTGATCGTAGGTCGATATTCGAAAACACCTTAGCTCCTTGCAACTGATCAAATAGATCATTGATCATCGGTAAGGGATACTTGTTCTTTATCGTTACTTCGTTCAAGGCTCGGTAATCAACAACCATCCTCAGGGATTTATCCTTTTTCTCGACCAAAAGTACGGTGCTCCCTAAGGTGATGAACTTCTTCAATGTAACCTTTCTCCAATAACTCCTTGATCCGCTTCTTAATTTCCTCCGGATCATTTATGGGCATCCGATAGGGTCTCTTGGATATTGGCCCTGCACTGCAATAACTCTATCAGAACTCGATGTCTCGATCCGGTGGCATGCCCGTAACTCCTCCGGAAAACATCCGGAAAGTCTTTTACTACTGTGCACTTCCTCTGAACAACTCTCGTGAGGGCATTCACTTGGCTCCTATTCTAAGACGTGCCTAGATACATACTTAATCCTTTTCCCCTCCGGGGTGGTAAGGTAAATTGATTTGCTAGCACAGTCAATGCTTCCTTCATACTTCGACATCCAGTCCATACCTAATATCATATCCAATCCTTGCGACTCCAAGATGATTAGGTCGGACGGAAAAACATGTGTGCCAATGGTTAGGGGTATCTGATTGCACCATCGGCTAGCAATGTACTCGCCCAAAGTAGCTCACTAAAAGAGGGGTCTTAAGGGTCCGGGTTGGTAACTTAAACTTATCCACAAATCCCTTGATATGTATGAATGCGATGCACCAAGATCAAAAAGAACAAGAGCGGTAAATGACTTAACCAAAAACTTACCTATTACCGCGTCGGCTGCTCTTCAACTTCCTCCACGTTAACGTGGTTCACTTGTCCTTTGTTGAATGGATTAGGTTTCTTCCCGCGCTCCCATTTCCATTTCCATTCCTCCCTTGTAAGGCAGTCATTGGCATAGTGCCTGTCTTCCCGCACTTATAGCAAGTGATTTGACTTAGGTCTCTTTTGGCGGGTGTAGATGGGTTAGAGCGATTCTGATTGTTATTGACTCCGTTCCCATTCCCATTCTTCGCACCATTGTGGTTATGCGAACCTCCTCCAGTGTGGTTATGACCTCCATGGTTATGAACAAGTCCTCCCGAGTCGGCCGTTAAGCGAGGCTTCTGGTGAGCTCCTGAGTTGTACTTCCCTTGTCCATACTTCCTCTTACGGCTCTCAATTTGCTGCTGCTTTCCTTCAATCATAAGGGCCTTGTCTACCAACTCCCGGTAGTTGTTGAAAGTTGCCACCATCAACTGCATACTCATCTCATCGTTCAGCCCTTCCATAAAATTCTCCTGCTTCGCGGCATCTGTGGCCACATCATCAGGGGCATAGCGTGATAACTTGCTAAACTCATCCACGTACTGGGCCACAGTACGGTTCCCCTCGCGTAAGTTGCGGAACTCACGCTTCTTCATCTGCATGGCTCCAGTTGAGACATGGGCCATGCGAAAATCTTGTTGAAATTGGTCCCGAGTGACATTGGCTATGGGAAAAGTAGCCGTGTAATTCTCCCACCATGCGGCTGCTGGTCCATCCAATTGATGTGCGGCAAAGCGCACCTTCTCAAAGATCCGTGCATCCTGCGGTGGTTAACTCCTTCCAATACGGCGTAGCCAATCATCAGCAACTATCGGCTCGGTGCTACTGGAAAACACCGGCGGTTGTAGTCTCAGGAAACGGGCTAAGTTGTCTACTGGCGGTGGGTTCTTGTTGTTATTGTTGTTGTTGCCGTGGTTCTGAACTAGCAACTGCATCAAGGTAGTTTGCTGCTGGATCAACTGGGTAAGCTCCGGTGGAAAAGCAAAACCGGTGTCACGTCTCGGAGGCATCTGGTGGGTTTAGATGGGAGAGATTAGAATAGAAAGAGGTCTAATGAGAAAGCACTACCCATATGCACATGAGACAAACACAATCATTTCACTCAATCAATCAAGCAAGGGCATACAAACGATCTAGGACTATCGCAAAAGTGCTCAACTACTACAAGTTACATGGGGGGGGGGTATACTACTAATATATGGTGGTCAGCTAAAAATTTTGATCGGTGGAAGACTCCATGATGTCACCCAGCTTCATCTTCGTAGTCATCATCACTTGGATCGAATCGGTGTCGTCGATGATGATATAGTTATCCCGCAAGTGGGATCTTCTTCCTCTTCTTCCGGTGGTGATCCTCCCATGAATACTCCGATCTTCTTGACTAGATCGCCGTTCTTCTCCAAGAGAGTGTCTTGATTTCCTCCTCATATCCATCGGCGTGTAAACTTGAGTTCTTCCTCCAGCTCAATGATCCTGGTCTTCGCCTTCTTCAACTCCATCATGTCTCACAAGACATCCGGTTCTCCCGACGTCGAATGTGCTTTGGTTTAATTCTCGGATGAAAGCTGCAATGGATCTATCCTTCTTGGTGCTGATTACTTCCCATTGCTCGCCCCGGCGCCCACATATTTGGTAGATGGTGTCCTTAAGCTCCCTCGTTGTATACTTCTCCAATACGTCCCATGGTAATGTGAGCTGCCATACTCTTGCCAAGACTCTGTGGGTGCTTCAAAGAAAACTCTATGGGCTTAGAAGTTGGTGAGAACGTCCTTCCCGGAACTTGTACTTGAATCATCCAGCGTTCCTCTTCTGGTAGGGTGGTGTTGTACGTCCCGGTGAAGCTTGGTATCCCAATGTTCAAATACCTAGTGACTTCCTTCAACTGGCGTCCAAAAGGTGTGTCTTCATCCGGTTGTGCAAACTTGTTCTTCATCTCCGTCATCCTAAAGAGTGGAAAAATGGAGAGGGGTCAGAAATGAGTAGAGAAGAGTGTCATGTGGTTTATCCTAGTGGTCGTGTCCTACACTCAGCGTGTGCTATGATACCATCTTGCAGCGACCCGACCTTAGATGGTCAAGTCTCTCTGCTTCATTGTCATCCCTGGATCGGTAATGCTGACACACACAGTACTCGAAGGATTTATAACAGAGTAGCAATCACACACTTATTACATCGAATGTCTCAAAAGAGAACTTATTACAATAATATGGCTTAAGGCCATCTAATGCGATAACAGCGGAAGGCTTGGAAGATTAAGTGAGTCCATCAACTCCAACGGCATAATCGAGGCTGCACGACAACGACCTATCGAACCTTACTCCTCGTTCGAAAAGTCGCAACATAATACGTTGCAGCCTGAAACGGTCAAAGACATGGAATATCTTGGCAATATAACACAGTAGAGCAAGAATAATACTATCACTACATGCAATATTTGGCTGGTGGAAAGCTCTATGGTTATAGTTTTGCGGAAAGCCAATTTTTCCCTACAACAAAGGAATAAATTTTATTTTAACTATCATGGTGGTTGAAACATCATTGAGAAGGTAAACCCCAAATCAATCCCAATTAAGGTAATTAACATCCCAGCAATATTAATTAAGAGTGATGAGATACATGTGAATACTCAAGTACTAGATACTCGTAATTGTCCATAACCGGGGACACGGCTAACCATGATTAGTTTGTACACTCTGCAGAGGTTTGCGCATTTTTCCCCACAAGACTCGATCGCCTCCGTTGGATTTCTCGCACTACATGGTGTTTGAGAAACGGATGACCAAGACACAGTCTTTCAGAAACATTAACTCTCTACTCCGGGTAGACCATACCAAACCTACAAAACCCACTACCTGCTGATCTACCTGTTCAAGAGCTTCACGTAACTTACTCAACTATGCTAGAGCCCATAATAGCTTGTGGCTGCACACGGAAGTTTCTAGCATGAATAAACTCAGTTCCCTTAGAGCCAGGTGGCGGTCCATAGGAAGATCACACGGGTACCCTGTGATTTCCAAAAATGCATAACACTTTGGGTTCCCTGTGTGCCTCAATCCACCCAGATGTGTATTAAAGTTGCCACCTTAAGTTGAACCATTAATTAATAATCTCACATCTGTCATGGAATACACTCAAACCCAAACCACGTCTACGAGCATAGCATGGCAATATAAGCATAACGTAGAAGTAACTCCCAAGGGTTTGATAGTAACAAGGCAATAGGTTCTACCTCAACTACTACTTCCCAACCCACAAGTTAATGACATCCTAATCAATGCAATGTTTGAGGATTGGATCTAATGCATAAAAACTGGGTATGTAAAGAGTATGATCAAAGTGTTACTTGCCTTGCTAACGATCCGTGAATCCTAGAGACTCGTAGTAACACGCTTCGCACTCCGGGAATTCTATCGCAAGCAAACAATAGCATATATGAGCAACAGGCAAAGATGCACAAGAAAACTCCAACTGAAAGAGGTTGACCAGAAAGTTCAACTTAAGAACTCCGGTTCGCAAAAAGAATCAAACCAAATCGAGCAACGAAACTCAAACGGCGAAAAAAAATAAGATCCGTTTACTAATCTGAACTAGGGTCAAATTTTACAGAGTCAAAAACTTGTTTGAGTTGGTTATTCGGAAAGAGGGTTTTGAGATGAAACCCCAGGCACTTGAATCGCCTGATTCCGATGAACGAGCGAAAAGTTAAACTAGTTTGAACATCGGATCAGAAATCGCGATCGGGAAAATCGCGTAATAAATCTGATAAAAAGAAAACGACGAACAGTGTAACGAACGAACGTTCGTTAACTGAACTTAAACGAAGAGCACGTTCGTTAAAAAGAAAGAACGAGCGAACGCTCGCTAAACAAATAAACCGAAGAAATAAACCGATCTAAATAAAAAACGCAACTAGGGTTTTTTTTAAACGAAACGGTTTTTTTTTTTAAACCGGCGGTCTCGGATCCGGCGGATACCTCCGGCGAGGCGGGCTCGGCAGGGCGGGGCTCCAGCGAGGCAGGTGGCGGGGCGGGCTCCGGGCGAGGAGGCGGCGGTGGCGAGAGGCGGGCGGCTCGGGGCCTGCCTCAGGCGATATATAAAGGCGGGGTGGCGGCTTGGAGGAGGGCAATGCGGAGGCGGAGGTGGAGTCCGCTCGGACTCCTCCGAGGCGGTCATACACACAAGGCAGACGCAAGAGGCGGCGGCGCTGGGTTGGGCTACCTGCTCGGCTGGGCTTCGCCCAAGGGGGGTTTTTTTAAATAATCTCGCCGACGGAAAAACTCCTATAAAATAAAATAAAAATCTAAAAATACCAAAATAAACTTTCACCATCTAAATAAAATATTTAGAACAAAATGAACATTTACTTGGCCCCTAAAATGCAATTTTTAAAACGTGCAAATTTTTCTAGGGCAAATAAAATTCAAAATAAAATCAAATGAAATCCAAATAATTATTTTAACATTTTTCCTCCAACATTTCAATTATTTTGGAGAAGTCATATTATCTCCTCTCGTTTATTTTTAATATGAAATAGTTTCTGGAGAGAAAATAATTAAAATCAAAAATCCTCATTCTCAATATTTGACAGAAATCAAATATGAAAATTGAAAAATCCCCAACTCTCTCCGAGGGTCCTTGAGTTGCTTAGGATTTTCGAGGGTTGCGGAACGAAGATGCAATAAAATATGATATGCATAGATGACCTGTGTATAACATTCCAAATTGAAAATTTGGGATGTTACAGATATGGGCATTCGACGTCGTGGTATCAGCCGAAGCCTTCGTGACGTCAGCGACTAAGCGGCGCGCGCCAGATTGGACCGCGTAACGTGACTTCCTTTGTAATGGAGGTTGCTAGGTTCCGCTTCCGCCACCCACACAACATGCGTGTGCTAAGGGCGATGGGCCTGCACCCAAGGCGCTTTAGGTTTAGACCGCGGTCTTGACCTCTCTGTTGGCCTAGGTGGGGCTGCGACGTGTTGATCTTCCGCGGCCGGGCATGACCCAGAAAAGTGTGTCCGGCCAAATGGGATCGAGCGTGTTGGGTGATACGTCCATTTTGCATCATGCTTTTATATCGATATTTATTGCATTATGGGCTGTTATTACACGTTATGTCACAATACTTATGCCTATTCTCTCTTATTTTACAAGGTTTACATAAGGAGGGAGAATGCCGGCAGCTGGAATTCTGGGCTGGAAAAGGAGCAAATATTAGACCTATTCTGCATAACTCCCAAAGTCCTGAATTCCACGAAATATCTCACAATAAATAATAAAAAATCCTCGCCAAAGATGAAGGCCAGGGGGTCCACACCCTGTCCACGAGGGTGGGGGGCACGCCCTACCGGCGCGCTCTACCTCGTGGCCCTCGGTGGCCCTCCGATGCCCATCTTCCGCTATATGAGGTCTTTCGTCGAGAAAAAATCAGAAGCAACCTTTCGGATGAAACCCCGCCGCCACGAGGTGGAACCTTGGCTGAACCAATCTAGGGCTCCGGCAGAGCTGCTCACGGGGACACTTTCCGGGAGGGGCAATCATCGCCATCATCATCACCAACGCTCCTCTCATCGGGAGAGGGCAATCTCCATCAACATCTTCACCAAAGACCATCTCCTCCCAAAACCCTAGTTCATCTCTTTGTATCCAATTCTTGTCTCCAAGTCCGGATTGGTACTAGTAGGTTGCTAGTAGTGTTGATTACTCCTTGTAGTTGATGCTAGTTGGTTTATTTGGTGGAAGATCATATGTTCAGATCCTATATGCATATTAATACCCCTCTGATTATGAACATGAATATGCTTTGTGAGTAGTTACGCTTTGTTCCCGAGCACATGGGAGAAGTCTTGCTATTAGTAGTCATGTGAATTTGGTATTCGTTCGATATTTTTATGAGATGTATGTTGTCTAGCCTCTAGTGGTTTTATGTGAACGTCGACTACATAACACTTCACCATTATTTGGGCCTAGAGGAAGGCATTGGGAAGTAATAAGTAGATGATGGGTTGCTAGAGTGATGAAGCATAAACCCTAGTTTATGCGTTGCTTCGTAAGGGGCTGATCCGGATCCATATGTTTCATGCTATGGTTAGGTTTACCTTAATACTTTTGTTGTAGTTGCAGATGCTTGCAATAGAGGTTAATCATAAGTGGGATGTTTGTTCAAGTAAGAACAGCACCCAAGCACCGTCCACCCACATATCAAATTATCAAAGTACCGAACGCGAATCATATGAACGTGATGAAAACTAGCTTGACGATATTCCTATGTGTCCTCGGAGCGCTTTCCCTATAATAAGAGTTTGTCCAGGCTTGTCCTTTGCTACAAAAAAGGATTGGGCCACCTTGCTGCACTTTATTTACTTTTGTTACTTGTTGCTCGTTACAAATTATCCTATCACAAAACTATCCGTTACTACTTATTTCAAGACTTGCCGAGAATACCTTGCTGAAAACCACTTATCATTTCCTTCGCTCCTCGTTGGGTTCGACACTCTTACTTATCGAAAGGACTACGATAGATCCCCTATACTTGTGGGTCATCAGGACTCTTTTACCGCGCCGCTGTCGGGAGTGAAGTGCCTTTGGTAGGTGGAATTTGGTAAGGAAAAATTGATATAGTGTGCTGAAATTTACTGTCACTTGTTACTATGGAAAGTAATCCTCTGAGGGGCTTGTTCGGGGTATCTTCACCCCGTCCAGTAGAGCAAAGAGTTGCTCCTCAACCTACTGAACCTATTGAAAATGAAACTCCTTTTGAAGCTCCTTCGGGTATGATGGAAAAACTGCTAGCTAATCCTTTTGTAGGAGATGGAACAAAGCATCCTAATGAGCACCTAATATATGTGGATGAAGTTTGTGGACTATTTAAGCTTGCAGGTATACCCGATGATGTTGTTAAGAAGAAGGTCTTCCCTTTATCTTTGAAGGAAGATGCATTGACATGGTATAGGCTATGTGATGATACGAGATCATGGAACTATAAAAGAGTGAAATTGGAATTTCATCAAAAATATTATCCTATGCATCTTGTTCATCGTGGATCGCAACTATATATATAATTTTTGGCCTCGCGAAGGAAAAAGCATCGCTCAAGCTTGGGGGAGGCTTAAATCAATGTTGTATTCATGCCCCAATCATGAGCTCTCGAGAGAAATAATTATTCAAATTTTTTATGCTCGGCTTTCTATAATCAAACCATGCTCGATACTTCTTGTGCTGGCTCTTTTATGATGAAGACTATTGAATTCAGATGGAATTTATTGGATAGAATTAAATGAAACTCTGAAGATTGGGACCTCGATGAAGGTAAGGAGTCAGGTATGACACCTAAGTTTGATTGTGTTAAATCCTTTATGGATACCGATATTTTCCGTAAGTTTAGCACTAAATATGGACTTGACTCTGAGATAGTAGCTTCTTTCTGTGAATCTTTTGCTACTTATGTTGATCTCCCTAAGGAGAAGTGGTTTAAATATCATCCTCCCATATAATTAGAAGTAGCTGCACCTATCAAAGTTGAAGAAAAGACTGTCACTTATAATGATCCTAATGTTCCTACTTCTTATGTTGAGAAACCACCTTTCCCTGTTAGAATAAAGGATCATGCTAAAGCTTCAATCAGGAGTTCGTGAAAAGCAATATTAGAACTTATACACCTCCCGAGCAAGTCAAAGTAGAACCTAATATTGCTATTGTTAAAGATCTCTTTGTCGATAATATTGATGGGCATGTTATTCAGTTCTCGCAGTTGAAACCGCTAGAATTGCTAAACCTTGTGCTAAAGATAAACATAGACCTGTGGTAGGCGTGCTCGTTATTTCATACAATAGGAGATCATTGTTATCATGGCTTATGTGACATGGGTGCTAGTGCTAGTGCAATACCCATTGATTTATACAAAGAAATTATGCATGATATTGCACCTATTGAGCTAGAAGAAATTGATGTCACAATTAAGCTTGCCAATTGAGATACTATTTCACCAATTGGGATTGTTAGAGATGTTGAAGTCTTGTGTGGGAAAACTAAATATCCTGCTAATTATCTTGTTCTTGGTTCCCCACAAGATAACTTTTGTCCCATTATATTTGGTAGACCCTTCTTGAACACTGTTAATGCTATGATAGACTGCGAAAAGAATTTGTTACTATTGGCTTGTATGATATGATTCATGAGTTTAATTTCTCTAAATTTACTACACAACACCGTGAAGAATAATTACCTAGTAAGGATGAAATTATTGGTCTTGCTTCTATTGCCGTACCTCCTAGTGATCCTCTAGAACATTATTTGCTAGACCATGAAAATGATTTGTTTATGAATGAAATAAGGGAAATAGAGGAAGTATTCTTTAAACAGGAACCTATTCTGAAACATAATTTGCCTGTTGAAATCCTAGGGGATCCTCCTCCACCCAAGGGTGATCCCGTGTTTGAGCTTAAACCGTTGCCTGATAATCTTAAATATGCTTATCTTGATGAAAAGAAAATATATCCTGTTATTATTAGTGCTAACCTTTCAGAGCATGAAGAAGAGAGATTATTGAAAACTCCGATGAAGCACCGCGGTCGCTATTGGATATACTCTTGATGATCTTAAGGGCATTAGTCCCACTCTATGTCAACATAAAATAAATTTGGAAGAAGATGCCAAACCGGTTCGTGATCATCAACGAAGGCTTAATCCTAAGATGAAAGAAGTGGTAAGAAAAGAAATACTAAAGCTTCGGAGGCAGGTATAATTTATCCCATTGCCGATAGTCGCTGGGTAAGTCCTGTTCATTGTGTCCCTAAGAAGGGAGGTGTTACCGTCGCTCCTAATGATAAAGATGAATTGATTCCACAAAGAATTATTACAGGTTATAGGATGGTATTTGATTTCGCAAATTAAATAAAGCTACTAAGAAAGATCATTACCTTACCTTTTATTGATCAAATGCTAGAAAGATTATGCAAACATACACATTATTGCTTCCTAGATGGTTATTCTGGTTTCTCTCAAATACCGTGGTCGGCTAAGGATCAATCAAAGACTACTTTTACATGCCCTTTTGGTAATTTTGCTTATAGACGTATGCCTTTTGGTTTATGTAATGCACCTGCTACCTTTCAAAGATGCATGATGGCTATATTCTCTGACTTTTGTGAAAAGATTTGTGAGGTTTTCATGGACGACTTGTCCGTCTATGGATCCTCTTTTGATGATTGCTTGAGCAATCTTTATCGAGTTTTGCGGAGATGTGAAGAAACTAATCTTGTCTTGAATTGGGAAAAGTGCCACTTTATGGTTAATGAAGGTATTGTCTTGGGGCATAAAGTTTACGAAAGAGGTATTGAAGTTGATAAAGCCAAAGTTGATGCTATTGAAAAGATGCCATGTCCCAAGGACATCAAAGGTATAAGAAGTTTCATTGGTCACGCCGGATTTTATAGGAGGTTCATTAAGGACTTCTCAAAAATTTCTCGGCCTCTGACTAATTAATTACAAAAAGATATACCATTTGTCTTTGATGATGATTGTGTAGAAGCATTTGAAATACTTAAGAAAGGATTGATCTCTGCACCTATTGTTCAACCACCTGATTGGAATTTACCCTTTGAAATTATGTGTGACGCTAGTGATTATGCTGTAGGTGCTGTTCTAGGGCAAAGAGTTGATAAGAAATTAAATGTTATCCATTATGCTAGTAAGACTTTGGACAATGCTCAAAGAAACTATGCTACTACTGAAAAAGAATTCTTAGCAGTTGTATTTGCATGTGATAAGTTCAGACCTTATATTATTGATTCTAAAGTAACTATTCACACTGATCATGATGCTATTAAATACTTGATGGAAAAGAAAGATGCTAAACCTAGACTTATTAGATGGGTTCTCTTGCTACAAGAATTTGATTTGCATATTGTTGATAGAAAGGGAGCTGAGAACCTCGTGCATAACTTGTCTAGGTTACAAAATGTTCTTGATGACCCACTACCTATTGATGATAGCTTTCCTGATGAACAATTAAATGTCATAAGTACTTCTCGTATTACTCCATGGTATGCTGATTATGCTAATTACATTGTTGCTAAATTTATACCACCTAGTTTCACATACCAGCAAAAGAAAATGTTTTTCTATGATTTGAGACATTACTTATGGGATGACCCACATCTTTATAAAGAAGGAGTAGATGGTGTTATTAGACGTTGTGTACCTGAGCATGAACAGGAACAGATCCTACGCAAGTGTCACTCCGAAGCTTATTGAGGACACCACGCTGGAGATAGAACTGCACATAAGGTATTGCAATCTGGTTTTTATTGGCCTACTCTCTTCAAGGATGCCCGTAAGTTTGTATTATCTTGTGATGAATTTCAAAGAATTGGTAATATTAGTTGAAGTCAAGATATGACTATGAATTATTCACTTGTTATTGAACCATTTGATGTATGGGGCTCTGATTATATGGGACCTTTTCCTGCCTCTAATGGATACACACATATTTTAGTTGCTGTTGATTACGTTACTAAGTGGGTAGAAGCTATTCCAACTAGTAGTGCTGATCATAACACCTCTATTAAAATGCTTAAAGAAGTCATTTTTCCGTGGTTTGGGGTCCCTAGATATTTAATGACTGATGGTGGTTCACATTTTATTCATGGTGCTTTCCGTAAAATGCTTGCTAAATATGATGTTAATCATAGAATTGCATCTCCATATCACCCACAGTCTAGTGGTCAAGTAGAATTGAGTAATAGAGAGCTCAAATTAATTTTGCAAAAGACTGTCAATAGGTCTAGAAAGAATTGGTCCAAGAAACTTGATGATGCATTATGGGCCTATAGAACTGCATATAAAAATCCTATGGGTATGTCTCCATATAAAATGGATTATGGAAAAGCATGTCACTTACCTCTCGAACTAGAGCATAAGGCTTATTGGGCTATTAAAGAGCTCAACTATGATTTCAAACTTGCCGGTGAGAAGAGGTTATTTGATATTAGCTCACTTGATGAATGGAGAACCCAAGCTTATGAAAATGCCAAGTTGTTTAAAGAAAAAGTTAAAAGATGGCATGACAAAAGGATACAAAAGCGTGAGTTTAATGTAGGTGATTATGTATTACTATACAACTCTCGTTTAAGATTTTTTCAGGAAAACTTTTCTCCAAATGGGAAGGCCCTTACGTTATCGAGGAGGTCTATCTTTCCCGTGCCATAAAAATCAACAATTTCGAAGGCAAAAATCCGAAGGTGGTAAACGGTCAAAGAATCAAACATTATATCTCGTGTAATCCCATAAATGTTGAAACCAATGTTATTGAAACCGTAACTCCCGAGGAATACATAAGGGACACTTTCGAACGCTTTGAGACCGGTAAAAGGAGTAGGTATGTGGTACGGTAAGTAAACCGACTCCAAAACAATTTTTAAGGCAATACTTCTCCGTTTTGGAATATTTAGAAAAATAGAAAAATAAGTAGCAGTCCAGGAAGGACACGAGGGCTCCACGAGGGTGGAGGGCGTGCCCTACCCCCCTGGGCGCGCCCCCCTACCTCGTGTGCCGTCCGGACTCCGTTTTCTTGCACGATACATATTTTGGTCGATAAAAATTCATTATATAATTTCCCGAAGGTTTTGACTCCTGTATCACGCAAATATCCTCTGTTCTTGTTTCGAGCTGTTTTTCTGACAGATCTAGATTATCATGACGTCCCCAAGTGCTTCCAAGGACAAGTTCTTCGAGAAGGTTATCAACCCTTACCTCACGGAGGTGCTGCGACACCCTCAAACCATTGAGTTGCGTGATGGGTTGCTGCACATCCGCGATGAAGATGGACCAAAAGGAACCGGAAGCGTGGAGACGAGGCTCGAAGCAGTGGAGCAACAAGTTTTCAAGAGTCAAGGGATGGTGGAACGTGGACTCAACTCCAACCATATGATGATCGCGGAGTTCACTAGCAACCACAAGTAGGATGCTGACAATATCGGGAGGCCATCTTCAAGCTTCATGAGAAGATCGAGTACCTTCAAGGCCAAATCTATGATCTACAAAATCAAAACTGTGAGTATGAATATAGATTCAAAAGGATGAGTTTGCCTGCAGATTTGAGGATTCCGGAGACTCGATCATCCTTCTATGATGGTGAGCCCATGCCTTGGAAGATGGACGACAAGCCCGCATCATCAACAACACTTCCACCTTCTTCACCAAAGAAGGAGACATAATCACATGGGTATGGGCACTCCCCTTGGCAACTGCCAAGCTTGGGGAGGTGCCCCAGATCATATCACAATCACAACTCCTATCTTTACCGCTTTTCTTAGTTCGATCCTATTAGTAGTATCTTGATCTAGTAGAATAAAGTTTATGACATGATCTAGTTTTGAGTTTTTGCTTTATGATCTCTCTATGTAATCGAGTCCGTGAGCTATATAATAAAGATTAGTGTTGAGTCAAGGGCTTGATTGTTTTGCCATGATCTTGAGTGAATAAAAGAATAGAGAAAAAGAATAAAAAGAAACAAAGAGTTCATATTGATCTTATTGAGAGTAATGACTTCACATAGAAAGGGTATGATGATTAGAAGTTGTTGGGAGTTGGCAAACATAGCTTTGGTCATCGTTGCAATTAATAGGAAGTAATAAGGAAAGAGAGGTTTCACATATAGATATACTATTATTGACATCTTTTATGATTGTGAGCACTCATTAAAATTTGACATGCTAAAGAGTTGATGTTGGACAAGGAAGACAACGTAATGGGTTATGTTTTCTTATATCTGAGATAAAGTATATTGTCATGGATCTTCCAACATGTTGAGCTTGCCTTTCCCCTCATGTTAGCTAAATTCTCAAAGCACCAAGTAGAGATACTACTTGTGCTTCCAAAAACCCTTAAACCAGTTTTGCCATGAGAGTCCACCATATCTACCTATGGATTGAGTAAGATCCTTCAAGTAAGTTGTCATCGGTGCAAAGCAATAAAAATTGCTCTCTAAATATGTATGATTGATTGGTGTTGGGAAATAAGCTATAAAAGATCTAGAGATGTGGCAGAAATAAAAGCCACATACTGCATAATAAAGGTTCATATCGTAAGGGGTAATATAAAGTGACGTTCTTCGCATTAAGATTTTGTGCATCCAACCATAAAAGTGCATGGCAACCTCTCGCTCTCTCGCGAAGGGCCTATCTTTTATTATTATCCTCTACCTTATGCAAGAGTCATGGTGATCTTCACCTTTCCTTTTTACATTTTATCCTTTGGCAAGCACAATGTGTTGGAAAGATCCTGATTGATATATCTAATTAGATGTAGGGGGCATCAGTTATTATTGTTGACATTACCCTTGAGGTAAAAGGTTGGGAGGCGAAACTATAAGCCCCTATCTTTCTTTGTGTCTGATTAAAACTCCGTAAACACAAGTATCGCGCGAGTGTTAGCAATTATGAAGGACTAAATGATAGTTGAGTATGCAGACTTGCTATTAAGCTCTGACATAGACTCTTTCCGATGTTATGATAAATTGCAATTGCTTCAGTGACTGAGATTATAGTTTGTGGTTCTCAATAAAGTTTATGATTCGTAATCTGTATTTTGAATGGATTATTACTTGAACATAAGAAATCATATGACAATATCTATATATGTTACTGCTATGAGAATAATCATGATGCCTTCATGATGCCTTCATACTTTGGCTTTGTGAAAAGATCATCACTTGAACATAAGTAATCATATGACAAATCAATATATGTTGCTGTTATGAGAATAATCATGATGCCTTCATGTCCGTATTTTATTTTTATCGACACCTCTACCTCTCAACATGGGGACATATTTATCGTTATCAGCTTTCGCTTGAGGACAAGCGAGGTCTAAGCTTGGGGAGTTGATACGTCCATTTTGCATCATGCTTTTATATCGATATTTATTGCATTATGGGCAGTTATTACACGTTATGTCACAATACTTATGCCTATTCTCTCTTATTTTACAAGGTTTACATAAGGAGCGAGAATGCCGCAGCTGGAATTCTGGGCTGGAAAAGGAGCAAATATTAGAGACCTATTCTGCACAACTCCAAAAGTCATGAAATTCCACAGAATATCTTACAATAAATAATAAAAAATCCTCGCCAAAGATGAAGGCCAGGGGGTCCACACCCTGTCCACGAGGGTGGGGGGCACGCCCTACCCCGGGCGCGCTTCTACCTCGTGGGCCCCCTGGTGGCCCTCCGATGCCCATCTTCTGCTATATGAGGTCTTTCGTCGAGAAAAAAATCAGAAGCAACCTTTCGGGACGAAACCCCGCCGCCACGAGGTGGAACCTTGGCTGAACCAATCTAGGGCTCCGGCAGAGCTGTTCTGCCGGGGACACTTCCCTCCGGGAGGGGGCAATCATCGCCATCATCATCACCAACGCTCCTCTCATCGGGAGAGGGCAATCTCCATCAACATCTTCACCAAAGACCATCTCCTCCCAAAACCCTAGTTCATCTCTTGTATCCAATTCTTGTCTCCATGTCCGGGATTGGTACTAGTAGGTTGCTAGTAGTGTTGATTACTACTTGTAGTTGATGCAAGTTGGTTTATTTGGTGGAAGATCATATGTTCAGATCCTATATGCATATTAATACCCCTCTGATTATGAACATGAATATGCTTTGTGAGTAGTTACGTTTGTTCCTGAGCACATGGGAGAAGTCTTGCTATTAGTAGTCATGTGAATTTGGTATTCGTTCGATATTTTTATGAGATGTATGTTGTCTAGCCTCTAGTGGTTTTATGTGAACGTCGACTACATAACACTTCACCATTATTTGGGCCTAGAGGAAGGCATTGGGAAGTAATAAGTAGATGATGGGTTGTTAGAGTGATGAAGCATAAACCCTAGTTTATGCGTTGCTTGCTTCATAAGGGGCTGATTTGGATCCATATGTTTCATGCTATGGTTAGGTTTACCTTTAATACTTTTGTTGTAGTTGCGGATGCTTGCAATAGAGGTTAATCATAAGTGGGATGTTTGTTCAAGTAAGAACAGCACCCAAGCACCGGTCCACCCACATATCAAATTATCAAAGTACCGAACGCGAATCATATGAACGTGATGAAAACTAGCTTGACGATATTCCTATGTGTCCTCGGGAGCGCTTTCCCTATAATAAGAGTTTGTCCAGGCTTGTCCTTTGCTACAAAAAGGATTGGGCCACCTTGCTGCACTTTATTTACTTTTGTTACTTGTTGCTCGTTACAAATTATCCTATCACAAAACTATCTGTTACTACTTATTTCAAAGATTTGCGAGAATACCTTGCTGAAAACCACTTATCATTTCCTTCTGCTCCTCGTTGGGTTCGACACTCTTACTTATCGAAAGGACTACGATAGATCCCCTATACTTGTGGGTCATCATTGGGTTATGTGGTGCACCTCTGCAGGGAAGTTTATCTATTCGAATAGTCGTGATCTTCAGTAACAGGACAATTTGGAGTTGTACCTTGACCTTATGACAACTATAACTGGATACTTAATAAAACACGCCCTTCCAAGTGCCTGATACAACCCGGTGATCGCTCTCTAACAGGGCGACGAGGCGGGGATCGCCGGGTAGGTTTATGCTATGCGATGCTACTTGGAGGACTTCAATCTACTCTCTTCTACATCCGCAAGACGGAGGCTGCACAAGCGTAGTCTTCGACAGATTAGCTATCCCCTCTTATTCTAGCATTCTGCGATTCAGTCCACCGATATGCCCCTTACACATATACCCATGCATATGTAGTGTAGATCCTTGCTTACAGTACTTTGGATGAGTACTCACGGTTGCTTTTCTCCCTCTTTTCCCCATTCCTTCTACCTGGTTGTCGCAACCAGATGTTGGAGCCTGTGAGCCATACGCCACCGTCGGTTTATTTACTCCAACCACGCCGGAGGTGCCTACTACTACGCAGCAGCCCGGCCGACGACCACTGTGAGTAGTTAGGAGGATCGGTAGGGAGGCCTGCGCCTCTTTCGATCTCAGTATCCGAGTTTGTGCTAGCCTTCTTAAGGCAAACTTGTTTTAACTTATGTCCGTACTCAGATATTGTTGCTTCCGCTTAACTCGCCTATGATCGAGCACTTGTATTCGAGCCCTCGAGGCCCCGGCTTGTATTATGATGCTTGTATGACTTATTTATGTTTTAGAGTTGTGTTGTGATATCTTCCCGTGAGTCCTCGATTTTGATCGTACACGCTTGTGTGCATGATTAGTGTACGATTGAATCGGGCGTCACAAGTTGGTATCGAGCCGATTGCTGAGGAATCCCCTTTGGTATGCGGCCCATGGGCCCACGTCGCCATTGGGTGGTATTAGGATCTTTTATTCCTCGTCTATACTCTGGGACTCTAAACTCTCTTCTCTTCGGGTTAATTGATTTTTAAAAAAAATCTTACTTTAGGTTCTTGAAAATACTTCCTCCTGGAGAGCCCCTTCAGGCCAGATGATCGCCTGCTGCACCAAAAGATTCTGAAGACACTCTCTGATGCTTTCCCGAGACCCATGTGCCCTTCGCCGTTGCGATCCCTACCACCGATAAATCTTTATGGACAACTACATACTTTTGTCGTTCATACCTTCATCCCTAGTTGCCCTTGTTATTACAAGGTGCCCTCAAATACTCTCGGATGTTCCAGACATCCTTTACTACCCCGTAGTTCCTTGCCGCATGAATACCCCTATGAATAATTCTTCACCCTTATCGAGGAACTGTTCATTACTAGTTGATCATATGATCCACAAGGTACATTGATATACTATCCGGTCTTCCGTAATTCTCCGCCAACTGTTGTCGCGTGCAAATACTTGTCTGCTTGCATTATGGTTGCGTTCCAAATGTCTAGCAATATTCATTAGTATCCCTTGTCATCATCATTTTCAGCCTTTGATTTGATATGTGGTGAATGCTCGCAATCCTCAATTGAAATCCTAGAATTCATCCTTCCGGATCAGACGTCATTTTAAACATGAACTGGTTCTCGACCAACCGAATTGCCATCTGTTGTACCCCTAAGTCTACTCAACTTATCCATCCTTAATCAAAGCGTTTGCTTCTGATCCCTTGATTTGGAAATCACAATTCCTTTGCATTTGAGATTTGAATTAATTAGTCAATGGTTTGTATAATCTGATACCTTGCATTCTTTTCCCTTCTGATTGAGTATCGATACTCACATCAGGTTCCTTGTGGTCCGCGAGACCATTTTCTTGGTTATTATCCAACCGTATCCTTCATTTCCAATAACCTTGAGAGTTTCTCCCCTGATACAAAATGCCTTTGGTAAATTGTATCCTCTGCTTTGTCAAACATGCTCTACTTTCGAGCTTGTGTTATTTACCCCTGAAGTTGTGGTATATGTTCCTAAGAGGCCCCGATGGGTTGAACCTATGCCTTTTCTAATCCGTTTGAACCCTGAAACTACTATGGGTCATACTCTACTGGTGTTATATATGTCAGATAAAATTTCAACACCACAACTTCGTTGAAGGCAAGAAGTGAA
Organism: Aegilops bicornis; assembly: GCA_021605145.1. Taxonomy (NCBI): domain Eukaryota; kingdom Viridiplantae; phylum Streptophyta; class Magnoliopsida; order Poales; family Poaceae; genus Aegilops; species Aegilops bicornis. The sequence goes on along the minus strand of CM038674.1, from coordinate 263,219,707 downwards.
TGAAAGGTTATGCATTAAAGAAGTGGGAGTCGACCTTGAACTTTGTGTTCATGCCCATGGACACGATGTAGATCCTATCATGGAAGCCTCTTGTAATAATAACTATTTCCTTGATAACTATCATCTGGTATCTGTGAATTGACCATTTGCAGCTATGGTTCCGACCATATGTTCTTCTTTGATCCCATTTCTCGGGCAAGTTTAAGCACTTGACTTCTATGGATCAATACACCAGCCCAACCTCTACTTTTGTCCGTCGTCGAGTATTACCCCCTAGTATCTCGAGATTATCACGGAACTGCATAACTTCTTATGAGTTCTCCATCAAGTACTACATTCTCACTGATTCCAAAAAAAATTCACGGGCTCTGAGTTATTAAACACTCAAGGACGCCTATAACCAAATCGAGTCCGCATCGTGATTAAACAACTCTTTGTAATCTTGTTTACTTGCGAGCTTCTACTCGATCATGTCATTCCTACCCTGGTTGGCTATATCATTATCGTGCTGATTTTAACTGTGCTACCTGGTCCTTATTCCCGGAGCATAACTTTCTATGCTGAGCTAAGCTTACATCGATCTTCCTCATCTTATCGTTCCACCTCGAACATCAAGCTTTCCGAGTTTGTCTCGTATCCGTGGATCCAACAATCTCCCGCTGCATCAATCCTTTTGCCTGATGCAGTCGTTGTTTGATTGCTTCTTCGTGGAGCCTCTCGACAGAAATTGTCGTGATCAGCATCAACATTTTGAGCTCCTCCAGGATATCAATCAAATACATGATGGAAAATACCATCCTTGCCCCTCGATGATTGTGTTATCATCGACAACATTCTTGCCTTCCCCCAACACAAACTTGTTCATGTTATAGATGCAACTTGCTATCCAGCTTGTATGATGTTCTACCTTGAAGTATTAATGTCCTTTATGACAAGGATGTTGTGAGGATTGCTCCACCTCTTAAGAATTCTTGGTATAGTGATACTTCTCACCATCACCATTCTTTCTTGGTGCTCGTGTTGATTCGATCGCTGTTGTTTGGATTTTGCCCGTCTAGCAACCATATTGCTTTGAAGTTAATGGTCGGCCGTTCACTCTTAGACTATTGATTATTGAATCACCATTCTGACATTGGTCGTGCAACCCAACCCATATTTTGGGCACACCTTTCAACCAATGTTTAATTGTCTATGTTTTCCTCGAGCATACTTCATTACATCATTTGATCTGACAAATGTTATCTCCTTATCCACATAATTGTGGAGATCCATCTTTTTGGATACCTCGTTAAACTATCGCTGAGTCCATCAGCCACCTCCTCATCCTCTCCTTGGCTTAATGATGAACCCTTGTTCGAAACTCGCTTCCAAAGTTCATTTCCCGAGAATCATATAATGTCATCTCGTCAATTGTGTTGCACCTCTTCTTCTCAGGCATCCTAAGTCTGAGATACCCTAATACCAATCAGATATGGATCCCTGTCAGATATGATGGTTGGGACTCATTTTCCAAGAGTTATAACGATGGTCTTTATATGACCCGGTAAGGTGATGTCATGCCTAGCACACCTGGCTGTAGGGCCTATTGTTATCGTTCTTCCTTTTAGCAAGATTATCCATTCTTCCATGAGGAAAGTGTAAGGCTTATTCTACAAGTTGTTCCTGATGGATCCTTCGTGTATCCGAAGTGTAATCTTTGCTTGACGACCATGTCAATGCTATCTCAAAGCATGTCTATGGTACTCCAATCTTCAATAAGAACATTTGAAGCACCATGCTAAATTTTCTTTATCAATTATACAAACACCGTTGTATGGCTAATATCATGAGATTCCCCCTTACCTAATTGGTTTTCTACTTTGTATCCTGTCATGGATATCATGTTCTGTTTGTCCTTGGAAAGGATATACCCCTGAAATATGTGTTTAAACACATTTTCTTTCCATTGTGCTATTTAACTCGATAATCATATTTTCCTTTCCATTGGTTGGTTTAACGTTTCTTGTGATCTATATGATCTAAGCAGTAATATTCTCCTCGCTTATGTGAACACCTCGGTGTACAATTTTGTCGACAAGACCCTGTTACTATTGTTGATGATATTCGGTAGCCACCGATGGGCGAGAACTTTGCCTAATGGCCCGCCTCGCTCAACGAGCAGAAAATGGTTCTCTTCGTCGCCGCCCTTGGTACCGACGTTGTTGCCGACATAATCGAAGGCTACCCTCGACATGCCTTGCTATCATGACCATGCAAGATGTCACCACTCCTCCTACTTTTATCCCACATGGTCGGCCCATAACCCACAGTTCCACAGGATCGAAACCTGACTCTCCTATGCACCACTTGTTCCCAAGGTTGTTCCTCGCGCTTGACTTCGTATGTAATTCACGGACCACTTGTCTAGTGATCTATTCTGGTATGAGGCGCAATACCTATTCTCGCCGCTCACGAAACCCTTTCACCTTCGATTAGGGCATCGAGCGATTGCCTATCCGCTTGAAACTTCTCATGGTACCTTCTTACTTTGCTCTCGATATCTTCTTAAGTTTCAAATCGAGAGATACTTATGCTTCTTCCCTGAGTTAACTGTCTAATGCTCGATCTTGTTAGAATCCATCCATATAGAGTTTTCCCTCCTTACCCTTTCGTAAGTACGGTGAAGATCCTGAAGGAAGGACGACGACTTCATCATGATGACCTGAAGCAGAGGACTGAAGACATGAATGTAATGGAACGACCTCTTCGAGAAGAGCAACTATGACCGAGAAGAATCGTTAGAATTTCGTAACCAGATCCCTTCCCCCTTATAACCGCTCCTAAATCTCGGGACGAGATTTCTTATAGTGGAGGAGAATTGTGACGCCCGGATAATTAAGCTACAGTAATCCCATGCTAATTGTGCCACGTCACCACGGTTACTGTTGTTAACCTCGCGATGATTCGAAACCCTTTCAAGATTCAAATTTAAATTAATGTCAACAATAAAGGTTTCAAAAGTTAAAACAAAAATGTTCGGGAGGTGCCGTATTTTTCATATGTAAATATGGTGCAATAAACACATTTTTATAAAATGCCTAGATATTTTATAGTGGATGGAAACAACAAAGCAGTAAATAAAAAAGAAAGGAAATAAATAAAAAGGAAATTAACAGAAAAGTAAAATTGGAGAAAGACCCCCTTGGCCAACTGTGCCAAACGGCCCAGCCGGCCAGCCTTCTAACCTAGCCGGCCCACCCCACTCCCTTAACTCCCCTGGGCGACCGAACCCAAACCCTAGCGCACGCCCACTCCCCCACTCGTCCCACCTCGCGTCTCTCGCTCCCCGATCTGGATCGGAAAGCGCCCGACACCGCCGCCCTCATCCCTCGTCCGTCGCCGGGCGCCGCCTTGTCTCGTCGGGCGCCTCCTCGTCGCCTCCCACACCGCCTCCTCAACCCTCCTCCCCGAACGGCCTCCTGGCGCCTCTGCTTCTCCCGGGCGCCACCTCGCCATCGCCGCCTCGACCCCGACTCCGTCGCCGGCCGCCCAGACGCCGCGGACTTCGCCCGTCACGAGCACGCGTCGTCCCCGCCCACCTCCCGAGCCCGCTGGCCTCTAGTCCCCACGGCCCCGCGGTGAGGAACCCCGACCGTTCTCCCCTCACTGTGATTCGCGTGACAGGCCTGGGCGCTTGGGTCGTGCCTCCGCCACACGCAGCTCGCCTCCTCGCACAATGCTCGGGGGCGCGCTGAAGCGCCAAGACGCTGCATAAAGGCCGCTTACTCGCGCCCGTGGCGCGTCTTCGGCCATCGTGGTCGTTCGTCCGCGTAGCGCCCCTGACCTCCTCCGTGCTTTCGCACGCGCTTTGCAGGCGCCCTCAGACGCCTGCCGCCTTCGTGCCATCGGCCTTCCCCACTCCGGCGCCATTCGTAGCGCTGGCGCCCAGTCGGTGCGCTTCGCTGGCCACACACGTAACCGCTCATTCTTGCCGCGCCCAGCGCCCACTAGCGCCCAAGACGCGCAGGCCACGAGGGCCTATGATGCTAGGCCCCGCCCCCCCTTTGACAATGACTAGTGGGCCAAGCCCCAGAACGTTTTAAAATAAATAAATGAAAATGAAAATGAATTAATAAAATTTATAATTAATTAATTAATTAATTAATTAAGTTAATTAATCTGATTAACTTGTTAGCTTAATTAAACAGTAATTAGTTTATCTAAATCCTAATTAACCTAAGCAGTATGGCGAGTGGGTCCCATCGACCCACACGCCGCTTGACGACCAACACCTCTATTGGCTGATGATGTCATGCTGATGTCATGATGACGCCAGCATGCACTATTCTGGATAATGTTGAATTAAATTAATTAAATAAATTCTAAAACTGATTTAAAACTTTAGAAAATCATATAAAATAAACCGTAGCTCAGATGAAAATGTTTTCTACATGAAAGTTGCTCAGAACGATGAGACGAATCCGAATACGCAGCCCGTTCGTCCGCCACACATACCTAGCATAGCAATGACGCAACTTTCCCCCTCCGGTTCATCCGTCCAAAAACGTGAAACACCGGGGATACTTTCCCGGATGTTTCCCCCCTTCGCCGGTATCACCTCCTACTGCGTTAGGGCACACCTGGCACCGTTACTTGTCATGTCATGCATCGATATGCATCTATTTGCATTGTATTCATTGTTTCTTCCCCCTCTTCTCTCAGGTAGACTACGAGACCGACGTCGCTGCTGCCCCGGACGACTACGGTGTTGACGACCCCTCCTTGCCAGAACAACCAGGCAAGCCCCCCCTTTGATCGCCTATTCTACCCTCTACTGCTTGCATTAGAGTAGTGTAGCATGTTACTGTTTTGATTAATCCTATTTTGTTGCATAGCCTGTCATTGTTGCTACATCTGTTGATACCTTACCTGCAATCCTAAATGCTTAGTATAGGATGCTAGTTTACTATTAGTGGCCCTACATTCTTGTCAGTCTGCCTTGCTATACTATTGGGCCGTGATCACTGGGGAGGTGATCACGGGTATATACTATACATATATACATACTATACATATGGTGACTAAAGTCGGGTTAGCTCGTTTAGTACCCGCAAGTGATTCCGATGTGGAAATTGGAAGGACAGTGGCTCCATCCGGTAGAGGTGGACTCGGGTTCCCGACCCCGGCCCCATCGTGCTACTTTGAGGCGGAGCGACAGGGCAGGTTGAGACCGCCTAGGTGAGAGGTGGGCCTTGCCCTGGTCGGTGTCCACGGTTACATCAATTAACACGCTTAACAAGATCTTGGTATTTGATCTGAGTCTGGCCATTTGGTCTATACGCACTAACCAACTACGTGGGAAAGATATGGGCACTCGACGTCGTGGTATCGATCCGAAGCCTTTTCGTGGACGCTACCGATCGAGCGGCGCTGTGCAGATTGGACCGCGAACGCGTGACTTACTTTGTAATGGAGGTTGCTAGGTGCGCTTCCGCTGCCCACGCAACGCGTGCATGTGTGCTAAGGGCGATGGGCCTGCACTGCGGCGCTTAGGTTTAGACCGGCGTCAATTGACCTCTCTGCTGGCCTAGGTGGGGCTGCGACATGTTGATCTTCGCGGCCGGGCATGACCCGAGAAAAGTGTGTCCGGCCAAATGGGATCGAAAGCGTGTTGGGTTATGTGGTGCACCCCTGCAGGAAGTTTATCTATTGAATAGCCGTGATCTTGATGAATGGTGACGATTTGGAGTTGTACCTTGACCTTATGACAACTAGAACCGGATACTTAGTAAAACACACTCTTCCAAGTGCCGATACAACCCGGTGATCGCTCTCTAACAGGCTGACGAGGAGGATCGCCGGGTAGGTTTATGCTATGCGATGCTACTTGGAGGACTTCAGTCTACTCTCTTCTACATGCTGCAAGACGGAGGCTGGCTGAAGCGTAGTCTTCGACAGGATTAGCTATCCCCCTCTTATTCTGGCATTCTGCAGTTCAGTCCACGGATATGCCCCCTTACTCATATACCCATGCATATGTAGTGTAGATCCTTGCTTGCGAGTACTTTGGATGAGTAGTCACGGTTGCTTTTCTCCCCCTTTTCCCCTTTCCCTTCTACCTGGTTGTCGAACTGGGATGTTGGAGCCCAGAGCCATATACGCCACTGTCGCATTTAACTCCTACTACGCCTGAGGTGCCTACTACTATCACGCAGCCCTAATCGGACCATGACCAGTGAGAAGTTAATAGGATCCCGAGCGGGAGGCTGCGCCTCTTCGATCTCGTATCCCAGTTTGTGCTAGCCTTCTTAAGGCAAACTTGTTTAACTTACTTCTGTACTTAGATATTGTTGCTTCCGCTGACTCGTCTATGATCGAGCACTTGTATTCGAGCACTCGAGGCCCCTGGCTTGTATTATGATGCTTGTGTGACTTATTTATGTTTTAGAGTTGTGTTGTGATATCTTCCCGTGAGTCCCTAATTTTGATCATACACGTTTGCGTGCATGATTAGTGTACAATTGAATCGGGGGCGTCACAAATTCGTTCCCCACCCACCACCCACTTAATAGCCACTGTCGACGACTTAACCGACATGCTCGATTTTGGCTCCGAAGACATCGACGTTATGGACGACGATGCAGGAGAAGAACAGAACCACCACCATTGTGGCGCTGACTGCCACCTCATCATATGATATATACATGGTGGACACCCCAAAGAAAGTGATGGCAATAAGGCAACGGAGGATAATCCTCGAGAAGCAATCTAAGCATCAAGGCGTCATCGGCGCTGCTCTAAGCCCCGCCATAGCAAAAGCAGCGATAATCTGCACAAGAGACAATAACGCTGCATATAGTGTCAAGACAAAGACAATCCCTCCAACCAAAGCTTCGAAAGGGAGGATGGGCAAGCTAGCCCTAAGAAACAAAGCGACAGACGGAGAATCAAGATGACACTTTCATGTCCCTCTCAAGACGAGGCAAGCCTCGATTTACGAAGAATTTATCGTTCTGAGGATCCTGCCGAGCAGGAGAGCGCTTCAAGTGTCGTGGCTTATATCCACAAAGAAAAAGCTCAAGAAAAAGCAAGAAGCAGCTTTCAGTTGATCAAGATCTCAAGAAGCGGATAGATGGACCGAGGTCCTGGCAGCCGAGGAATACGAACTCGAACACCCAACCAAAAGTTTCCCAAAGTGCAAGTTGCTACCCCAACTCGAAGAGGAAGCATTAAAGCCTACACTACCAGCGTATGATGCGGCTGACCGGCTGCCCCGTGGCCGAGACAAAGTGGCATATCAGCCCGAATTCCAGCCCTCACCCCGTCGCCAGCCAAACAAAAACACCAAGGCCCGGGGAAACACGCAGGACCTGCGAGATGTATTGGAAAACACATCAGGACATAAAAGATCGGTCTACGGATCACGGGGGCGTGCCTCAACGCGTGACGACGACCGTCACGCCGGATATACTAAAAGCAAATCCGGCCGGGCCGAATACAGCAGACAAGACTCGTATGAACTACGTCGTGAGATAGCCTGGCACAGAGGCGCCACACACTCCCTATGCTTCACTGATGAAGTAATGGATCATGAATTCCCAGAAGTGTTTAAACCCTGAACATTGAATCATATGATGGCACTACAGACCCCGCGGTACGGATAGAGGATTTCTTCCTCCACATTCACATGGCCCGCGGGGATGATCTACACGCCATCAAGTATCTCCCGCTAAAACTCAAAGGGTCGGCTCGGCATTGGCTGCATAGCTTGCCGGAAACTCCATCGGAAGTTGGGAGAACTCCGGCGCAGACGATTCTCGACAACTTCCGTGGCACTTATGTGCGACCACCGGATGTCGACGATTTAAGTCACATAACACAATGCATCAAGAGTCGGCCAGAAATTCGGACTCGGTTCCTAACTAAAAAGAACCAAATTGTCATCGTCTCGATGCTTTGAAGCCCTAGTGGCCTTTAAACATAACATCCGTGACGAGTGGCTCGCGCGACATCTCGGCCAAGAGAAGCCAAAATCCATGGCAGCCCTCACGACACTCATGACCCGCTTTTGCGCGGGCGAAGATAGCTGGTTGGCCCGTAGCAACAACACAGCAAGCAACCCTGGCACATCAGAGGCCAGAGATAGCAACGGCAAACCCCGACGCAACAAACACAAGCGCCGCAAAAATGGTGAAAACACCGAAGATACGGCAGTCAATGCCGGATTTAGTGGCTCTAAGTCCGGTCAGCGGAATGGGCCACTCAAAACTAACAATTAGGGTCCGTCCAGTCTGGACCGCATACTCGACCGCCCATGCCAAATTCATGGCACCCTAGGAACACAAGCATATTATACCAATAGAGAACGCTGGGTCTTCAAACAAGCCGGCAGGTCGGGCGCCAAAAACAAAGGTAAGGGGTCTCAAAGCGATGATGGCGACGAGGAGCCCAGATCACCGAATACAGGAGGGCAAAAGAAATTTCCCCCGCAAATCCAAACGGTGAACGTGGTAAACGGCACCCACACTCCCAACCCGGACGGATGCGCACTTTAGGGATGTCGACTTAACTAACCAGCCGTCCCACAATATAAACTAGGGCGATCACCTTCAACCGCATCGGTTCGTCCAGTTAACACCAATCAGGGCAATCCAGCCGCACTAGTCCTCGACCCAATAATTGACGGGTTCCACCTCACACGAGTCCTTATGGACGGAGGCATCAATCTAAACCTGCTTTACCAGGACACCATGCGCAAGATGGGCATCGATCATTCGGTGATCAAGCCCACTAAAGCCACCTTCAGAGGTACTATACCAGGTGTGGAGGCCAGCTGTACAGGCTCCATCGCCCATGAGGTAGTCTTCGGATCACCAGACAATCATCGCGTCAAGAGTTAATCTTCGACATCGCCCCTTCCGCATGATGATTATCGTGCACTGCCGGATGAACCGCTGCTCGCTCGATTCAGCGCGGTGCCACATTACGCCTATCGTAAGCTCAAGATGCCCGGTCCACGCGGCGTCATCATGGTTAATGGCAAGGCCGAACTTTCCCTCGGCACCAAGGAATATATCGCTGCTTTAACAGCAGAAGCAACGAGTGGCACCTTCCAATCGAACCTGGAGTCGACGGCCAGCTCCGGACACCGCCAAAGGACTCGAACTACTAAGGCAGGATAGCCCGGCTCGTCCGTAGCTCAATTAAACACTCCAAATAAGGCCGTGACAGGCGCATACCGCTGCTCAACCGCTCTCCCAAGACACAAACATTTCTTACATTCCTTTTGCAGGTTCACCTTGCGCCGACCAGATCGGGCGATTTGGAAGCAGCTCCTAACGCCAAGAAGGGAATCCTTAGATATTCCCCGCAATGACCATCCGACTATACTCCAGATCGGCACACAGCTTCTTCCCCCCTGGTCTCAGCAGGTTCCATAGTCATATCTCTTTTTTATCACATTACCTGTACTCATACGCATCGACGTACCATTTAAATACAACATGTGGATTTATATGACGCTTATCTGTTGTTATTTCGTAAATATGCCAGGGGCTTCGTTTTACCCATAATACGGCAATAAAGTCCGAACACCTTCATGGAAGTTCGGCACCCCGAACTTAGAACATTATATGCATCAGCTCCGAATCATGTCTTGGGTCAAATGTTGGGTTTGCCCGGCTCCCATGTTTTGCTGCCTTACATTCCGCTTATATCGGCTAAGGCGGCACAGGAGAACTATCATGATTGTGTCCCGGTTCTTCCAGATGAGCACCTCAGTAGAGAAAGCCAAAAACTGACTGTCATGATACGGCGAGAGCTGGTCAGCTGTTCGAGAGGTTGTAAAATCTTTAAGGATTTCTCCCGCATAATGCCATAACCAATGTAGCGTGCGATGGATCGGTTTTTCTTCCAATCAGGTGCTTATAGAGCCCCTCGTGCGGTCTTCCGAACACCAGGGGCTGCGCCTACCTTCCTTTTCTAAAGCTCCTATGGCTAAGTGAGAGTGATAAAGCCCTATAGTCCGATTGCCTGGTTCGTTGTGCTGAACACCTCCTTCGAAGGACCCAAAACTGGGATAAAGAGTGATCAGGTTTATCCCGAACACCCCTGCATTTCCTACGTGGGGTAGAAGCCCGACCGCCAACTCTCGTGATTAATATATAAACGGCCGCTGGGAGGATAAACTTTCATATAACAGGCAATAAATAATAGAAATGACCTTGTTCAACATTACAAAGGACAACATGATTGTATTCATGGAAATATAACGTCCTTGGTGCATTGCTCCGCCACAAGGCAGGATCCTTTCAGGACACTTTCATAATATAATTCGGGCTTGCGGTGCTCCTTCCCCTCTGGCGGTCCCTCGGTCATCAACTTTTCAGCATCCATCTTCCCCAGTGCACCTTTGTGCGGGCGAAGGCCATTCGCGCACCCTCTATACGCTGCATTCCGACCGCTTGATGACGCCAAGTCGAGGCGAGCACTTACAAGCCGCTTCACGAGCCAAGTAGCTGCTTGGAATCGGCTCGGCGGGCCATAGCCGGATAATCAAATCCTTCATGGCTAGTTCAGCCGCCTTATGCAGTTCGATCAACCTGTTTCAGTTGATCGGCAAAAAGGCACGGATAATTCGGTGCGAATCATCGTGACCAGAAGAGCTTATCCGCAGTTTCCCTTTCTTCGGCTCGGTAGAATTGGGCGGCATCCGATATGCTGTGGGTCAGCTCCACAAATACCCCTGGAGAAATCTGAATTCAAAATTAGAAACATGATTTTCTCCTCAAATACTTGCTTTACATGGAAAAAAGCTTTACCCGCCGCGATCTTCCTCGCCTCTAGGATCTCTCCCGCAGGGTGCTTTGGGTTTCCACAGGCATCGTGGCAAGGCCAGTGATGAGCCCTGGTGAGTTCGGATTCTTTCTCCGTTAAACTCTGCTCCAAGGTCTCGCATTTCTTCACGGCCTCTTGAAGCTCCTGCTCAGCTTCAATAACCCTGGCCTCGTGCTTCTCACGAAGAGCCTGCTCTGCAGCTGCCTTTTTCTTGGCCTCGGCCACAGCCTTCTTAAGAGCCTCGACTTCGGTCATTGTCCCTAGCGCAAATCATGAAACATATTTTATCATACTGGAAATTCGTTCGCAATGAACGCGAACAGGGCTTGTGCATACCTCGTTTATCTTCTAACTGCCTTTTCAACTGGACAAGTTCTTCTTTGGCCCGCTCCAGACTTTGATTTAGTCCGGAGACCTCCGCAAAGATGAGAGAGGTAGCGCGATGCATCACGCCTTTGCCTATAAAAGAAGAGAGATAGATGTCATCAATGTAGTCTTCCTGCATGAACATAAATTTGATCCTCCGTCCGTTCTTTCTTTCACTGAACAGTGTATCGTGGGCTACTATCCATACTATGACACTCTTGAAACCTCATAGAACATACCTCAAAGCCTCTTATAAGGCTCATATGTGCTTCATTCAGTCCACTCTCAGCAGATGAATCTTCTCAATCACCGCACCCATAAGGGCACGGTGTTAAATGCCGGCGATAAGGCGCTCTTCAACGCCGTCAACAAAGCGTCCGGCACCTCTGGTTGGACAGCGGTTGCGGTGAATGCACACACCCCTCCACCGAGGGAGGACGCCCGCTTGATTCTAGAGCCGTATTGGTCTCTGAATTGCGTCGGCCGGGGTCAATTCAAGATGGCCCCGCCACGACTCCTATGGGAATCTTCTCCCGATGTCTTCGCCCCTAAAGTTTGACCTCCAAAGCGCCGCCTTCACGATCTTTTTCCCTCCTTGGCTTGGGTCCTTGGACGAAACCTCGTGTTTTTCACATATTTGGGGAAGGGCCTCAAGGCGTCCCGCTCTCCATAGCATCTAAGCTCGGCAAATCCTCGATGAGGATTGTTGGTCTTGAGGACCTCATTGACTACAAAAAGTATGGCTCAGGTTAAAATATTATGCCATGATGAGTCTGGACGCATAATTGTGTTCGGACACTCACGAGTTCACCAGGGGCTGGGCCCTGGGATCCCACTCCGGCCCGCTGTCGGCGGCGGCAGTGGACTCCTCCGGAAGAGGAGTTTTTTTCCCTTTTAGGCAACTCGGCCTCCAAGTGTATGGAGGTCGTCCTCTTCTTTCTTACCCCCACTGGGGATTCATCTTCCTCCTCCTCGTCGTCCTCTTCAGAGGCAGAGCGGGCGTTGGAGCCTTTGGATATTGTGTCCAGAAGTGTTGGGCGGCGATGAAGGCTGCCACTGGTCTTTTGGCCTCCTTCCGGCCTTCTTCTTCGGCGCGCTTTGTAAGGCGCCGACCAAGATCTTCGTTAGAAGTGGGCCGGCTAGTTCTTGAGCGTGAGGGCGGACGATGGATCCGCTCCGCCTTCTTCGTCCAGCCCTAGGAGAGTTGTGGAAAACACATTAAGCATTTCTCTTGGGTTATGCGGATAAAATGTATGATGACTTACCGAGCTTGCAGGGTGGGACAGTTGGTACCCGCGGTCCTCGGCTGAATCTGGCCATGATTTGCCGGACTTGAAAAGCACCTTCCAGATGTCTTTGTGCGAGGAGCCAAAGAGCTCTCGCAGGGTCTGGTGCTTGGCCGAATCGAATTCCCATAGATTGCAAGTCCGGTGTTGACAAGGCAGGATCCGGCGAACTAACATCACCTGGACTACGTTGACAAGTTCGATGTTCTTGTCTTCCATATCTTTAACGCTGGGCTGTTCTGAGCACCGAAGCTGGCTTCCGGACGAAGACCAGTTCAGGCCCTTCTTGGGCCAGGATGTAAGCCATAGAGGGGCTCCGGATTGGAACTCGGGAGCAGCGGCCCATTCCGTGCCGCGCTGCTCGGTGATGTAAAACCACTGCTGTTGCCACTCTTTGACGGAATCATTAAAAGTACCTGTTGGCCATGTGACGTTGGGGATCTTGCTCACCATAGCGCCTCAAGACTTTCGGCATGCTCGGGCCGCTCACTACCTTGGGCTTCACATTAAAGATCTTCAGCCATAAGCCGAAGTGTGGCGAGATGCGGAGAAAAGCTTCGCACACGACGATGAATGTCGAGATGTTGAGGAAGGAATTGGGGGATAGATCATGAAAATCTATCCCGTAATAATACATGATGCTGCGAACGAATGGGTGGAGGGGAAACCCTAGCCCGCGGACAAAATGAGGGAGGAATACAACCTCTCGTGGGGTTCGGAGTAGGACGATTGTCCCACTGGCCGGGAGACGGTGGCTGATTTTGTTGGTTGTGTACCCGCCTCCCAAGCTTTTTTGATATCCTTCTCCCGGACGGTAGAGGGCATCCACTTGCCTCCTGCTCCGGATCCGGACATTTTCGGAAGGCCTTTGTGGGCGGAGAAGACGAATGCTCGGGCGCTGGAGCTCGAGCGAAGGGGAATGGGTCGGGAAGAAGAAGGCGTGGGTGAAAAAGAGGAGTCCTTGTCCCTTTATAAGGCTGGTAGAAACTGTGCGCCTCCCCACTTGCTTGGTAAACTCGCTTATTCCAAGCTACTGCGTGATTGATGGCGGTTGGGTCACCCACACCGTATTGATGAGAATCCCGTGATAAGGGGACACGATCTCTGCTTCGACAACACGTGACAGGAAAACCGCCTCGCAATATGTGCAGTAGCTGGTTGAGAAAAACGGTTCGAATAATGACCGGGCCATGGCGTGATGTCACGCTATGAAAGTTGTCGGCAGATTAGATTTGTGGAATATTATACTCTCTATGGTGGTATGTGGAATTTGTTTTGTAGAGTCGGACACGATCCTTGTGTTCAAAATCTTCTATGGAGTATTCGGAGGAGGAACCCGCCTTGCAATGTCGAAGACAATCTGCGTGCCGGACCATCGTCATTGAAGCCTGGTTCAGGGGCTACTGAGGGAGTCCTGGATTAGGGGTCCTCGGACAACCGGACTATATACTTTGGCTTGACTGTTGGACTATGAAGATACAAGATTGAAGACTTCGCCCCGTGGTCCCGGGATGGGACTCTCCTTTGCGTGGAAGGCAAGCTTGGCAATTCGGATATGTAGATCTCCTCCCTTGTAACCGACTCTGGTAACCCTAGCCCCTTCCGTGTCTATATAAATCGGAGGGTTTAGTCCAGAGGACAACAACAATCATAATCATAGGCTAGCTTCTAGGGTTTAGCCTCTCACGATCTCGTGGTGGATCAACTCTTGTAATACTCATATCATCAAGATCAATCAAGCGTGAAGTAGGGTATTACCTCCATCGAGAGGGCCCGAACCTGGGTAAACATTGTGTCCCCCGCCTCCTGTTACCATCCGCCTTAGACGCACAGTTCGGGACCCCCTACCCGAGATCCGCCGGTTTTGACACCGACAAGTGCTACTCCCACCGGGAGTAGGACTCCTCCTTTCCGAGTAGGAGTAGGAGAAGGGGGGAAGGAGGAGGTGGAGAGAAGGAAGGAGAGGGGGGCCACCGCCCCCTTCCCTTGCCCAAGTCGGACTGGGGCAAGGGGGCCAAGGCCACCTCCCGCTGCCCTCTCTCTTCTCCACTAAGGCCCAATAGGCCCATTACTTCCGTGGGGGGGGGGGGGGGGTTCCGGTAACCCCCGGTACCCGGAACACTTCCGATATCCAAATATAGGCTTCCAATATATCAATCTTTATGCCTCGACCATTTCGAGACTCCTCGTCATGTCCGTGATCATATATGGGACTCCGAACTACCTTTAGTACATCAAAACACAAGACTCATAATACCGATCATCATCTAACTTTAAGCGTGCGGACCCGACGGGTTCGAGAACTATGTATACATGACCGAGACACATCTACGGTCAATAACCAATAGCTGAACCTGGATGCTCATATTGGCTCCTACATATTCTATGAAGATCTTTATCGGTCAAACCGCATAACAACATACGTTGCTCCCTTTGCCATCCGTATGTTACTTGCCCGAGATTCGATCGCTTTATCTCAATACCTAGTTCAATCTCGTTATCGGCAAGTCTCTTTACTCGCTCAGTAATACATCATCCGCAACTAACTCATTAGTTACAATGCTCGAAAAGGCTTATAGTGATGTGCATTACAGAGTGGGCCGAAGATACCTCTCCGACAATCGAAAGTGACCAATCCTAATCTTGAAATACGCCAATCCAACAAGTACCTTCGAGACACCTGTAGAAACACCTTTATAATCACCCGATTCACGTTAGGACGCTTGGTAGCACACAAAGTGTTCCTCCGTAAACGGAGTTGCATAATCTCATAGTCATAGGAACATGTATAAGTCATGAAGAAAGCAATAGCAACATACTAAGCGATCAAGTGCTAAGCTAACGGAATGGTCAAGTCAATCACATTATTCTCCTAATAATGTGATCCAGCTTAATCAAATGACAACTCATGTCCATGGCTAGGAAACTTAACCATCTTCGTTAATCTAGCTATTCAAGTAGAGGCATACTAGTGACACTATGTTTGTCTATGTATTCACACATGTATTATGTTTCAGTTAATACAATTCTAGCATGAATAATAAATATTTATCATGATATGAGGAAATAAATAATAACTTTATTATTGCCTCTAGGGCATATTTCCTTCATGAACAGGTACAAGGGATGAACAGCCTCCTAAGGGGAGGTGTTCTTGAGCTCGGTGAGCTTGTGTGGTGGCCTTGGTGGAATGGATCCAGTCCAAGATGAGATGAGATGCCTACTCCGGTGGTGGCTAGTCCTATATATAGAGGCCCGGGTCCTCTTCCCAAATATTAGGCGGGAAGGGATCCCACAACGGCCAATTTGAAGGGGGACAACTAGTACAAGCTATCCTGACAAAAGGTGGTCTTCGCCTGCCAAAGGCTCTGGTGGTGACGCCATCGTGGGCTCCGCGATGAGCTCCATCTTGCTGGTCTTAGTCTCGTTGCACCAATATGGAAACCTTTGCATGATGCCTCGGGACTCCTTGTCTGCACCTGCCCCTTTAGCACCAAAGAGGCAACCGGTACTCTGCGCCAGCTGGCGCCCGCCTGGCCTTGGTCATCATGGCTCACGTCACAGAAACCTCGCGAGGTGCCCCTCGCCTTGATCTCTCCGCTCCTGGCGAGCCAGCCTAGGGAGGCTGCCCTTGAGGAGGTCTTGTGTCGTCCGCCTCGCAAGGCTTGGCCCCTCGGGAGGGTCTTGAGTGTTTGCTGATGAAGATGGGCCGTACCAGGCCGTTAGGGCAGCCAAGGCCTGGGCCGCAGGTAGACAAGTCTGGGTACCCCCGTTCCTAGGACACCGACGGTGACCCGGGCCCAAAGCGGCGCTTCGGACTTAACTGGGCGAAGCCAAGGGCAAAGTCGAGCTGTGGGGCCCAACAGCCTGCGGCTTTGATTGACGCGTGGCGATTGAAGGGACGTGGGCGTCTCCGCTTCCCCACGCTGCCTCGGCAAATGCCCGACTTGACGAGTCCCTGCTGCATGCAGAAAAGTCATAATTACCTACGATCATGGAGGCAGGCGGTTGGCCTCCTCCCGACTATAAATGGGGAGAGGGGCGGAGCCCCAGTTGCACATCTATTCCTCCATTCTGCCTGCTTCTTCTTCTCCCTTGCTCCACCGTCTTGCTGCAGCGCCCATGGCGCCGATACGGAGATTCTCCGCCGCTGAGAAGGGGAAAACCCCTTGCGACGAGTTAGATCCACTCCCGCTGAAGAAGAGGCTGGCCCTTTCTCGCGACGTCGTTGTGAGGCCGGAAGTGACGAGGCCATGGCACGAGCGGCCTCCCCCCGGGTACCCGCTGCCCTTGTACGCTCAGGCAGGAGGCTCCGGAGGAGGAGGCAGCAGCCGGCGCCACCGACGCCACGGCCGTGGTGGGCGTGCGGTGGCGGCACGCGCCGCTGCCCCGCGAACTCACGCCGAGGGCTCCTCGCGCGAACTCATGGTGTGGGCGGCGATGCGTCCATGCACGTGGATCCGATTTCCACAATTCTTCGCTGGAGAGATGCCGTCGAGGGGGCCACTCGAGCTGTGGCTGCAACATGCCGAGTGCGACGCCCCGGTGACGGGAGCGAAGGTTGATGTCGTCTCCCCGGGCAAGATCTTCATGACCTGCGGATGGGGCGAGGTCGCCCGTGCTTCCTGCGCGGTGGGCGCCCTCGCCATCCACTTCAAGTACGACGGTACCTCCACGATGTTCTTCAAGGTCTCTGTGAGGAAGACCGCCGCCTAGAGTCTGCCACAGGGGACCACTGGGCGGCAGAAGCGGCCGGGATCCCACTGCCTCGCCAAAGAGCTCCTCCGACAGGAGCGACGGTTCTTGGGAGTCCAGCGACTCTCCCGAGCTCTATGCTACCTCTTGAGCACTTGGTTTTTCCCTTGAAGAGGAAAGGGTGATGCAGCAAAGTAGCGTAAGTATTTCCCTCAGTTTTTGAGAACCAAGGTATCAATCCAGTAGGAGACCACACACAAGTCGCCTCGTACCTACACAAACAAATAAGAACCTTGCAACCAACGCGATAAAGGTGTTGTCAATCCCTTCACTAGCCACTTGCAAAAGTGAGATCTGATAGAGATAATAAGATAAATATTTTTGGTATTTTTATAATATAGACTGAAAGTAAAGATTGCAAAGTAAAATAGATTGGAAACTTATATGATGGAGAATAGACCCGGGTGCCATAGGTTTCACTAGTGGCTTCTCTCAAGATAGCATAAGTATTACGGTGGGTGAACAAATTACTATCGAGCAATTGATAGAAAAGTGCATAATTATGAGAATAGCTAGGCATGATCATGTATATAGGCATCACATCCGCAACAAGTAGACCGAAACGATTCTGCATCTACTACTATTACTCCACACATCGACCGCTATCCAAAGATGCATCTAGAGTATTAAGTTCATAAGAATGTAGTAACGCATTAGGCAAGATGACATGATGTAGAGGGATAGACTCAAGCAATATGATATAAACCCAATCTTTTTATCCTCGATGGCAACAATACAATACGTGCCTTTTGCTGCCCCTGTCATTGGGAAAGGACACCGCAAGATTGAACCCAAAGCTAAGCACTTCTCCCATTGCAAGAAAGATCAATCTAGTAGGCCAAACCAAACCGATAATTCAAGAGACTTGCAAAGATAACAAATTATACATAAAAGAATTCAGAGGAGATTCAAATATTGTTCATAGATAATCTTGATCATAAACCCACAATTCATCGGATCTCGAGAAACACACCGCAAAAAGAATTACATCGAATAGATCTCCAAGAAGATCGAGGAGAACTTTGTATTGAGATCCAAAGAGAGATAAGAAGCCATCTAGCTAATAACTATGGACCCGAAAGTCCGTGGTAAACTACTCACATCATCTGAGAGGCTATGGTGTTGATCTAGAAGCCTCCGTGATCGATTCCCTCCGTGGAGCGCTGGGAAAAAGGCCCCAAGATGGGATCTCACGGTGCATGTAACGTCATGGGCAAGTGGAAATAGGGTTTCGTGTGGTGCTCCTAGATGTTTTTGGGATATATGAGTATATATAGGAGGAAGAAGTAGGTTGGGGAGCTGCAGGGCCCACGAGGGTGGGGCGCGCCTGTGGGGCAAGCGCCTCCCCGCCTCGTGGACTCCTCGCTTCTTTCTTGACGCCCACTCCAAGTCCCTGGATCATGTTTGTTCCAAAATTAACTCTCTCAAGGTTTCATTCCGCTTTGGATTCTGCTTGATATTCCTTTTCTAAGTAAAACAATTTAAATAGGCAAAAAAACAGCAATTTGCATTGGGCCTTCGGTTAATAGGTTAGTCCCAAAAATAATATAAATATGTATAATAAATCCCATTAAAAATCCAAAACAGATAATATAATAGCATGGAACAATCAAAAATTATAGATACGTTGGAGACGTATCAAGCATCCCCAAGCTTAATTCCTGCTCGTCCTTGAGTAGGTAAATGATAAAAACAGAATTTTCGATGTGGAATGCTACCTAGCATATTTCTCAATGCAATTTCCTTTATTGTGGCATGAATGTTCAGATCCAAAAGATTCAAGACAAAAGTTCAATATTGACATGAAAATACTAATACTTAAAGAATACTAACAAAGCAATCATGTCTTCTCAAAATAACATGGCCAAAGAAAGTTATCCCTACAAAATCATATAGTCTGGCTATGCTCTATCTTCATCACACAAAGTATTTAATCATGCACAACCCCGATGACAAACCAAGCAATTGTTTCATACTTTTGGTATTCTCAAACTTTTTCAATCTTCACGTAATACATGAGCGTGAGCCCTTGATGACCCACAAGTATAGGGGATCTATCGTAGTCCTTTCGATAAGTAAGAGTGTCGAACCCAACGAGGAGCAGAAGGAAATGATAAGTGGTTTTCAGCAAGGTATTCTCTGCAAGTACATAAATAAGTGGTAACAGATAGTTTTGTGATAGGATAATTTGTAACGAGCAATAAGTAACAAAAGTAAATAAAGTGCAGCAAGGTGGCCCAATCCTTTTTGTAGCAAAGGGCAAGCCTGGACAAACTCTTATAATAGGAAAAGCGCTCAAGGACACATGGGAATTATCGTCAAGCTAGTTTTCATCACGCTCATATGATTCGCTCGGGTACTTTGATAATTTGATATGTAGGTGGATCGGTGCTTGGGTGCTGTTCTTACTTGAACAAACATCCCACTTATGATTAACCTCTATTGCAAGCATCCATAACTACAACAAAAGTATTAAGGTAAACCTAACCATAGCATGAAACATATGGATCCAAATTAGCCCCTTACGAAGCAACACATAAACTAGGGTTTAAGCTTCTGTCACTCTAGCAACCAATCATCTACTTATTACTTCCCAATGCCTTCCTCTAGGCCAAAATAATGGTAAAGTGTTATGTAGTCGACGTTCACATAACACCACTAGAGGCTAGACAACATACATCTCATCAAAATATCGAATCTAATACCAAATTCACATGACTACTAATAGCAAGACTTCTCCCATGTCCTCGTGGAACAAAACGTAATTACTCACAAAGCATATTCATGTTCATAATCGAGGAGTATTAATATGATTAAAGGATCTGAACATATGATCTTCCACCAAATAAACCAACTAGCATCAACTACAAGGAGTAATCAACACTACTAGCAACCTACTAGTACCAATCCTGGACTTGAAGACAAGAATTGGATACAAGAGATGAACTAGGGTTTTGAGAGGAGATGGTGCTGGTGAAGATGTTGATGGAGATTAGCCCTCTCCCAATGAGAGGAGCGTTGGTGATGATGATGGTGATGATTTCCTCCCGGAGGGAAGTGTCCCAGCAGTAACAGCTTCCGGAGACCCAGATTGGTTCCACAAGGTTCCACTCGTGGCGGCGGAGTCTTGTTCGAAAGCTTGCTTATGTTTTTTCTTCGGACGAAAGACTTCATATAGCAGAAGATGGGCACCGAAGGGCCAATAGGGTGCCCACGAGGCAGGGGGCGCGCCCAGGGGGGTAGGGGCGCCCCCACCCTCGTGGGCTGTGGTGGGCCCCTCTCGTGAACTTTCTCCCGTTGGATATTTTTATTATTTCCAAAATGACTTTCGTGGAGTTTCGTGACTTTTGAGTTGTGCGTAATAGGTCTCTAATATTTGCTCCTTTTCCAAAGTAATTCCAAATTGCCGGCATTCTCCCTCCTTATGTAAACCTTGTAAAATAAGAGAGAATAGGCATAAGTATTGTGACATAATGTGTAATAACAGCCCATAGTGCAATAAATATCGATATAAAAGCATGATGCAAGACGGACGTATCAACTCCCCCAAGCTTAGACCTCGCTTGTCCTCAAGCTTAAAGCCGATAACAATAAATATGTCCCCATGTTTAGAGGTAGAGGTGTCGATAAAAACAAAATACTTGACATGAGGGCATCATGATTATTCTTATAACAAAGCAACATATATAGGATATGTCATATGATTTCTTATGCTCAAGTAATAATCTATTCACAATGCAAAGTATGAATCGTAAACTTTATTGAGAACTAACAAACTATAATCTCACCATGAAGCTGCTGGGAGGCTGATCGTGACCCACGGACACCTATGGGACCAAGCGGCCGGGTCCCTTTCGGTTCGATAGGGGGCGGAGATCGCACGAAGAGCAGATCGAGGCGAAGCACACGAGCAGCTTACCCTGCTTCGGAGCTCTCCGGAGAGATAACACTCCTACTGCTGCTTGTCTGATTGGTTGTGTTCTTGCTAGGGAGCGATGAGAGCTACAAAACCTAGCCTGAGAGTCTGCGGTTTCAATGAGCTGAACCGAACCCCCTTCTACGCTATGCATGGGCCTCCGCTTTTTTATAGGGCTAAAGGGGTCACCAACAAGGACAACGTATGCAAGGGTACAAATGGAAAAAGAGTAGCGGTTGGTACACCTACTTGCACAGTATAGTGCATCATACCTAACCCCGACGGCAGGGGACAAAGGCAATAAATGCCCGCCTAAGTCTCCCAAACAGTGCAAAAGTGGTCATTACGGGCGCCACCGCCTGCCATGATGGCTTATCTTGTCATTGCCACATCACGCTTCTCTCCGCTGGTCAAGACAATTTCTGACACGCTAGGCTACCGGAATGGTCCCCACATGGCTATCGCTGGTGAATGAGCCGGAGCGGAGATGAAGAGAGGTAGCTCGACCGGCAAGTGACTTGCCGGAGCTGAGTCCTTGTCGCGGCCGGAGACTTGTCACTCGAGCCTTCCCGGCAAGCTCCTCTTGCCGGGTCTTGTCTTCGTGCCATGGATGGCCTTCCGGCAAGCTCCTCTTGCCGGGCCTTGTTTCTTGACTTAAAACACTTTGTTCTTGAATGGCTCCAAAGGAGCTATAGAGAATCTTGGCGATCCTCGGCAAGCCTTGCCGCTGGGTGCTACAATCGCTTCATGCACGCAGTTCGGGATACTAGGGTACCCCTACTCTAGTACACCGACAGTGAGCCCCCGGCTTGGGCCACACACGGTGCCGAAGCGCTGTTGGGCTGTGCCCAAAATAGTGCATCGGCACGCCGCTGCTTAAATCACGCCGTTATTTACCTCGACCCACCACGTCCCTCCATTTAACGGCACGCATCGAACGCGACGTCGTGGGAGAGATCGTGGGCGAGATCATGGGGAAGTTCTTTATCCGGAAAGGGCGTAAACGTCCGCCCCTCCCTCTTTATAAGCAGAGGAAACAGGGCATTCCGCTCACCTCGCCATTTGTCGCTTGATCTCGAAAACCACCATTGCTCCTCCCTCGCTTCCCAAGCCGTAAGAGAGCAGCGCTCCGCCTCGCCGCCACTGCCTCCACCAACGCCGCCGGTGCCTCCACCACCGCCATCCGCCATGGCTCCGGAAGCCGCTAAGGGAAGGGCGTGAAGTCGGCCGAGGCGCGGCTCGCGGGCCAAGCAAGGAGCGGGTCTTCCCCTCAGCTCGACGCAAAGGAGCTGCGAAGGCTACTACTTGTTCTGGTCGACGGAGACATGGGCGCACTCCGCGCACGAGGGTACTCTCCGCCGCTGCATCCGAGAAGGTTTCAGCTGGGTACCCTTTTTCGCTGTTTCTATTGCGGGCTCACGCCCTTTTCTCCGAAGTTCTTTTGTGACATCATGAACACATATGGCCTCCGCCTCCTGATTTCACCCCTAACGCCGCTTCACCATGGCGGTTTTCGCACACCTTTGCGTAGAGCTTTGTCGGAGTCCATCCAAACGTAGCCTCTCTTCCGCCACTTCTTCATGCCCTGCGCCGAGAGAGGAGAGCCACTTGCCGGAGGGGTTGCTTGGGTCTCTGTGGATCGGCAAGAAAGAAGCTTACTTGGAAGGAGAGTTCCGCAGCAAATGGGATGAGTGGAGAGGCAACTGTGTTGGATAGTTGAGGAGAACCCGAGTTCTTCGATCGCTGCAGGCGCCAAACTCCCAATAGTGCGCGGCAACGATTGGAGCAACTTGGCGCCGGAGGATGCTAGGTTGCAGATTGTCGTGACCCGGATCTTGCGCCTTAGGGCTTGCCGGACTCACCGTGAGGCGCAGCTTGGCGTAGACTTCCTTCGCTGGCCAGATTGCTCCCTTGCAGAAAGGAGGAGACCTGCTTGGGAGTTCCAAAACGCATAGCGGACATCACGAGGCTGCGCCCGGCCTTAACCGGAATTTCACCGTCTGGAGTTGACGGCGATGCTCAGGAGCTATTCAAGCATGACCCGAGCACCCCGAGTGGTTTAGGGTTGCCGAGGAGTCGCCCCTTTGTGCAACAACTCGTCGCTGGACCGCATCCGCGCTTATGATGCTGCCAGTGATTCACATGGGATCGCTCCAACCTCGCAAGAGCCTCCGACGACATCGTGGCGCGCGCTTCGACAGCTTTTGAAGAAGTGCGCGATCCGCGCCGACGAAAGCGTAAGAGGCTCACCCGCTGACACCACCGACCAAGAGATGGTACGTATTGCCACAAGCAGTTGGAGGAGGCGGCAGATGCCGATGGGCGCCTTTCGGGTTCATCGGGAGGAGGCAGAGGTGAGGGCGGCAAGCCTTGCCGAAAGCGAGAGGAGCTTGCCGGGCGAGGAAGGAGCAGGCCGAAACCGAGGTTGAGCCGAGCGAACCAGCCGAGGGACGCTTCACCATCCAGCAGCTTGTGCCGCAGAACGGAGCTCCCCCGCCAAGGAGGCGCTCTTGAGGGCCGGAGACTTAGATGGGACGGCAGACGGGCTAACAGCAAGAGCAGCGCCACGATGCAGCCTCTACTGCGGCAAGTTCTATTGCCGCTGAGCACCCACACTGCCATGTATAACCGAGGCGGATCCTCCTGTGCCGCTTGCCACTCCCGCCAAGCGATCAAGAGAGCCCACCTCCGCCTCTTCGCACCGGAGGCGAGCCGAATTTGATCTCTCCGCGCCAGCTCCGGACGAGGAAGAAGAAGAAGAGTAAGCTTCCATGCTGCGCTTGTATTTCTTCAATTTTATTGCTTCATCTTGAATCTGACTTGCTTCATTCTGAACTCTTTCCTTTTCAGGACGCTGGCCCAGAGAGCGTCCAAAAGGGCCAAGACTCCGGTGGTTGTCGTCGAGGATGATCCCGCCGAGACCGCAGAGGAAGCGCCCGAGACCACCTTGCCGGACCCGGCAACCTTTCCTCAGAGCAGCCCCCAGCACAGCCCCCAGTGTAAGTGTTGGGTTACTTTTCACCGTTAGGGCGTGCATGGGTGTTTCTTCTATGCTGATATCTGACTATTGATTTGTGTAGGAGCAGAGCAGCCTCATTAGGAGGACCCGGAAGTCACCCCTCGAGATACCTTCGCTTCAACCACGCCGCCAAGGGAGGGTTCTCCGCAAGGGAGCCGCCTCCGCAAGGGATACTACTCCGCAAGGGAGACCACTCCGCAAGGGACAGACCAATGGATCCTCCCGTGGTTGAGACCATGGCCATGGATCCCATTGCAGCTAATCATCTTGCATGGAAATTTCCCTTGATTCTTCTTTTCTTCTGCTTTTCCTTTTGAACATTTACTTGATCGTTTTTCTTTTTTCTTTTTCGATCATCGATCCATCCGCCGCAGAGCCGATGGAGACCGAGGTTCGCCGGCGAGGAGGACGCGCACAAGAACATTGGACAACGCTACCATGGAACAAGAGGCTGGTGCCGATGGATCCGCCGGGCGAAGAGGCCACCGAGGCTGCCACCGCAAAGGTCGGGCAAGGGTCCGCGACGTGACCGACGACCCGAGGCCAGCAGGAGCGCCAGCGCCACGCCGACCGCCGATCCCTCCGCCATCGATGCAGCGTCAGTTCGAAGAGCCTCAGCCCGCGCCTATCTCAAGGCCGGGCGACGACGGTCTTCATCAAGCTCCCCCGGGCATCGAGCCTGTGGCGCCGGTCGAAGGGGAGACTCTTGACGAAGAGCTGCTCGCTCATATTGGGCTGTCAAGTTGACGCGCCAAAGCAGCAGCAGCGGGCGATTGGCGAGGAGGAGCAGCTGTTGAAGAAGCTGCTGTCGCTCTACCGCGCCCGACAAGCCAAGTTGGAGTCCCGGGAGGCACTTGTCGCGAGGGCGGGAGCAGACATGGAGAAGCGCGCAGAAGAACTCCGGGGCGCCAACCAAGAAGCTCTCCGGAACATAGCAGAAGAGCGGGCGCAGCTCTCTGAAGAGCGCACAGCCTTCATCCTTGAGAAGGCCGAGGTCGAGGAGCAGCAACGGCTGGTTGCCGAGAAGCTAATCAGCAAGAAAGGGCGAGTTGCGCAGCGGAACATCAACTGGATAGCTATGAAGAAGAGCTTGCCGTGCACGCTAGCAATCAATTGGCGGAGCGCTCACGGAAGCAAAAGATGCCGCCGCTGCTCGGCCGAGGCCGCCAAGAAGGAGCTGGAGACAAGAGTTACACAAATTGGAGGCCAACCTCCGTAAGAGCGGGCGAGGAGCTTGCCGCGCTGAAGCACGAAGCGCGAGAAGGACGCCTACACTCTTGGCGAGTTGTAGGGCCGCCTTTGCTGAGAAGGATCAAGGAGCTCGATGCCGCCAAGGACTCCAAGGCAGATCTTGAGCTCAAGCCGACCACCTTAATGGAGACCCTGGACAGCCGCCAAGGAGCGGAGGTGGCCTTGTTGGAGAAAATCAAGACCGCCGAGGAGCTGTTGACGAGTGCCACAACCGCCCGTAACACCTTTAGAGAGAACGTGATGCAATCGGGATGAGGGTCTTGTGGATACTGCCGCCATCATCGACAAGGAGCTGACGGAGATTGGGATGGAAGATCTTGGATACTCCTCCGACGAGCATCTCCAGCCCAGCGCCAAGCTCAGCTTATTCTTCAAGGGCGTGGTGACGGCTCTCCGGCGACTCCGGGCAGCGATCCCAAAGCGACTGGCCGAGGAGTCGCGCCAGATCTGCTCGGGAGTTCTCCAAAAGGTGCTGATGAAGGTGGCCTTCCGCAATCCAGGCCTCGACCTCACCAACGCCCTCAAGTCCTTGCCGCCGGATGCTGATGTTGAGGCGCCAAGGCCTTTGTCGCCCCATCGTGGGACAGTGGTGAACAAGATCAAGAGGGTTGAGGGCGCACCGTGTAGATTAGGGCCGCCAACTTTATCTTTCCCTTTATCGGGCCGCCGATCATGTTTAAGAAAACAATTTATTAGATTCATGCATAAATTATTTTGTATTATAACTTTATCTTGGGCAATGATTGCAATGTTATTTCCTTTACTTGATTCCTTCCTTTGTATGTTTGTGCCCTACACTTTTAGGGAACTTGTCGGCGCGGGCACCTTTTGTCATGAAGGCTGATCTTGAACGTCGAGCTTCTCGGCTGGAGGTGCTGCCCGGCTAAGCAACCTTGTCGCGAACTAGTTGCAGCTCACTTAAGTTGTTGAGCGGACTCAAACAAAATAAGGGCGCAAAACTAGCTACGAAGTTGGTTCCTCCACGCACAGGTTTTCCATACAAAGTGCGGTCGCTCGAGGAGAATAACTTAAAAATTTAAAACTGATTGCTCAAACTTTGGCAACTTAGCTTTTCTCGTTGCTTGCTTCCCGGTAAGGCTTGACCTCCTCGAGCGACGTTTGGTCCATACCGTTATCTCCTCCTTCCTCCTCGAGCAACTTAGCTTTTTAAACTTGTGTGCGAGGAACCTTTCCCTTCTTTGAAGAGAAGAAAGAAGAGAAAATAAAGATATGGAGCCTCATGGCTCGTTAGTGCTTACTGGGTGTGGGTGCTGCACAAGGTGTCGATAACATATGCAATATAGTGGATAAAGCATAAACTCGATAAGGTGTGCGGAACACATGAGCTTTACTTATGCACGGGTCTGCGCTCGCTTTGTACAAAAAGGATTACATGCAACATCGGCAAGACTTGTACAAAATGTGGTTGCTTAACAGTTCCGCAAGAACCGCGCTTTACGGGTAAAACTAACGAAGATGTTCTATGTTCCATGAGTTGCTCAACGAACGCCATCTTCGGTCTCCAGTGCGGACAGCGCCAGTGCCTAGTGACTCGCTTTACCCGAGCAAGGGCCTTCCCACTTCGGTGTCAACTTGTTGGAATTCTTGGCGGACTGAACGCTACCAAGAACAAGGTCGCCTTTCCTCGAGACTTGGCATTAACTTTATGGCTATGGTAGCGGCGCTAAAGCTTGCCGATATCGAGCAGCTCGTGACAAAGAGCCTCAAGACGATCTTCCTCAAGGAGCAGCGTCATCTTGTCGCGCTGCTCTTGCTCGAGCTCATCATAAGCGAGCACTCGAGGTGACCCAGATACGAAGTTCCGTGGGGAGAACTGCCTCGCTTCCATAGACTAGAGCAAAAGGTGTCTCGCCGCTGGCTCGATTTGGTGTCGCCCCGATCGACCAAAGAACCACCGCAGCTCCTTAATCCAATTTCTTCCGCACTTGTGCAGCCCGTCAAAGTCCCTGGTCTTGAGTCCACGCAGCACTTCAGCATTTGCCCTCTCCGCTGACCGTTGCTTCTCGGATGAGCAATGGGTTAAGCTTAAGCACCTTTTGCGCCAAGATCTTGGACGCATCGCATGAAGGTGCGGTTCAGAAATTGGGTGCCGTTGTCGGTGATGATCCTGTTAGGGATCCCGGCTGCAAACAATTGACCAAGAACTTGATCGGCCGATCAGGCGGTCACCTTCCTCATCGCTTCCACTTCCGCCACTTTGTGAACTTGTCGATGGCGACGCATAAGTACTCAAAGCCCCCGACAGCTTCGGGAAAGGGGCCGAGGATGTCGAGCCCTGCATCAAAATGGCCAGGATAAAGGGATCGCCCGGAGAGCTTGAGCCGGTGGTGAATTTGCTTGGAATGGAACTGCACGCTTCACACTTGGTTACTTGTGCAGCTTGCATCCTAGAGGGTCGCTGGCCAAAAGAAACCTTGTTTAACGCCTTGCCGGCAAGTGTTCTTGCGCCAATGTGGTGACCACATATGCCTCCATGTATCTCTCGCCAACAGCTGGCCCATCTTCCCGCAAATACACTTCAATTTCACACCGTTGAGTCACTTTCTTCGACAAAGGCTGTCCGACAACCGGTACATACTTGACCGCCGGGCTACTCTTTCCGCTTCTTCTTGCTCTTCGGGAAGTTCTCCCGTCTCAAGGAAATGAACAATCTGATGTGCCCATGTTGGAGCTTGTGGCTCGACAACAAGGACTAAAGGCACATCTATCGCCATGGAACATCCGCTTTCTACGGCGAGAACTTGAGGTTCTCGCCGAGTTGATATTCTCGGCAAGCTTGCCGAGCAAAACTTGTCGGGAGCGCTTTGTTTCAACGAAACAAACCCTAGGGCTTGTCGGAGCAGACTGCTCCTCAAAGACTCTTGGCGTTGATCTTGGGGACCTTCTTGGTGGCGGCTTCGGGAGCTTCGCCGGAAAATAGTCGCCAGGATCAACTTCCTCTTTCTTGCTCTGCCCAGTTGATTTGTGCACAGCTTGGTTGAGTCAGCTTGAGCACAAAGGTTCTCGGTTCCATTGTGTAACTTAAGTGCCGCACACTTTGACAGCCATCACGATATCATTCTCGAGCTCTTGGAACATGTTCCATTTGTAGGTCGTCAAAGTGTTCTTCTAGCTTCCTCACTTCATCAACATAAGCTTCCATCAACGGGCTCTGGTAACTCTTGTTTACTTGACGGATGACAAGCTGTGAGTCACCCCTGACAATGAGCTTCTTAATCCCAAGGTCCACCGTGATCCTGAGACCGGCAAGCAAACCTTCATACTCTGCAGTATTGTTTGTTGCTTGCTCCTTGGGAAAGTGCATCCGGACTACCTACTTGAGGTGCTTCTCCGGTGGGTGCGACAAGCAAGACGCTCAAGACCGGGCGCTTTGCAGCGAGAAGGCACCATCAAAGTACATTATCCACTCTCTGCTTGCTTCCTTGACGGGATGCTCGCCTCTCGAGTTTCTTCATCCGGTGTTGGCGCCCATTCTGCTATGAACTCCGCCAACGCTCGCTGGATAGTTGAAGTGCTTTCAAACTTGAGGCCAAAGCTTGACAGTTCTAGTGCCCACTCGACAATCCTGCCTGCCGCTTCCGGATTTCGCAAGATCCTCTTCAGCCGAAAACGAGTGACAACTGTGGATCTCGTGGTGCTTGGAAGTAATGGAAGCTTTCTCGAGGCCATGAGAAGGCCGAAAAGCAATTTCGCACACCGTAGTACTCTTGACCTAGCCCCTGCAAGAGGGAATCGACAGTAAACCGGGCGCTGCACCATTCTCTTCGCACATTCTCACATTCCTGCGCAGATCCATCTTTGTCGGGACCAGAGCTTGTCGGTGAAGTGCCTTGCTTGTCGCTGGATGCATCCGCTTTGGTTGTCGCTCCTTTTCTCGCCTCCCTCTCCGCCACTAACGCAGCACTAACCATTACTTGATTGGTTGCCGCTATATATAGCGGCAACTTCTCTTGTGGCTTAGGTGCGACAAGTGTTGGAGTGGAGGACAGGTATCTCTTTAAGTCTTGGCAACAGCAGCCTCCGCTTCTCAGAGTCCATTTCATTGGACCAGCCTTTTTCAAAATTTTGAAAATGGCAGTATGCTGTCAGCAGACTTAGAGATAAACCTGCCGAGAGCAGCTACACAACCGCAAGTCTTCGGACATCCTTGACGCGCTTTGGGGCTTCAATCTGCTCGATGGCCTTGATCTTGTTGGGATTGGCTTCAATTCCTCACGAGACAAAGAACCCGAGAAGCTTGCGGAAGGGACTCCAAACACGCACTTCTCGGGTTGAGCTTGAGGTTGATCTTGGCGCAGATTTGCAAAAGTCTCATCTAAATCTTGAATTAGAGTAGCTTTGTCTTTGCTCTTGACCACTATGTCATCCATGTAGGCTTCTACATTTCTGTGCATTTGTGGCTCAAAAGCTTCATGGACTACTCTTGCAAAAGTTGAACCAGCATTCTTTAATCCGAAAGGCATCCGTATAAAACAGTATGTGCCACATGGAGTGATGAATGCGGTTTTCTCCTCATCCTCTTCTGCCATGAAGATCTGATGGTATCCTGAGTATGCATCAAGAAATGAAAGCAAATCACATCCGGCTGTGGAGTCAATAATCTGGTCAATGCGCGGCAAGGGAAATGGGTCTTTGGGACAAGCTTTATTAACATCGGTAAAGTCGATACAAAGCCTCCATTTCCCGTTTGCTTTACGCACGACAACAGGATTGGCCAACCACGTGGGATGGAGTACTCCTCTGACAAGGCCTGCTGCTTCCAACTTCTTAATTTCTCTTATGCTATAAATTCTTGGCGCCCACCGCTTGCTTTTCGACTTTCTCGCTTGACGGGTCGCGCGCATGAGGACGCATACAGCTAAGTGGTGCTCAATTACTTTCACAGGAACACCGGGGATGTCAGACGGTTGCCATGCAAACACGCCGACATTCGCCGCCAGAGTGAAAGCAACGAGCGCGCTTTTCCTATTTAGGGTCAAGCGTGGCACCGATGGTGAAGGTACCACCATGCCGTCCTCCTTGGCGGACACCTTCTTGGTTCTTTGGTGGAGCTGCCATCGCCTTCTTCTTGCACTTGCGGTGGAGCTCGATGGTGCGTCCTCGACGGTAGCGCAAAGACCAAGAGGTGCGCTTGCCGGAGTGGGCATCGTAACTCTTGACGGACTTGGACTTCTTCTTCCCTCCGGAGCTTCAGCGGCAAGTGTCTTCGCGATCTGCCGCGCTGCCGCTTCCTGGTAAATCTTGTCGGCGCAGATAAGAGCATCCTTCTTGTCGCCATGGACAGAAATGACACTTATCGGGCCCGGCATCTTGAGTAAGTTGTATGCATAATGAGAGGCTGCCATGAACTTGGCAAGTGCCGGACGGCCAAGTATCCCATTGTAAGGCAATGGAAAATCAGCAACATCGAACGTGACCCTCTCTACCCTGAAGTTTAGCTCGCTGCCAAATGTTACCGCAACGTGATCTTCCCTTCGGCTTGCTCCTTCCTGGATTGATTCCTTGAATGTGCCAGTCTCTTCGAGTCATTGTCGTGGATCTGAAGCTTCGGAGCACCGCGGAGGAGATCAGTTCAAGCCGCCCCGTCCAACTAGCATCTTGGTGACCTTGAGGTTGCGGATAGTTGGTGAGACCAACATCGACAAGCACCCGACCGCATGATTATGCGATCAGGGTGGTCCTCAATATCAAAGATGATAGGCGTCTTTGGACCATTTTAGAGGTTTGCGTGACTCTCACGGATGGTTACGCTGCATTAACTTCCGCATCCAATCGCTTGAGTTGGCGGTGTGAAGTATGCAGAGAAGCACCACCGCCAACGAGAGGACCTCGTGGCTTTTTGAAACTCCTGCTCATCGGCTTCATCATCATCCATGTCTTCATCATTGCCGCTGTCGTCGTCTTCGTCTTTGTCGCGCCGGGGAGGTCGGTCTCCTTGCCGCTGCCTTGCCTTGCCGCAGCGTCCTCCCGGCGGGCGCTTCTTGCCGGCTCCTCGGCACCTTCCCGGGCCTTCTCCTTGTCGCGCCGCTCGTACTCAGCTTCGGCTGCTTTCGACTAGCTCGACCTTCTTGCAGCTTTGGAGGTCGTGGCCCTTGGTGCGGTGGATCTTGCAATACTGCTTGTTGGAGTTGTCCTGTTGTCGCCGACCGCCACACTGTCGCGTTGGCGCCAAGGCAACCTCTCCTTGCCGAGCTACCAACTTTGGCTTTATTGGTGGCACTTCCATTGCCGGACTGCTCGACAACTAGCACATCTTTGCTCTTCTTCTTTCTGTTGTTCCGCTGCCGGCTCTTCCTTGCCGGAGCGGTCTCTTCACTGTCGGATCCTCGCTACGCATTCTCCCCAGGAGTCTCCTTCCTTCAAAGACGCGTAACACTTGTCGCCAAGGCATACAGCTCATCGACGTCCTTGAATTTGCACATCGCCATCTCCTCCTCATCCTGCGATTCCGCACGCTCGATGAAACGCGCTGATCACCGCGGCAGGGTGGACATCTGGGATGTTGTAGTGCACACGGCTGAATCTCTGAATGAACTTGCGCAGGGACTCTCCTTCCTTCTGGGCGAGTAGATGAAGGTCACTCTCCTGGCCATGAGGCTTGTGGCCGCCTGTGAAGGCGCCGACAAACTGATGGCACAGATCTGCCCAAGAGGATATGGAGTTGTCCGGCAAGTGCATGAGCCAGGATCTGACGTTGGGTTTGAGCACCAGCGGGAAGTAGTTGGCGAGGATCTTGTCGTCGCGTCCCCCTGCAGCCTGCACCGCGATGGTGTAGATGCTGAGGAACTCCGACGGATGCGTCCTGCCATCGTACTTCTCCGCACGTCTGGTTTGAAATTTTTCTTGTCGGGCCATCGGACTTGCTTGCCGCAGCTCACGGGTGAACGCAGGGCAACCTATCACAGACAATGAAGTCGCCTGGTTCTCTGGCGCATGCATATCGACTGAGGGCTGGCGCGCGCTTCTCTCCGGGCGCTGGCGCGAAGTTCGAGCGTCTTCTTGTTGCCGTTCTTGAAGAACTTGGCGCTGATCGCGGCGAGCTCGTGGATCCGACGAGGCGGTGGAATCGCTGTCGAGGTGGATCCGACGAGTTGGTGATTTTGGCCTTCTGGGTGGAGAGTGCATGGTGGTTGCACCCCCACAGGTTTCGTCGCCACCGGCTCGTGCCTTGTCGTCTTCCCGCGGCAGCGATGTTGTTGGTTGCCGCGAGCGTCGCTGTTGGCAAAGCCGATGAGACTACGATGGTGGCCCTCCATTCGCCAACCTTGTCGGACGTCGGAGGGTAGTCCAGGAGCAAATTGAGCTCGCGCTGTAGCTTCTTCTCGAGTGGTGGGCGGCAGTGGCGAACGGTCGCGAGGAGCGGATATGCTCGGACTTCTATTTATGTTAGAAGGAGCAGTCCCCGTCCGGCGGCATCGCGTGTTTCACTCGCGCCAAAGATGTCGACGTGCATGCCGGTCTCCAAAGATCGCGAGATCCACCAGCTCAGCCTTGGTCCAACGAGCGTATGGTGTTGTGGACACCATGACGCTGCCGGTCTCGCTGCTCCCGGATGGACGCGTGAATGTCTGACGCCGAGGTCTGCGCAGCCTTGTCCTTGGACTTGGCAGCGTCGTAGGCTCCCTCGCCCACGTCCCGTTCTTCTTCCGCTGGTGTCTACCCCACCGCCTGTTTGCTCCGGAGGTGGTGGGTTCTGACGCGACGGGCTCTGCTGCCGCCAAGCCTTCTTCTTCGTGGCATGTTGATGAAGGTGTTGAAGACGATGAAGATGCGGCTCGTGTGAACGCCGGATCAGGTTCACAACCTCGACGCCCCTACAGCGCGCCAAAGATGTCGGGAGGCTGATCATACCCACAGACACCTATGGGACCGGGCGGGCCGGGTCCCTTTCGTTCGGTGGGGGCGGAGATCGCACGAAGAGCAGATCGAGGCGGTTAACACGAGCAGTTTACCCAGCTTCGGAGCTCTCCGGAGAGATAATACTCCTACCGCTGCTTGTCTCGATTGATTGTGTTCTTGCTAGAGCGATGAGAGCTACAAAACCTAGCCTAAGAGTCTCCGGTTTCAATGAGCTGAACCGAACCCCCTCTACGCTATGCATGGGCCTCCTTTATACGCTCAATGGGTCACCAACAAGTGACAACGTATGCAAAGGTAAAAGGGAAAAAGAGTAGCGTTGGTACAGCTACTTGTACAAAGGTGATGCATCATACCTAACCCCGACGGCAGGGGACAAAGGCAATAAATGCCCGCCTAAGTCTCCCAAACAAAGTGCAAAAAGTGGTCATTACCAAGCGCCACACCGCCACGATGGCTTATCTTGTCGGCGCCGCATCGCTGCTCTCCGCCGGCTGCACAGCCTCTTGACACGTGGCGCTTGGAATGGTCCCATGGCGACATCGTTGGTGGATGAGCCGGAGCGGAGATGTAGAGAGGTAGCGACCCGCAAGTGACTTGCCTGGGAGCTGAGTCCTTGTCGCGTCCGGAGGCTTGTCGCTCCGAGCCTTCCCGCAAGCTCCTCTTGCCGGGTCTTGTCTTTCGTGCCTTGATCGGCCTTCCCGGCAAGCTCCTCTTGTCTAGGGCCTTGTTTCCTTGACTTAAAACACTTTGTTCTTGAATGGCTCCAGAGGAGCCACGGAGAATCTTGGCGATCCTCGGCAAGCCTTGCCGCTGGTGCTACAATCGCCAGGCACTGAGTCCGGGATACTAGGGTACCCCTACTCTAGTACACCGACAGAAGCAATTGCAATTTATCATAACATCAGAAAGAGTCTATGTCAGAGCTTTTTAGCAAGTCCACATACTCAACTATCATTTAATCTTTCACAATTGCTAACACTCACGCAATACTTGTGGTTACGGAGTTTTAATCGGACACAGAGAAAGATAGGGGCTTATAGTTTCGCCTCCCAACCTCTTACCTCAAGGGTAATGTCAACAATAGTAGTTCATGCTAACCTACATCCAATTATATATATATATATATATATATATATATATATATATATATATATATATATATATATATATATATATATATATCACGATCTTTCCAACATCCTGTGCTTGGCAAAGGATAAAATGTAAAAAGGAAAGGTGAAGATCACCATGACTCTTGCACAGGTAGAAGATAATAATAAAAGATAGGCCCTTCGAAAAGGAAGCAAAGGTTGCCATGTGCTTTCAGGGTTGGATGCACAAAATCTTAATGCGAAAGAACGTCACTTTATATTGCCACTTGTGATATGAACCTTTATTATGCAGTCCGTCGCTTTTATTTCTTCCATATCAAAAGATCGTATAAAGCTTATTTCCTCCACACCAATCAATCATACATATTTAGAGAGCAATTTTTATAGCTTGCACCGATGGCAACTTACTTGAAGGATCTTACTCAATCCATACGTAGATATGGTGGACTCTCATGGCAAAACTAGTTTAAGGGTATTTGGAAGCACAAGTAGTATCTCTACTTGTTGCAAAGAATTTGGCTAGCATGAGGGGGAAAGGCAAGGTCAACATGTTGGATGATCCATGACAATATACTTTGTCTTAGAAATAAGAAAACATAACCCATTATGTTGTCTTCCTTGTCCAACATCAACTCTTTAGCATGTCATATTTTAATGAGTGCTCCCAATCATAAAAGATGTCCAAGATAGTATATTTATATGTGAAACCTCTCTCTCTTTATTACCTCATATTAATTGCAACGATGACCAAAGCTATGTTTGTCAACTCTCAACAACTTTTAATCATCATACTCTTTCTATGTGAAGTCATTACTCTCCATAAGGTCAATATGATCTCTTTGTTTCTTTTTATTCTTTTCTCTTTTCTTTTATTCACTCAAGATCATAGCAAGATAGTCAAGCCCTTGACTCAACACTAATCTTTATTATATAGCTCATGGACTCGATTACATAGAGGGATCATAAAGCAAAACTCAAAACTAGATCATACTAAAAACTATATTCTACTAGATCAAGATATTACTAAAAGGATCGAACTAAGAAAAATGGTAAAGATAGAGATGTGATGGTGATACGATACCGGGGCACCTCCCCCAAGCTTGGCAGTTGCCAAGGGGAGTGCCCATACCCATATGATTATATCTCCCTTGTTGGTGAGGAAGGTGGTGGAGTTATCGATGATGTGGGCTTGTTGTCCATCTTCCAAGGCATAGGCT
The DNA here is from genome assembly GCA_021605145.1 of Aegilops bicornis. Lineage (NCBI taxonomy): Eukaryota > Viridiplantae > Streptophyta > Magnoliopsida > Poales > Poaceae > Aegilops > Aegilops bicornis. The sequence continues at coordinate 263,184,089 of CM038674.1, read as the reverse complement.
CACCATCATAGAAGGATGGTCGAGTCTCCAGGATCCTCAAATCTGCAGCCAAACTCATCCTCTTGAATCTATATTCATACTCACAGCTTTGGTTTTGCAGGTCATAGAATTGGGCTTGGAGGTGTTCGATCTTCTCGTGAAGCTTGAAGATGGTCTTCCCAATGTTCTTGGCATCCAGCTTGTGGTTGTTGGTGAACTCCGCGATCATCATGTGGTTGGAATTGAGTCCACGTTCCACCATCCCCTGGCACTTCAAAACTTGTTGCTCCAATGCTTCGAGCCTCGTCTCCATGCTTCTGGTCCCCTTCGGTCCCTCCACATCACGGATGTGCAGCAACCCATCACGCATCTCAATGGTTTGAGGGTGTCGCAGCACCTCCGCGAGGTAAGGGTTGATGACCTTCTCGAATAACTTGTCCTTGGGGGCGCTTGGAGACGTCATGATGATCTAGATCTGTCAGAAAAATAGCTTGAAACGAAAACAGAGGGTATTTGAGTGATACAGGAGTCAAAACCTTCGGGAGATTATATAATGAATTTTTATCGACCAAAATATACGATTGCAGAAGAAAACGGAGTCCGAGAGCGACGAGGTGCCCACGAGGCAGGCGCGCCTGTGGGGTAGGGGCGCCTCCACCCTCGTGGAGGCCTCGTGTCCTTCCCGGACTCCTTCTTATTTTTCTATTTTTCTAAATATTCCAAAACGGAGAAAAATTACCATTAGAATTGTTTTGGAATCGGTTTACTTGCCGTACCACATACCTATTCCTTTTCGGAATCTGAAACATTCCGGAAGGTGTCCCTTATGTATTCCTCCGGGGTTACGGTTTCAATAACATTGGTTTCAACATTTATAGGATTACCTGAGATATAATGTTTGATTCTTTGACCGCTCACCACCTTCGGATTTGTGCCTTGAAGTTGTTGATTTTTATGGCACCTAATGATAGACCTCCTCGATAATGTAAGGACCTTCCCATTTAGAGAGAAGTTTTCCTGCAAAAAATCTTAAATGAGAGTTGTATAATAATACATAATCACCTACATTAAACTCACACTTTTGTATTCTTTTATCATGCCATCTTTTAACTTTTTCTTTAAACAATTTGGCATTTTCATTGGCTTGGGTTCTCCATTCATCAAGTGAGCTAATGTCAAATAACCTCTTCTCTCCGGCAAGTTTGAAATCATAATTGAACTCTTTAATAGCCCAATAAGCCTTATGTTCTAGTTCGAGTGGTAAGTGACATGCTTTTCCATAAAACATTTTATACGGAGACATTCCCATAGGATTTTTATATGCAGTTCTATGAGCCCATAATGCATCATCAAGTTTCTTGGACCAATTCTTTCTAGATCTATTAACAGTCTTTTGGAAAATTAATTTGAGTTCTCTATTACTCAATTCTACTTGACGCTAGACTGTGGGTGATGAGATGCAATTCTATGATTAACATCATACTTAGCAAGCATTTTACGGAAAGCACCATGAAGAAAATGCGAACCACCATCAGTCATTAAATATATAGGGACTCCAATCCTCGGAAAAATAACTTCTTTAAGCATCTTAATAGAAGTGTTATGATCAGCACTACTAGTTGGAATAGCTTCTACCCACTTAGTAACGTAATCAACAACAACTAAAATATGAGTGTACCCATTAGAGGCAGGAAACGGTCCCATATAATCAAAGCCCCAAACATCAAATGGTTCGATAACAAGTGAATAATTCATAGGTATTTATTGACGTCTACTAATATTACCAATTCTTTGACATTCATCACAAGATAAGACAAACTTACGGGCATCCTTGAAGAGAGTAGGCCAATAAAACCGGATTGCAATACCTTATGTGCGATTCTATCTCCAAATGGTGTCCTCCATAAGCCTCGGAGTGACACTTATGTAGGATCCGCTCCTGTTCATGCTCGTGTACACAACGCCTAATAACACCATCTACTCCTTCTTTATAAAGATGTGGGTCATCCCAAGAGTAATGTCTCAAATCATAGAAAACTTTTTCTTTTGCTGGTATGTGAAACTAGGTGGTATAAATTTAGCAACAATGTAATTAGCATAATCAAAGATACCATGGAGCAAAGATGAGAAGCATTTATGACATTTAATTGTTCACCAGAAAGCTATCATTAATAGGTAGTGGGTCATCAAGAACATTTTCTAACCTAGACAAGTTGTCTCAAGAACGGGGTTCTCAGCTCCCTTTCTATCAATAATATGCAAATCAAATTCTTGTAGAAAGAGAACCCATCTAATAAGTCTAGGTTTAGCATCTTTCTTTTCCATAAGATATTTAATAGCAAAGATGATCCGTGTGAACAGTTACTTTAGAATCAACAATATAAGGTCTGAACTTATCACAAGCAAATACAACTGCTAAGAATTCTTTTTCAGTAGTAGCATAATTTCTCTGGTCATTGTCTAGAGTTTTACTAGCATATTGAATAACATTTAATTTCTTATCAACTCTTTGCCCTAGAATAGCACCTACCAAGATAATCACTAGCATGACACATAATTTCAAAAGGTAAATTCCAATAAGTAATTTGAACAATAGGTGCAGAAATCAATGTTTTCTTAAGTATTTCAAATGCTTCTACACAATCATCATCCAAGACAAACGGTATATCTTTTTGTAATAAATTAGTCAGAGGCCGAGAAATTTTTGAGAAGTCCTTAATGAATCTCCTATAAAAACCGGCATGACCAAGGAAACTTCTTATACCTTTGATGTCCTTGGGACATGGCATCTTTTCAATAGCATCAACTTTAGCTTTATCAACTTCAATGCCCCTTTCAGAAATTTTATGCCCCAAGTCAGTGCCTTCATTAACCATAAAGTGTGACTTCTCCCAGTTCAAGACAAGATTAGTTTCTTCACATCTCTGCAAAACTCGATCAAGGTTGCTCAAGCAATCATCAAAAGAGGACCCATAAATGGAGAAATCGTCCATGAAAACCTCACAAATCTTTTCACAGAAGTCAGAGAATATAGCCATCATGCATCTTTGAAAGGTAGCAGGTGCATTACATAAACCAAAAGGCATATGTCTATAAGCAAAAGTACTGAGAGGACAAGTAAAAGTGGCCTTAGCTTGATCATCAGCTGACATAGGTATTTGAGGGAAACCAGAATAACCATCTAGAAAGCAAAAATGTGTATGTTTGGATAATCTTTCTAGCATTTGATCAATAAAAGGTAAGGGGTAATGGTCTTTTTTAGTAGCTTTATTTAATTTGCGGAAATCAATTACCATCCTATAACCTGTAATAATTCTTTGCGGAATCAATTCATCTTTATCATTAGGAGCGACGGTAATACCTCCCTTCTTTGGGACACAATGGATAGGACTTACCCACTGACTATCATCAACGGGATAGATTATACCTACCTCAAGGAGCTTTAGTATTTCCTTTCTTACCACTTCTTCTATTTTAGGATTCAGCCTTCGTTGATGATCGATAACTGGTTTGGCATCCTTCTCCAAATTTATTTTGTGTTGACATAGAGTGGGACTAATGCCCTTAAGATCATCAAGAGTATATCCAATAGCAGCATGATGCTTCTTCAGAGTTTTCAATAATATTTCTTCCTCCTTCTCTGAAAGGTTAGCACTAATAATCAGAGGATATATCTTCTTTTCATCAAGGTAAGCATATTTGAGAGTATCACGCAATGGTTTAAGCTCAAACACGGAGGATCCCCTAAGATTTCAACAGGCAAGTTGTGTTTCAGAATAGGACCCTATTTAAAGAACACTTCTTCTATTTCCCTTCTTTCATTCATAAACATATCATTTTCATGGTCTAGCAAATATTGTTCTAAAGGATCACTAGGAGGTACGGCAATAGAAGCAAGACCAATAATTTCATCTTTACTAGGCAATTCCTCTTCACGGTGTTGTCTATGAAATTTAGAGAAATTAAACTCATGACACATATCACCTAGACCAATAGTAACAACATCCTTTTCGCAGTCTATCCTAGCATTAATAGTGTTCAAGAAGGGTCTACCAAATATAATGGGACAAAAGCTGTCTTGTGGGGAACCAAGAACAAGAAAATCAGCAGGATATTTAGTTTTCCCACACAAGACTTCAACATCTCTAACAATTCCAATTGGTGATATAGTATCTCTATTGGCAAGCTTAATTGTGACATCAATATCTTCTAACTCAAAGAGGGTGCAATATCATGCATAATTTCTTTGTATAAGTCAATAGGTATTGCACTAGCACTAGCACCCATATCACACAAGCCATGATAATAATGATCTCCTATTTTAATGTAAATAACAGTGCATGCCTACCACAGGTCTATGTTTATCTTTAACACAAGGTTTAGCAATTCTAGCAGTTTCATTACAGAAATAAATAACATGCCCATCAATATTGTCAGCCAAGAGATCTTTAACCATAGCAATATTAGGTTCAATTTTAACTTGCTCAGGAGGTGTATAAGTTCTAATATTGCTTTTACGAACCACAGTTGAAGCTTTAGCATGATCTTTTATCCTAACGAGGAAAGGTGGTTTCTCAACATAAGCAGGTAGGAACAATAGGATCATTATAAGTGATAATATTTTCTTCAACTTTAATAGGTGCAGCTACTTTTACTTCTATGGGAGGATGATATTTAAACCACTTCTCCTTAGGGAGACCAACATGAGTAGCAAAAGATTCACAAAAGCAAGCTACTATCTCAGAGTCAAGTCCATATTTAGTGCTAAATTTACGGAAAACATCGGTATCCATAAAAGATTTAACACAATCAAACTTAGGTGTCATACCTGACTCCTTACCTTCGTCGAGATCCCAATCTTAAGAGTTGCTTTTAATTCTTTCCATTAAATCCCATTTGAATTCAATAGTCTTCATCATAAAAGAGCCAGCACAAGAAGTATCGAGCATGGTGCGATTGTTATCAGAAAGCCGAGCATAAAAATTTTGAATAATCATTTCTCTGGAAAGCTCATGATTGGGGCATGAATATAACATTGATTTAAGCCTCACCCAAGCTTGAGCGATGCTTTCTCCTTCATGAGGCCAAATATTATATATATATATAATTGCGATCATGATGAACAAGATGCATAGGATAAAACTTCTGATGAAATTCCAATTTCAATCGTTTCTAGTTCCATGACCCTATATCGTCACATAGCCTATACCATGTCAATGCATCTCCCTTCAAAGATAAAGGGAAGACCTTCTTCTTGATAACATAATCGGGCATACCTGCAAGCTTAAATAATCCACAAACTTCATCCACATATATTAGGTGCTCATCAGGATGTAACGTTCCATCTCCTGCAAAAGGATTAGCTAGCAGTTTTTCTACCATACCCAAAGGAACTTAAAAGTAGACATTTTCTTTTTCAGTAGGTTCAGTAGGTTGAGGAGCAACTCTTTGCTCTACTGGTCGGGGTGAAGATACCCCGAACAAGCCCCTCAGAGGATTACTTTCCATAGTAACGAGTGACAATAAATTTCAGCACACTATATAAATTTTTCCTTACCAAATTCCTCCTACCAAAGGCGCTTCACTCCCAAGAACGGCGCTTTAAAAGAGTCTTGATGACCCACAAGTATAGGGGATCTATCATAGTCCTTTCGATAAGTAAGAGTGTCGAACCCAACGAGGAGCAGAAGGAAATGACAATCGGTTTTCAGCAAGGTATTCTCTGCAAGCATTGAAATTATAGGTAACAGATAGTTTTGTGATAAGATAATTTGTAACGAGCAACAAGTAACAAAAGTAAATAAGGTGCAGCAAGGTGGCCCAATACTTTTTTGTAGCAAAGGACAAGCCTGGACAATTTCTTATATGAAGAAAAGCGCCCCCGAGGACACATGGGAATTATCGTCAAGCTAGTTTTCATCATGTTCATATGATTCACGTTCGGTACTTTGATAATTTGATATGTGGGTGGACGGTGCTTGGGTGCTGTCCTTACTTGGACAAGCATCCCACTTATGATTAACTCCTATTGCAAGCATCCGCAACTACAAAAGAAGTATTAAGGTAAACCTAACCATAGCATGAAACATATGGATCCAAATCAGCCCCTTACGAAGCAACGCATAAACTAGGGTTTAAGCTTACGCCACTCTAGCAACCCATCATCTACTTATTACTTCCCAATGCCTTCCTCTAGGCCCAAATAATGGTGAAGTGTCATGTAGTCGACGTTCACATTACACCACTAGAGGAAAGACAACATACATCTCATCAAAATATCGAACGAATACCAAATTCACATGACTACTAATAGCAAGACTTATCCCATGTCCTCAGGAACAAACGTAACTACTCACAAAGCATATTCATGTTCATAATCAGAGGAGTATTAATATGCATAAAGGATCTGAACATATGATCTTCCACCAAATAAACCAACTAGCATCAACTACAAGGAGTAATCAACACTACTAGCAACCTACAGGTACCAATCCCGGACTTGGACACAAGAATTGGATACCAGAGATGAACTAGTGCTTGAGAGGAGATGGTCTTTGGTGAAGATGTTGATGGAGATTAGCCCTCCCCGATGAGAGGAGCGTTGGTGATGACGATGGCCATGATTTCCCCCTCCAGAGGGAAGTGTCCCCGGCGAATAGCTCACGTGAGCCCTAGATTGGTTCCGCCAAGGTTTAGCCTCGTGGTGAGTCTCGTCCCAAAAGCTTGCTTATGATTTTTCTTCGGACGAAAGACTTCATATAGTAGAAGATGGGCACCGGAGGGCCAACAGGGGTCCCACGAGGTAGGAGCGCGCCCAGGGGGTAAGGCGCGCCCCCACCCTCGTGGCCAGGGTGCGGGCCCTCTTTGGTATTTCTTCTGCTCAGTATTTTTTATTATTTCCAAAAATAACTTTCGTGGAGTTTCAGGACTTCTGGAGTTGTGCAGAATAGGTCTCTAACATTTGCTCCTTTTCCAAATTTCAGAATTCCAACACGGCATTCTCCCTCCCTATGTGAACCTTGTAAAATAAGAGAGAATAGGCATAAGTATTGTGACATAATGTGTAATAACAGCCCATAATGCAATAAATATCGATATAAAAGCATGATGCAAAATGGACGTATCATTGCTCTCACGAAAACAATTCTCATTTTTTTACCGAAGCGTGCTAAAATGCCAATTCTTTTTTCAGTATATTAATATACAAATTCCTCAGGTCGTCCTAATTTTCAGAATTTTTGGAGTTCCAGAAGTTTTCAAAATAGTCAGATTGCTATAGACTGTTCTGTTTTGACAGATTATGTTTTCTTTGCGTTGTGTGCTTGTTTTGATGGCTCTATGGTTTTCTTTGATGAGTGTTTGCCATAGAAAAGTTTGAATACAATAGATATAATTCAAAAACAAAATATAAATTGGTTTTTGTACAGTACTTATAGTAGTGATTTATTTATTTTACTAACGGATCTCACGAAGGTTTTGTTGAGTTTTGTGTGATTGAAGTTTTCAAGTTTTGGGTTATCTTACGATGGATGAAGGAATAAGGATAAGAAGAGCCTAAGCTTGGGGATGCCCCGGCATCCCAAGCTATTATCCAAAAGAGAGCAAGCAACTAAGCTTGGGGATGCCCCGAGTGGCATCCCCTCTTTCTTCTAACGACCATCGGTATTTTACTCGAAGCTATATTTTTATTCGTCACATACTATGTGTTTTGCTTGGAGCGCCTTGTATGATGTGAGTCTTTGCTTGTTTTATTTTGTGTTTTAAGTCTTGATTCCTTACTGGACACACCTATTTGAGAGAGCCAAAATTATGTCATGATTTGTTAGAATTGCTCTCTATGCCTCACTTAAATTTTTATGAGCTATGGACTTGCTCTAGTGCTTCACTTGTATCTTTTTTGAGCATGGTGTGCTTTAGTAGTTTTGAAGAAATGCTCTCTTTCTTCACTCAGATTTATTTGAGAGTTAGTAAAATTTTCAAGAAATTCTCTCTTGCTTCACTTTAATTAATTTGAGAGAAAGAAAGAAAAATTATGCTCATGATCTTCACTTATATTTGTTTGAGCTTGTCAAAAGCAACATATGAAAATTAGTTCCAAGGTGATAAATATCCAAGAAGGATATAATAAAAACTTCCATGGAGATCATTGGACAAAATAAACATGATTCTTAGTAATAGCTTTGAGATATGATGATGTGATATGTGAGTTATGTTGATGAGTAATTATGCTTTAGTAAGAATATTGGTGTTACGAATTGTGATTCCCTATGCAAGCACAAAAGTCAATAATTATGCAATCAGATTATATCCTACTTGTGGTGCATTATTCGGTGTTAATTATGCTTAATGCTCGCTTATGAGATTATTCGTTTCTTGGTTGGTCGCTCCTCAATCTTTTGCTAGCCTTCATTTTGCACTAAGTATGATCACTACTTGTGCATCCAGAAACCTTTAAACCAGATTTGCCACATAAGTCCACTATATCTACCTATATGTGGTATTTTTTTGCCATTCTAAGCAAATTTGTATGTGCAATCTCTAATTTTCAAAATAAACTTCTCTTTTGTGTGTTCGTTTCGCTCGCGGAGCGGTGAGGGGTGGCTAATATTTTCCATGCAAGATGTGTTATTCTCACGATGAGTGTTTATTCACTTGTCATTGCACGAGAGTAAGGCAAAGGTATTAGGGATGCCCTGTCCTCAAATGAAAAATTGAATTTACTTTATGTTGTCAAATAATAAATTCCTCGGAAAGTGTTGGTATGGAAGGCAACCGTGGATACGGCTAGCCATGGAAAGTGAAAGTATGGTTGAAAAAAGGAATAAACTTTATTTTCTGTTTGGGAACCGCCTATGATATATCTAGCATGGAAAGTGTTGGGAACTCTAAGTCGTTTTCATTGGTGGGAGGATACACCTCCCAAAATGTTTTTATCTCTAAGTTTTTCGCTTTGAGCTCTCGAACCTCTACAAATCCTTACTTCCCTGTACGAAGGGCCTTTCTTTTACTTTATGCAATTTTTATTTTTGAATTTGAGTCTCCATCTTTTCTTATAAAAGCACCAACTAGGAGGCAATATGATCGTACTTGAGTATTGGGTGTAGCTAATATGCGAGTGTGTTTCATGAATGGATCAATAACTGAGCATAATGGGCTAGGGATAACTTATTTTAGCGTTGATATTTTGAAACACATGGTTGCTTGTTGATATGCTTGAGTATTTAAATTATCATGTCAAAACTGGACTATTGCTTTGAAAAATATAAAAGTCCAAAAGTCCATGCTATAAAGAAAAGAATATGATATGACATGATAGGCAGCATTCCACATAAAAAATTCTGTTTTTATCACTTACCTACTCGAGGACGAGTAGGAGTTAAGCTCGGGGATGCTTCTACGTCTCCAATGTATCTATATTTTTTATTGTTCCATGTTGTTATATTATCAATCTTGGATGTTTTATAATCATTTTATATGATTTTTTGTTACTAACCTATTGACATAGTGCCAAGTGCTAGCTGTTGTTTTCTGCATGTTTTTTACATCGCAGGAAATCAATACCAAATGGAGTCCAAATGCAACGAAACTTTACGGAGAATTTTTTTTGGACCAGAAGACACCTAATGGGCCAAGGCTGCACCTGGGGGGTGCTCCGAGGAGAGCACAACCCACCACGGCGCACCAGGAGGCCCTGGCGCGCCCTGGTGGGTTGTGCCCACCTCGGGTGCCCCTCGGACCGCCTCTTTGCTCTATAAATACGCCAATATTCCAGATAACCCTAGGGAGTCGACGAAAATCAATTCCAGTACCGCATGATTCCATAACCACCAGATCCAATCTAGACACCATCTCGGATGGAGTTCACCACCTCCATTGGTGCTTCTCCAATGATGCGTGAGTAGTTCTTTGTAGACCTTCGTCCGTAGTTAGTAGCTAGATGGCTTCCTCTCTCCTCGCTGAATTCTCAATACAATGGTCTCTTGGAGATCCATATGATGTAACTCTTTTTGCAGGTGTGTTTGTTGGGATCGGATGAACTTTGAGTTTATGATCAGATCTATCTTTTTATATGCATGAAAGTATTTGAGTTTCTTTGATCTCTTTTATGCGTGATTGCTTATAGCCTCGTATTTCTTCTCCGATATTTGGGTTTTGTTTGGCCAACTTGATCTATTTATCTTGCAATGGGAAGAGGTGCTTTGTAGTGGGTTCGATCTTACGGTGCTCGATCCCAGTGACAGAACGGGAACCGCCACGTATGTATCATTCCTAGTAAGGATAAAATGATGGGGTCTATCTCTTCATAGATAGATCTTGTCTACATCATGTCATCGTTCTTATTGCATTACCCCGTTTCCCCATGAACTTAATATACTAGATGCATCTTTGGATAGCGGTCGATGTGTGGAGTAATAGTAGTAGATGCAGCAGGAGTCGGTCTACTAATGTTGGACGTGATGCCTATATAATGATCATTGCCTGGATATTGTCATGATTATTTGAAGTTCTATCAATTGCCCAACAGTAATTTGTTTACCCAGCATTTGTTATTTTTCTTGAGAGAAGCCACTAGTGAAACCTACGACCCCGGGTCTCTTTCTCATATTATTTGCTTTTGCGATCTATTTGCCTTTGCTTTTATTTTCAGATCTACTAAACCAAAAATACAAAAATACCTTGCTGCAAATTATTCTTATTTATTTTATTTGGCGTTCGATCTATCAATCTACTACAACTTTATCTCACATCCATTTGCCTATCTTGAGGCGCCGCTACACTAAAGGGATTGACAACCCCTTTTACACGTCGGGTTGCGAGAAGTTGTTATTTGTGCGCAGGTGTTGTTTACATTGTGTTGATTGGTTCTCCTACTGGTTCGATAACCTTGGTTTCACATCTGAGGGAAATACCTACCGCTGTTGTGCTGCATCATCTCTTCCTCTTTGGGGAAATACCGACGTAGCTTCATGCCGCATCAACGCACATCCTACCCCTATGAGCACCTTCGAGAGACTGAGCCATCATATCTCTATCTCTACTCTTATCTTCACTCTTATAAAAAACCGAGTTGGTGATGATGGTGTGTCTGCCATCTTGAAATATAGACCGTCCGATCTATATCTGATGGATAGAAAGCAAACTATGGCAATTTTGCAAAAGGATACCCGCACCTCTCTCGTTCATCCTTATCTCCCACATCTTCATTGTTGAGTAATTAAAAAGGAAGCCTCTAGAACAATGCGGCATGGTGGCTGCCGGCGTCGTCCATCCCCATGCCTCTGCTATGTCCGACCACCAATCACGACCGCGCCCCACCCCTCCTCACTTATCTCTCATCTTTCTCGAGATATCACCTTTTTGATGAAATTCTCGAGATACCATATTTTGATGAATCTCGAGATATCATTAGTTTTTACACATGGGGTTACTCCTGCATGGGTAAATCGAAACCGGTGTTTTGTAAAAAAATGCATCTTGGTGTTCCGTGCAATGCGCGGGCATCTTGCTAGTCATCTTGAGATTTATGAAGTCACCGCCTCGTCGTCGACAGGAATGGTGGGGAGGTCCGGACGTCTGCCACGTGAAACTCTGAAACTTTGGTCCCATCCCACCCACAACTCTCCAGACTCCAGCCATCCGGCTTTGCAAACTCCGCACAGTCAAAACCAATTGACCGGTCGTCACCAGAACCACTATTCACACCAGAACCTTCGCTGCTCGGCCTACGGCAGCTACTTGCCGGCTGGTGATACGTCCATTTTGCATCATGCTTTTATATTGATATTTATTGCATTATGGGTTGTTATTACACATTATGGTACAACACTTATTTCTTTTATCTCTTATTTTACAAGGTTTACACCAAGAGGGAGAATGCGACAATTTGGAATTCTACGGAAAGGGCAAATATGAGAGACCTATTCTGCACAACTTGAAAAGTCCTGAAAATTTACAGAGAATTATTTTGGAATATATAAAAGATATTGGGCAAAGAAAATACCAGAGGGGACCAACCAGGAGGCCACAAGCCTAGGGGCGCGCCCCTGTGGCTTATGGGCCCCCTGTCAGGTCTCTGGTGCCCATCTTCTGCTATAAGGAGTGTTTTGACCTGAAAAAAAATCAGAAAGAAGCTTTCGGGATAAAGCACCGCGGTCTCGAGGCGGAACCTGGGCAGAAGCAATCTATGGCTCCGGTGGAGCTGTTCTGCCGGGGAAACTTCCCTCCCGGAGGGGGAAATCGAAGGCATCGTCATCACCAACGATCCTCTCATCGAGAGGGATTCAATCTCCATCAACATCTTCACCAGCACCATCTCCTCTCAAACCCTAGTTCATCTCTTGTATCCGATCTTTTGTCTCAAAACCTCGGATTGGTACCTGTCGGTTGCTAGTAGTGTTGATTACTCCTTGTAGTTGATGCCAGTTGGTTTACTCGGTGGAAGATCATGTGTTCAGATCCTTAATGCTATTTAATACCCCTCTGATTTTGAACATGAATATGGTTTGTGAGTAGTTACGTTTGTTCCTGAGGACATGGGAGAAGTCTTGTTATAACTAATCATGTGAATTTGGTACTCGTTCAATATTTTGATGAGATGTATGTTGTCTCTCCTCTAGTGGTGTTATGTGAACGTCGACTACATGACACTTCACCATGATTTGGGCCTAGGGGAAGGCATTTGGAAGTAATAAGTAAATGATGGGTTGCTAGAGTGATAGAAGCAAAAATATTTACACTTCTATTAAGATGCTTAAAGAAGTTATTTTTCCGAGGTTTGGAGTCCCTAGATATTTGATGACTGATGGTGGTTCACACTTTATTCATGGTGCTTTCCATAAAATTCTTGCTAAATATGATGTCAACCATAGAATTGCATCACCTAATCATCCTCAGTCTAGCGGGCAAGTAGAATTGAGCAATAAATAAATTAAGTTGATCTTGCAAAAGACTGTTAATAGATCTAGAAAGAATTGGTCCAAGAAACTTGATGATGCATTATGGGCTTATAGAACTGCTTATAAAAACCCTATGGATATGTCTCCTTATAAAATGGTTTATGGAAAAGCATCTCACTTACCTCTTGAACTAGAACATAAAGCTTATTGGGCAATCAAAGATGTAGCGACCTGACCCAAAATTGGTCAAATCTTCCGTGGTATGCATTCATCCCAAGATCATGCTTTGGTACTCACGGTACATCGATAAAGTAATCAAAGTTCAATCACACCTGAATTTTATTACACGATTCTCATATAGAGTCTTTATTACAAGAGAATAAATTCGGCTCAAGGCCAACTCATGAGAAATAAACTACTAATGCTTTGGAAGCGTCGAAGATAAGCGAGTCCATCCGACTCCAAAGGGCAATCGCCAGCCGCCGGAGCGTAGCCTCACTCTGATCGAATATATCTACGCAACATAATACGTTGCAGCCATGTAAATCGACTTTTGGAATAAGCCGCAAGTCATGAAGAATAGCAATAATAAAGTTACTACACTATATGCATTTTGGCTGTGGAGCTCTAAGTTTCATCATTTTATGCGTAAAGCCAATTTTATCCTACTACAAGGACTTGTTTGCAATTTACTACAAATTGTTGGTAGTTATTGAGATGGTTCCGCCAACCAAAATCTCGTTCCCAAATTATTATGTCATAAACCCCTCAAATTAATTCATTAGATTCAGTGTTGAGATATCCGAATACTTCCAAGTTCCAGAGGCTCAAAGGTCCCAGAATCGGGACACGGCTAATCGATTAGATCTTTAAACTCTGCAGAGGTTTCATGACTTTCCCGCAAGAATCATTCCCTCCTTTAAAGTCTTCGCACTTCATGGTGTTTGAAGACGGGACGAATGAAACAGGGTCTTCCAAAGAGTTCTTACAGCTACCGCTGCACCCATCCAATCCTACCGTTCTTCTACATCTCGTAGTACCGGCCCACCAAATCACTACTAGGGTCAACCCAGCCAGAGCCCATAATGGCTTGCGGCTGCACGTAAGCTTCGGTCATGGGGCATCCATCCTTCTCTTCGTGGCTGGGTGAAGCTTTCCATGAGGATGTCATGGCGCTTCTCCATGCATCCCGCCACCACTGGTGCTCCAGGGGTGCCCGGCCAACCGTCCTTCACCCAAAGAGTGATTTTCGAAGTCCATCTTGATCATTGTAGTTCATGGGGTTGTCATCATCATTGGCTCTCACATCTTGCTTATGAATATCACTCATACCCAAAACCCGCTTCACGCAGCATAGCAAAGTAACTACTACGTCCGGGGTCATAGTAACAAGGGGATTGGTTCATCCTACCACATGATACTACTCAAGTTTAATGACTTCAAGATTTCACCATCGCATGCATGGTGGGGTGGTGACAACTACTAATGCACAAAAACATAGGTATAGAAATAACATGATCAAAACTTGCCTTTATTGATGATCCTCAGAAGCTAAAGAGTCGTAGTAGCAAGCTTAGCACTCAGGAAACTCTACCGAGACAAACAATGAACACAATAAGCAAAACAATAGGATCACATAACACAACATAACAAAAGTAACATAACACAACAAAATAACCAAGACCAAATCCAAAAAGAAAACTCAAAGAAACCAATTCAAGGTTTTTCCCTACTCCAAAAAATAACTAAAATAGTTTTTATATAACAAAAATTCCTTAATATAACCTAATCATGGTTTTAAGTTAACTTAACATAAAAGGTTTCACTAAGCAACTAGGAGCAAAAAGAATTAATTAAAAAAGCTATTATAAAACTCATTTTAGGCCTAATCCAATTTCTATTAAGAAAAATAATTTAAAACTTTTATTAATTATAAATAAAAGTTCATCTATTTGAATGATGTAACTAACCTAGAATAACTAATCACAAGTTAAAAATAAATTAATTTACTAATTAATTTAATAGGAAAACAGAACTAGTTAATTAATTAGAATTAATAGGATTCTGCTTAAAACTAATTATTTATTTACCCTAAAATACCAAAGTTAATTTCTAGGGTTTGGCAATGACAAAATAAAGTTGGGGCAAAAGGAATCATGCAAAATAATTTTTCTAACTAAAGTTATAGCAGTATTTACTATTCGACTAAAACTAAATTAATGCATTTTTAATTATTTTTAACATAGCTAAATATATATTCTACGTAAAACTACATAAAATTTGCAATCCAACAAAAAGAATCAACTAAAAATAATAAACAGAATAAAAGATATCAATTTTTGAAAAGCTGGAACTATTACGCTAAAACAGAAAATCAAAATAAAAGAAAAGGCCTAATGGGCCTATACTGCACTAGGCGTAATATAACCAAACGGGCCCTATGGTTAACTAAAACGAACCGGGCCTAAAAATAAAATCTAACTAATAAATAAACCGATTGAACCGCCGGTTTATAAATAAAACCTAACCTTCTGGGCTTTAATCGGGCTGCTCATCTAAGATCCTGACGGGGAGGGGATGTTTGGGCCACCGGACTGACTGGGCACAAGGGGCGGCGGCGAGAGTGCTGGGCGTCCAAGGCCGGGAGCTTTCATGTAGTCGCTTGGGAGCTGCGACGAGGCCTGTGAGGGGTTCTGGTGGGGGTGAGCTCGGGAGGGCTAGGGCGCCTACAAGTAGTAAAATGGCGGCGGCGGCGGCCAAGCTTCCGGGCGAGCTCGTGAGGAGGAGGAGAGGATCCGGTGGGGTCTCGGGAATGGGGTGCGTGAGCTCGGCTCTTATAGCCTGGGGTCCGGCTCGCTTTGGAAGGGATCGGGCGATCGGGGATCCGGATCCTTCGATCCGGCGATCTCCGGCGAGGTCGCCGCATGGGCGAGGGGTTGGGGAAGACGGGCGGGTCCCACGGGTCACGAGAGAGAGATGGGCGAGGCCTGGGTGGCCGAGGCCAACGGGTTTCAAGGCGAAGCGCAGGGTGAGGCGAGCTGGCTGGCTCTGGCTACTGGCTGGCTGGCAGTGGCTTGCCACTGGCCGGCCTCTGCTGGGCTGGAGGGTGCGGCGCTTGGCTGGGCCTCGGGTGGCCTAATTGGCGCTGGTTTCTTTTTTTTTTTAATAAAACAAAAACAAAAATAAAACAATATCTATAAATATTTTATATAGGGTATATATATACCAAAATGATCAGGGGAATATTCCCTTTCATTTGAACATTTTTCCAAAGGCAAAATCCAAACTTTATAAAAATCTATTTTTTTTTTCAAATTCAAATAAAATTCAGATTTGAATCCAAATCTTTTGGCATTGTTTTCTTCTGATATTTTGGAGTGTCATGTTTGCTCCTCTCATACTTTTGATCAAGTATTTATCAGGCTTAGTTTTGAAATGTTTCCCACATGCCAAAGTTTGAATTCAAATTCAAAACTCAAATTGCTCTGAAACTTCAAATGGCATTCAAATTCAAACAGGATGCATAGGATGCTTAGCTATAATTGTAAAACATTCCAAATAGGAAATTTGGGATGTTACAAACCTACCCACCTTAAGATGAATCTCGCCCTCGAGATTGGGTTAACTAACAAATAAGTGCGGGTGGTCTCGAAGAAGATCTTCTTCGCGTTCCCAGTGGCTTCTTCCTCGGTGTGGTGACTCCACAAAGCACCTTGCAAAATTTGATGACCTTTGCGGGTGACTCGCTTGCAGTCTCGAGAATTCGGACGGGTTTCTCCTTGTAAGTCGAGATCAGCATCAATTTGTGTGGCCTCTAGGGGCCTTTGTATCTCTCAACGGAACATCGGCCATGTCGGCATGACACTTCTTGGTGAGAAACATGGAAGACATCATGAACTCCGGACAATCCTTTCGCAATTCCAACTTGTAAGCAACCTCTCCACGACGTTCGAGGATTTTGTAGGGGCCAATGAATCGGGTGCTAACTTTCCTTTGACTCCAAACCTCTTGATTCCACGGGCGGAGACACACGAAGATATGCTCGGTCCCGACTTCGTAAGTTACCTCCTTGCGCCTTACCGCCGGCATAACTCTTTTGTCTTGATCGTGCTATCTTGAGCCTGTCTCGAATCAGCTTGACTTTCTCTTCGAATCCTCGATAAGGTCGGAACCGAATAGTGATCGATCTCCAACACTATCCCACAAAGAATGGTGTTCTCGCACCTCCTTCCGTATAGAGCTTGAAAGGGGCCATCTTCAACCGGATTGATAAGCTGTTGTTGTACGAGAACTCTGCGTATGGCAAATTATCATCCCAGCTAGACCCATAGTCTAGCACACAAGCTCTCAACATGTCCTCCAGAAACTGGTTGACTCTCCTGGCCCCGTCCATCCGCTCATGGATGAAAAGCTGTACTGAATTCCAGCCTCGTACCCAAAGTTTCATGCAACCTCAGAAATCGAGTCAAGTTGTCCACAGGGGGTGGTGGCGGTGGATTGTTGGTATTGTTGTTCTGATTCTGAATGAGGAGCTGCATCAGTGCATTCTGCTGCTGGAGCAGCTGGGTGAGCTCCGTCGGGAAACGATTGTCACGCCCCTGGAGGCATCCGGTGTTTTGGAGTGGATGAGAAATTAGAATAGAACAATGGTCTATGAGGAATAACACTACCCATATGAATGCACAATCATATAACACACCAATCATTTATTCATTCCACTCAAACATGGTTCAAACTCGATTACAAAAGCTCATGACTAATCGAAAATATCGGCCTAACTGATCGACGAAAAAGTAAAATAACATGGTGGTCGACTAAAAAGTCTTCATCAGTGGCGCCTCCTCTTGGGGTTTCCTTCAGTGGTACTCCCTTCAAAATCCTGATCATTGCTCACGAGGGGTCCTTCATCTCCACTCGGATAAAGGTCCTCTCCCAAGTCCATCTTTTCCTCTATCGCTGCAAGCTTCATCTTGGTCATCGACTATCTCCATGAAGTCCGTGATTTCTTCCTCATGGCCAAGGAAGTCTGCGCGTGCCTTCTCCTCCGATTCCAACACGGAACAAAGCCTCCGGTGTGTCTTCGAGTTACTGAGTCTGAATCTCCCGCTTCACGAGAAGACACTCCAAGTCCCGGATGTAAGAGAGAGTGGAATCGCCCTCAATGGTGCGGATGATATCTCCATTCCTTGCCCTGCGAGAAACCATGGCGAGGTCCGAGTGATCGAGCTCGGCCTGTACTCCTCTCGGAGATGTCCAAGTGCTCGATAGATCGCCATGTCCCTTCCGATGATCCAGCTTGAACTCGGTGAACTCAAAGTCAATAGGCTCCGTGTGTCCTCCGAAGGTTCTCCCCGGGATATGCACCTCAATCACAGAGCGGGTGTCCGCCGGAAGTGCATTAGTGGGTTTCCGGTGATCGAGGGTAGAGCTATCTTCAGCTTCTTCACCATCTGGACCACCTTCCCGCCAAGGGCATCGCCTCATCGGGCTGGCAAAACTCCGGTAGCAAAACTGGGGTGAACTTCGGACCATCTAGAATGTTGAAAATAGGAGAAGAGTCGAGAATTGAACAGGGGAGAATTACGGAATGAAAAGGAGTTAAAGTAAATGGTCTCGCTTATGGCTTTCCGATCCTCACGGTCAGCAGTGTGCTCGATACCATCTCTCGTAGCGACCTGACCCAAAATTGGTCAAATCTACGTATGCATGCCATCCCAAGATCATCTTTGGTACTCACAAGTACATCGATAAAGTAATCAAAGTTCAATCACACCTGAATTTTATTACACGATTCTCATATAGAGTCTTTATTACAAGAGAATAAATTCGTCTCAAGGCCAACTCATGAGAAATAAACTACTAATGCTGCAGAAGCGTCGAAGATAAGCGAGTCCATCCGACTCCAAGGGCAATCGCCAAGCGCGGGCGTAGCCTCACTCCCGATCGGAATATATCTACGCAACATAATACGTTACAGCCATGTAGGTCAGCTTTTGGAATAAGCCCGGCAAGTCATGAAGAATAGCAATAATAAAGTTACTACACTATATGCATTTTGGCTGTGGAGCTCTAAGTTTCATCATTTTATGTAAAGCCAATTTTATCCTACTACAAGTGGACTTGTTTGCAATTTACTACAAATTGTTGGTAGTTATTGAGATGGTTCCGCCTAACCAAAATCTCGTTCCCAAATTATTATGTCATAAACCCTCAAATTAATTCATTAGATTCTGTGTTGAGATATCCGAATACTTCCAAGTTCCAGAGGCTCAAAGGTCCGTAGAATCGGGGACACGGCTAATCGATTAGATCTTTAAACTTCTGCAGAGGTTTGCGCACTTTCCGCAAGAATCATTCCCTCCTTTAAAGTCTTCGCACTTCATGGTGTTTGAAGATCGGACCAGATGAAACAGGGTCTTCCAAAGAGTTCTTACGCTACTGCAGGTACCCATCCAATCCTACCGTTCTTCTACATCTCGTAGTACCGGCCCGTACCAGCGTCACTACTAGGGTCAACCCAGCCAGAGCCCATAATGGCTTGCGGCTGCACAGTAAGCTTCGGTCATGGGGCATCCATCCTTCTCTTCGTTGCTGGGTGAAGCTTTCCAGGATGTCATGGCGCTTCTCCATGCATCCTGCCACCACTGGGTGCTCCAGGTGCCCGTCAACCGTCCTTCACCCAAAGTAGTGATTTTCCGAAGTCCATCTTGATCATTGTAGTTCATGGGGTTGTCATCATCATTGGCTCTCACATCTTGCTTATGAATATCACTCATACCCAAAACCCGCTTCACGTGCATAGCAAAGTAACTACTACGTCCCGGGTCATAGTAACAAGGGGATTGGTTCATCCTACCACATGATACTACTCAAGTTTAATGACTTCAAGATTTCACTACTGCATGCATGGTGGGTGGTGACAACTACTAATGCACAAAAACATAGGTATAGAAATAACATGATCAAAACTTGCCTTGGCCGATGATCCTCGTAAGCTAAAGAGTCAGTAGTAGCAAGCTTCAGACTCGGAAACTCTACGAGACAAACAATGAACACAATAAGCAAAACAATAGGATCACATAACACAACATAACAAAAGTAACATAACACAACAAAATAACCAAGACCAAATCCAAAAAGAAAACTCAAAGAAACCAATTCAAGGTTTTTCCCTACTCCAAACAATAACTAAAATAGTTTTTATATAACAAAAATTCCTTAATATAACCTAATCATGGTTTTAAGTTAACTTAATGTAAAAGGTTTCACTAAGCAACTAGGGAGCAAAAAGAATTAATTAAAAAGCTATTATAAAACTCATTTTAGGCCTAATCCAATTTCTATTAAGAAAAATAATTTAAAACTTTTATTAATTATAAATAAAAGTTCATCTATTTGAATGACAGAAACTAACCTAGAATAACTAATCACAAGTTAAAAATAAATTAATTTACTAATTAATTTAATAGGAAAACTGGAACTAGTTAATTAATTAGGATTAATAGGATTCTGCTTAAAACTAATTATTTATTAACCCTAAAATACCAAAGTTAATTCCTAGGGTTTGGCAATGACAAAATAAAGTTGGGGCAAAAGGAATCATGCAAAAATAATTTTTCTAACTAAAGTTATAGCAGATTTACTATTCCGACTAAAACTAAATTAATGCATTTTTAATTATTTTTAACATAGCTAAATATATATTCTACAGAAACTACATAAAATTTGCAATCCAACAAAAAAGAATCAACTAAAAATAATAAACAGAATAAAAGATATCAATTTTTGAAAACAGGAACTATTCTGCTAAAACAGAAAATCAAAATAAAAGAAAAAGGCCTAATGGGCCTATACTGTGCACTAGGCGTAATATAACTAAACGGGCCCTATGGTTAACTAAAACGAACCGGGCCTAAAAATAAAAATCTAACTAATAAATAAACCGATTGGAACCGGCCGGTTTTATAAATAAAACCTAACCCTTCGGGGGCTTCTAATCGGGGCCGTTCATCTAAGATCGGACGGGGGAGGATGCTGGGGCTTACCGGACTCGGCGACGGCCATGGCGGCGAGAGTGCCAGGGCGTCCAAGGCGTCGGGAGCTTCACAGTCGTCGGGGAGCTGCGGACGAGGTCGGGGAGGGGTTCGGTGGTGTGGGGTGAGCTCGGGGAGGGCTAGGGCGTCGGCGGCGAGTAAAATGGCGGCGGCGGCGGCTCGGGCTTCCGGCGAGCTCGTGAGGAGGGAGGAGAGGATCCGGTGGGGTCTCGGGGGGGGAATGGGGTGCGGCGAGCTCGGCTCTTATAGCCTGGGGGTCCCGGCCGCTTTAAGGGGATCGGGCGATCGGGGATCCTGGATCTCGGATCCGGGCGATCTCCGGCGAGGTTCATGGGCGAGGGGTTGGGGAAGGAAGGGTCCCACGGGTCACGAGAGAGAGAGGGGCGAGGGGGTTCGGGTGGCCGAGGCCAACGGGGCCAAGGGGCGAGGGTGAGGCGAGCTGGCCGGCTTTCACTGGCGCTTGGTCGCTGGGCCACGGCTGCCGATGGGCCTCGGGCGCTGGGTCATGGAGGGGTGCGGCACTGGCCGGGCCTGGGTGGCCTAGCTGGCGCCCGGGGTTTTTTTATTTTTTAATAAAATAAAAACAAAAATAAAACCTTATCTATAAATATTTTATATAGGGTATATATATACCAAAATGATCAGGGGAATATTCCCTTTCATTTGAACATTTTTCCAAAGGCAAAATCCAAACTTTATAAAAATCTATTTTTTTCAAATTCAAATAAATTTCAGATTTGAATCCAAATCTTTTGGCAATGTTTTCTTCTCGATATTTTGGAGTGTCATGTTTGCTCCTCTCATACTTTTGATCAAGTATTTATCGTGCTTAGTTTTTGAAATGTTTCCACATGCCAAAGTTTGAATTCAAATTCAAAACTCAAATTGCTCTGAAACTTCAAATGGCATTCAAATTCAAACAGGATGCATAGGATGCTTAGCTATAATTGTAAAACATTCCAAATAGGAAATTTGGGATGTTACAAAAGAGCTCAAGTATGATTTCAAACTTGCCTGTGAGAAGAGGTTATTTGACATAAGCTCACTTGATGAATGGAGAACCCAAGCCTATGAGAATTCCAAGTTGTTTAAAGAAAAAGTTAAAAGATGGCATGACAAAAGGATACAAAAGCGCGAATTTAATGAAGGTGACCATGTCTTGCTATACAACTCTCGTTTAAGATTTTTTGCAGGAAAGCTTCTCTCTAAATGGGAAGGTCCTTACATTATCGAGGACGTTTATTGTTCCGGTGCCATCAAGATCAACAATGCCGAAGGCACTAATCCGAAGGTGGTAAACGGTCAAAGAATCAAACATTATATTTCAGGTACTCCCATAAATGTTGAGACCAATATTATTAATAACATAACACCGGAGGAGTACATAAGGGAGACTTTCCAGAACGTTTGAGACTCCGAAAAGGAATAGATTTGTGGTACAGTAAGCAAACCGACTCCAAAACTTTTCCAATGGCAATTTTTCTCCATTTTGGAATATTTAATAAATAGGAAAAATTAAAAGTAGTCCAAAGAGTGCACGAGGAGGCGACAAGCCTGGGGGGCGCACCCTACCCCCTGGGCACGCCCCTGTGGGTTGTGGCCACCTTGTGTGCCCTTTGGACTCTGTTTTCTTGCACAACACTACTTTTGGTCGGCAAAAATTCATTATAGAATCTCCCGGTGGTTTTGACCATCGTACCACGGCAAATTCCTCTGTTCTTGTTTTGTGTTGTTTTCCTGCCAGATCTGAAAATACGTCGTCTCAAAATTCGAAGGGAGAGAGCCATGTCGTTGATTTCGTTGCCAACCCAAAGGTTTATGGGAAGGTGGAGCATTATGGCTGGACTATGAAGGAGGAGGAAGATTCAGACATGGAGAGAACAAGGGAGGATAGTTTTTACGAAGATGAAGATCCACTACCTCAACATGTCGACATGCATGTGGAATTCAAGAAGTCAAGCCTTCCTAAGGTACAATCTATCCCACCATGTTTTTTGCAGGACAACAAGGTGGCATTATGCAAAAATATAATGGAACTCGAGCTCGAGAATGAGGATTTGAGGGAGGAAAATTTTAGCCTCAGACGCAAGCTGGAGAAGAAGAATGCAACAATACCATCATCACCACCTTCGAAGAAAGAAATCTAAATACATGGGTACGGGCACTCCAGTAGGCAACTTCCAAGCTTGGGGGAGGTGCCCCAGTATCGTATCACCATCACACTTTTACCTTTATCGTTTTTCTTAGTTCGATCCCTTTGGTTATATCTTGATCTAGTATAATAAAGTTTTTAGCATGATCTAGCTGTGAGTTTTGTTTTGAGATCTATCTATGTAATCGAGTCCTTGAGTTATATAATAAAGAGTAGTTTTGAGTTGAGGGCTTTGTCTTTCTTTCTATGAGCTTGAAAAAAATAAAGAAAAAAAGGAATAAAGAAAATAAATAAAAAGATCGTACAATGATCTTATGGAGTGTGATGACTTCACATACAAATATTATGATAAATAAAAGTTGTTGAGAGTTGGCATACATAGTTTTGATCATTGTTGCAATTAATAGGAAGTAATAAAGAAAGAGAGGTTTTCACATATAAATATACTATCTTGGACATCTTTTGTGATTGTGAGCACTGATTAAAATATTACATGCTAAAAAGTTGATGTTGGACAAGGAAGACAACATAATGAGTTATGTCCTCTTATATCCGAATAGAAGTTATATTACCATGGATCCTCCAACATGTTGAGCTTTCTTCTCATCCCTTTCTAGCCAAATCTTTCGCACCAAGTAGAGATACTACTTGTGCATCCAAATATCCCTTAAACCAGTTTTGCCATGAGATTCCACCATACCTACCTATGGAATGAGTAAGATCCTTTAAGTAAGTTGTCATCGGTGCAAGCAATAAAAATTGCTCTCTAAATATGTATGATCTTTTAGTGTGAGGAAAATAAGCTTTGTACGAACTTGTGATATGGAAGAAATAAAAGCGACAGATTGCATAATAAAGTTCTTTATCACAAGGGACAATATAAAGTGACGTTCTTTTGCATTAAGATTTTGTGCATCCAACCATACAAGCGCATGACAACCTCTGCTTCCCTCTTCATAGGGCCTATCTTTTACTTTTATCTTCTACCCTTATACAAGAGTCACGGTGATCTTCACCTTTCCTTTTTACACTTTTTCTTTTTGGCAAGCACTATTTGTTGGAGAAAGGTCCAGATATATATATTCACCCAGATGTAGGTTATCATAAAGTATTAGTTTTGACACTACCCTTGAGGTAAAAGGTTGGGAGGCAAAAGTATAAGCCCCTATCTTTCTCTCAGGTCCGAATGAGGCTTTGAACTCATAAGTATCGCGTGAGTGTTAGCAAGTGTGAAAGACTAAAAGATGGTTGAGTATGTGGACTGGCTATACAAAACGTCTTACATTGACTCTTTCCGATGTTATGATAAATTGCAATTGCTTCAATGACTGAGATCATAGTTGTTAGTTTTCAATAGAAGTTTTTTATTCATACTTTACCTTGGCATAAGAGAATATATGACAATATATACTGCTGTTCTAAAGATGATCATGATACCCTCATGTTCCTATTTTATTTTATCGACACCTCTATCTCTAAACATGTGGACATATTTATCGATTTCGGCTTTCACTTGAGGACAAGCGAGGTCTAAGCTTTGGGGAGTTGATACGTCCATTTTGCATTATGGTTTTATATTGATATTTATTGCATTATGGGCTGTTATTACACATTATGGTACAATACTTATGCCTTTTCTCTCTTATTTCACAAGGTTTACACAAAGAGGGAGAATGACGACAGTTGGAATTCTGGACCGGAAAGGAGCGAATCTAAGAGACCTATTCTGCACAACTCAAAGGTCCTGAAAATTTACGGAGAATTATTCTGGAATATATAAAAAATATTGGGTGAAGAAAATACCGAAGGGGGCCCACTAGGAGGCCACAAGCCTAGGGGGCGCGCCCTACCCCCTAGGCGCCCCCTATGGCTTGTGGCCCCCCTGTTAGGTCTCCGGTGCCCCTCTTATGCTATATGGAGAGTTTTGACCTAGAAAATCAAGGAAGCTTTGGGACGCCGTGCCTCGAGGCGTAACTCCGTGTAAGCAATCTAGGGCTCGGTGGAGCCGTTCATTGGGGAAACCTCCCTCCCGGAGGGGGAAATCGAAGCCATCGTCATCACCAACGATCCTATCATTGATGGGGTCAATCTCCATGAACATCTTCACCAGCACCATCTCCTCTGAAACCCTAGTTCATCTCTTGTATCCGATCTTTGTCTCAAAACCTGAGATTGGTACCTGTGGGTTGCTGTGTTGATTACTCCTTTTAGTTGATGCTAGTTGGTTTACTCTTGGTGGAATATCATATGTTCATATCCTTAATCCTATCTAACCCCCCTCTGATTTTGAACATGAATATGCTTTGTGAGTAGTTACGTTTATTTCTGAGGACATGGGAGAAGTCTTGTTATAACTAATCATGTGAATTTTGTATTCGTTCGATATTTTGATGAGATGTATGTTGTCTCTCCTCTAGTGGTGTTATGTGAACGTCAACTACATGAAACTTCACTATGATTTGGGCCTAGGGTAAGGCATTGGGAAGTAATAAGTAGATGATGGGTTGCTAGAGTGATAGAAGGTTAAACCCTAGTTTATGCATTGCTTCGTAAGGGGCTGATTTGGATCCACATGTTTCATGCTATATATGGTTAGATTTATCTTAATTCTTCTTTCGTATTTGCCGATGCTTGCGAGAGGGGTTAATCATAAGTGGGGGGCTTGTCCAAGTAAGGACAGCAGCCAAGCACCGGTCCACCCACATATCAAATTATCAAGTAACGAACGCGAATCATATGAGCATGATAAAAACTAACTTGAGAACAATTCCCATGTGTCCTCGGGAGCGCTTTGCTTTATAAAAGAGTTCGTCCAGGCTTGTCCTTTGCTACAAAAAGGATTGGGACACCTTGCTGCACCTTAGTGACACTTATTACCCGTTACGAATTATCTTATCACACAACTATCTGTTACCGATAATTTCAGTGCTTGCAGAGACTACCTTGCTGAAAACCACTTGTCATTTCCTTCTGCTCCTCATTGGGTTCGACACTCTTACTTATCAAAAGGACTATGATAGATCCCCTATACTTGTGGGTCATCAGCTTGTCACCGCTGCCCCCAAAACCACACCTCCTCTCTAGCCCATTCCCCCACCTTTCGATCACCTAGCCCGCATCAGCCGTCCCCTAGTTCGCCAGAAAGCCATGGTGCACCGCAAAATCACGCATTATGACATGTCGATGCAGAGCGCGCCAGAGAAATCACGACAGCGGTCGGTGCCACAGACCTCCGTTCCCAAGATCGCTTTGCGGCGAGCCAATCCTCGAGTTTTTTGGTGCCAAGCTCCGAGGAGGAGGAAGCCGATCCATTGTTCATGGCGGAGGTCACGGCGCAGAAGGGCCCTGATGCATGTGAGACGATGGACGTCGACTTCGCGCCGGCGTCCTGGTCCCCCATGGTGCAGGCGAACGAACGGTTCAACCTGGCGATCCTAAAGGAGCACCAGGAGGCGGAGGCTCAACTCAACGTAGAGCGCGCGGATACCGCTGCCATCGAGGCCCTCCTACAGGTGGAACCGGATGTCATGGACGTGAACTAGGTGGCGGAGGCTCAACTTGACGTCGAGCATGCAGATGGTGCTGCCATCGAGGCCCTCCTGCAGGTGGAACAAGACGTCCTGGACTTGAGCCCGGCGACGGAAGCTCAACATGACACGGAGCGCACGGATGACGCTGCCATCAAGGCCCTCCTGCAGGCGGAACTGAACGTCATGGATGTGAACCGGGCGGTGGTCACGGCCGTGCAGAGCTCTCGCACCCTTCGGGTGAACGAAAGTAGTCAGAGGCTAAGGACAACCACAAAGACGGAGACACACGCGTCAGAAGCTATGGATGGTTCAAGGCCGATACAGCCACGCATTTACGAGGTCGGCTCATTTCATGAAAGCAAAGGATAGTTTTTCTTTATGTTGTTGCTTTTAGGGATCTTTTGCTGTTTAAAAACATATATTTATGCAAGTCGCATGACTTCCATCATTTGGGCCAGTCAGCCATTTAAGGCGGTTGGATGAATATCCTACGTCTCCTAACCCTTCTTCTTCCTCACCTCTTCTTCTTCCCCAAGGGACCACCACACGGGCCGCATAGATCTTTCCCAACAGGCGGTTGGATCACCACACTGTATGAACGAAAATTAGGTGTTAGCGGTTGTATGGCTAAGTTTGGTTTGATCACATGCGGTACCACATGTCGCGAGGGTGCGCCCTTGGTTGGGTTTGAAAGCATGCAGTGACCGATCGTGAGGCTAGGCGATCACGACAGCGGCGATGTTCTACCGCCTTTTCATTTTGAACGCGTAATGACATTTGGTTTGCAAGGGTGAGCGACTTCGATTTTAGTATGTACTGTGTTAAAAAAGAAGTCAGGGTTTTCCTTCACGGGATTGATCATACAAATCCTCGTTTGACATGTCAATTAATGCGTATTTTCTTCTCCAACATCGAACAAGCTAACTATCTCACTCCTCATTGCTTGATTAATGCAGCGCATGCAAACCAACCTTCTCACTTTCGCATGCATGTAAGGGTATATTAATGTCCTTGGTTGTTAATACGAGGCAAACCCCATCAATTTTTCCTGGATTAGTGTTAGTGCCTTCTGCAAATTTTGATAGTGGCCTGGTATACAAAAAAAATGGAGGGAGTAACTATTTGACTTCCTTCCCATCGTGATCGACGCTGATTTATATCTCGATCGTTGTGGCTTTGGCGAAGTGCGTTCGACGGAGCACACCATTGAGGCAGATCATGGTAAGTCGTTCGCAAGTGCCGCATACAAGCTGCGACAACTACCTTCTTTGCATCCAGGAAGTCTGTTTGAACCAAAGGAGGCCAACGTACTACTAGTAGCACAATAGCATCGTCCGTCCAACTTAGTGCGGTAAAGGTGGTTTCTCGAAGAAGACGAGAAGCAGAGTCAATGAAGAGTGAAATGATGGTTGCTTCATCTGTGCTTTGTGATTTGACACCTCGCTGCCTTTTGATTTGTGATAGAAGGGACAAGGGAGTAGTCTCTGTGCTCTATACATGCGTCCAAGCACGGGAGAAAGAGGAGAAAGGTTGCATTTTCTATTCCTTCAATCAATCAATTTGGGAGCTTTGGTTCCTCTTTTTGGCTTTATAAAGACCCTCCACAATGGTTCCCATCGATGCCAAAAGCTATTTTAACCTTTAGCTACACATTGTGGATGCCCTTCATTGTACTCACTTGGTTTTGCTCCTTGGTGATATCTATACAAATCTCGATTATATTGATCTAAAAAAATATATCAAGATTAGTAAAAAGGAGGTGATTTTGCCGCGCGAAAGGCGGGAGAGGTTTCTTATTCTTAGAGGAGGTTGGCCTGGCGGTTTGCTAACATGCAGTTCCATGTGTCAGTGATGTACCTAGCCGATCTGCGTCCTACATGAGGCAAAACAACAGCAGGAGCAACACGTGGGTAACTTGAGGAAGATGAGAGAGAAGCAGATTCAGCAAAGAGTGAAATGATGGTTGCTTCATCCCTCCAACTTTATAATCACTTTGTCCCTCCAACCTAACTATGGTAAAGGTGCAACTTTGTGATTTGATGCCTGATTGCTCATTACTACGACGGCGCCAAGACCAGGGTGCGCCCCCTGCTGCTCTGCACTGTTATTTCGGTATGGCACATGGACCAAGTTTCTTGATGTCCCACATGTCGGCGAAAGGGACTAGACCATTTATGAAAGCGAGCGGTCCACTCTTACGACAGAGGCCCAGTGAACTGTTACTTGTACTATAGTAGTACTACTACAGTTTTGTTGTTTTGCACTATCCATCAATACAAACCCGATTAAGCAGGCAAGGCCGGGATTTTTCCCGCGCGGTAGGCAGGCTAGTTTGGCATAGGCGGTTTGACACAGAGAGCAAGAGAAAGATGTTAAATGCTTGAATGTGTAATGGGCCCTTGTGTGTGTGTGTGTGTGTGTAGTCTGACCTTTCATATCACTATATGATACTAGCCATACATTTCAAAGGCAATTTTAATGTATGCAAACTGAATAATTAAGTAACAGTATGAGATCTAGTAAAACTAAAAACACATATGATTTATTGTGTTAGAGTGTAGTAGTGTTGTATTGCATAGTTATTAGATGTAACCCATGAGAACGTAGAGATATACTTTGGAGGGCCTACCTAGAGAAATTGGGCATAAAGTGGATTCAAATATTTGTATTCGCCTTTCATAGCATTTGTAACTCATATCTAGAGTTTGTACGGTATACATGAATGCTTATTCGCTTCTACGTAAACTAGTACAACAATAATGGGGTGGCGTGCGCCAATTAAGGCACTGGCATGTTGGCCTACTTGGCTCCACAGAGAGAGCAAGAGAAGAGATAAATATAATGCGGTCAGTGTATTTCAAACAAAAAGCGTAATATGGTCACCGGACTTCAGAATACGCTCATTACGGTCACTATATACGTTTAGCATCGGATTGCACTTTGTTGACTAGCCAAATAGTCTGCTTGGCACTATGTTGCATGGTTAAATTGGCCACGTTCCTTGTGGGTCCCACTGTCAGCTCACAGAGGAAAAGAGTAAGATAAACACAAATTTATGCAGCCGCGACCAGACTCCAACCCGTGCGAGGGAACCACCTAGTTGTGTATGTGTCTGTCAGGGCTTGATGTGTGCACATGCACGTGTAGGTTGAGCACTTGAGCGTGAGCGTGTGTGTTGGTCGTGTGGTGTGTGCATGAATGCGTGTGTGTGTGTGATGCATGTGTGCGTTTGTGCGTGTGAGTGCTGCGTGGCAGCGTGGGTACGTGTGAGTGTTGCATGCATGCATTTTGTGTGCATGCATGAGTGTGTGTATAACCACCACACTAGCTCCTGCATATTAAAAGAGACGGCTCAACATACCAATACAAGGCCACCTTGTCCGCTATGCCCGCGGTCATCACTTTGAATACCCATGGTCCAATAATTTTTTATCGATTGTTTTCATTCTTATACCCGCTGACAAGTGGGCCCTATGGTAGTGAGATAATAATGATACAACACTATATGCACCATGTGGAACGTTTAACTGGTCAACTAGTCGTGTCTTGAACAAATACATAGCTGTACGGTGAGTCTATGACTGTATAATAACCACAAGACGTAAATGATGACCATAATGAGTAGATTCTGAAGGCCAATGAACGTATCGTGCTTCCGCTTCAAATACAATGATCGTCGCTGTATATATCGCGAGAGAATGATGAAACATGCGTGAATGTGCTGGGGGTGTACTTTTAGAGGGCCTAGAGATAGTTCGTGTGTGTAGGATCGAAAGTAGGTCTAGAGGGGGGGGTGATTAGACTACTTGACCAAATAAAAATCTAAACTTTTCTCAATTTTAGTTGTTGGCAGATTTTAGCAACTAGCACAAGTCAAGGAATCAACCTACACATGCAATTCTTAGAGTGTAGCAGCGGAAAGTAAAACATTGCATATGAAGGTAAAGGGAAGGGTTTGGAGAGTGCAAACGCAATGATGACACGGAGATTTTTGGCGTGGTTCCGATAGGTGGTGCTATCATACATCCACGTTGATGGAGACATCAACCTGTGATTTTTTTCGAAAAGGGGGGACTCCTCGGCCTCTGCATCAGAATGATGCATATGGCTAACTTATTAAATAAGCAGATAGGTTCAACAAGGTCTTAAAGTCTCAAACGAAAATAAAGGAAAGCTCACAAAGAGCCAAAGAGCCAATAACAAACTAGCCACAAAAAGCCACAACCGGCTGGCATAAGAAAGATAGGTAAGCTAATTGCCTGTCCTATTACATGACCACCATCCAAACCGGTTGAAGATATCCCGTGCTACCATCTCCCAAATGGATAGATCCAAAGAATCAAACGCTTCCCTAGCCTCCGGCTTGAGTGAGTAGCGACTTATTACGGATCAACGCAGTTGGCTCGAAGATAACCTCGCAAAAAATGAATATTTGTTGTTCTCGTTAAAAACCAAATCATTTCTCGTAGTTCCTGCTGCCCACAATAAAGCACATACTCCTACGCGAATGTGTCTCGCTATTTCGGACTCTATTCCGTTAAGCCACGTTCCAAATAACATGCTGACAGAACTCGGAGGGGTAATATTAAATGCAATGTGGACCGTCCGCCATAGAACTTTGGCCAATGGGCAATCAAGAAAAAGGTGTTTGATAGTTTCATCCCGATCACAGAAACTACACCTAGTAGGTCCTGTCCAATTACGCTTTGCCAAATTGTCCTTGGTTAATATTACTTGTTTATGTACAAACCACATAAACACTTTGACTTTCAAAGGAACTTTGAAAGTCCAAACATATTTGGAACTAGGAATAGAGCTTGAATTGATAACATCAAGATACATTGATTTAATCAGAAACTCTCCGTAATCCAGTAGTAAGCTTCCAGGGTAATTTATCGGGCTATTGAGACAGCTGAACCTCCATCAGTCTACTCACTAGATGAAGCCATTCTTCCCAATTATTGCCAGCTAGCGTCCTCCTGAACTGAATATTACGGGGAATGGATTGAAGTACCATTGCAACGAAAGCATCACGTCGTTGAACAATACGATACTGAGACGGGTATTGAATGGCAAGGGGGGTCTCTCCGAGCCAAGTATCCTCCCAGAATCGCGTGCTAGCACCGTTGCCGATAATAAACTTTGTCCTATTGAAAAAGGCTAACTTGACTCTCATAAGCCCTTTCCAAAAAGGTGAGTCAGTCGGCCTCGCTGTCACTTGGGACAAAGTTTTGGAGTGAAGATACTTGCTACGGAGGATCTCATAGCGCCAAGTGGCATCGGGCCTCGACCGATAACTTCCACAACCACTTGCTGAGAAGACATTTGTTCTTGACCTCAAGATTCTCAATGCCAAGACCCCCTTGGTCTTTCGGTCGACAGATAATATCCCACTTGGCGAGTCTATATTTTCTTTTTAGTTCATCGCTAGGCCAGAAGAATTGTGATCGATAAAAGTCCAGTCTTTTCCTAACTACAACTGGGACTTCGAAGAACGACAAGAGAAACATAGGCATACTCGTGATAACCGAGTTTATCAGAATTAATCGGCCTCAGTATGACATGAGCTTGCCCTTCCAGCAACTCAGGTTCTTTACAAAGCGGTCCTCGATACACTTCCATTCTCTATTTGTCAGCTTACGATGGTGGATTGGTATACCTAAGTATGTAAAAGGTAAAGTCCCCAATTCGCACCCAAACAATTGCCTATAAGCCTCTTGTTCGTCATTGGCTCTACCAAAGTAGAACAATTCACTTTTGTGAAAGTTAATCTTTAACACGGTCAATTGTTCAAATAAGCATAACACCAGTTTCATATTTCTCGCTTTTCCCAAGTCATGCTCCATAAAGATGATCGTATCATCGGTGTACTTTAGGATAGACACACCACCGTCAACTAGATGAGGAACCAAGACACCCACCTGACCAGCCTCATTAGCCCTTCCTATCAGAATTGCCAACATATCAACTACAATGTTGAACAGAATAGGAGACATCGGATCCCCTTGTCTCAGGCCCTTATGTGTCTGGAAATAATGACCTATGTCGTCATTCACTTTAATTCCAACACTCCCTTGTTGCGTGAACGATTCTACCTGGCGTCACCAGGCTTCATCATAACCTTTCATATGCAAGGCATGTTGAAGGAAAGGCCATTTGACTTTATCGTATGCTTTCTCGAAAGCCACCTTAAAAACAACTCCATCTAGTTTTTTCATGTGAATTTCGTGGAGCGTTTCATGAAGGAGCACAACCTCTTCTAGGATGTTTCGTCCCAAGATGAAAGCAGTTTGGAAATGCTGCACCACGTAACGCTAACTGTGGTGAGCCTATTAGTCCCAATCTTGGTGAAAATTTTGAAACTAACATTGAGGAGGCAGATCGGCCTGAACTGCTCAATTCTTACAGCCTCTATTTTCTTAGGAAGCAGTGTTATTGTTCCAAAATTCAAGTGAAATAACTGAAGCAGTCTAGAGAATAAATCATGGATCATTGGTAGCAAATCCCCCTTAATAATATGCCAACACTTTTTATAGAACTCCGCTGGAAATTCGTCCGGCCCTGGAGCCTTATTGTTTTTCATCTGCGCAATAGCTTCAAACACCTCTTTCTCCGAGAACGGGGCAATCAAAATATCATTCTCATCAGCAGTAAGTTGAGGGACATCCTCATCCTGGACTCATCGAGGGACACACAATTATCCTCCGGAGGCCCAAGCAACTGCTTATAGTGCTTGGTTATGTATAATTTTAGGTTATCCTGTCCTAAAATTGTTCCTTCATCTTGTTCAAGCTGAAAGATTCTCTTCTTCCTGTGCTTGCCATTAGCGATCAAGTGAAAGAATTGAGTGTTTGTGTCCCCCTGCACAACTTTGCGAACCTTAGCCCGCAACACCCACTTAAATTCCTCTTCATGGAGAAGCTCTTTCAACCCCATCTTCGCTTCCAGTTTAGCATGAAGCTCCGTGGCTTGCAAAATTGTGGACTCGGCTTTTAAATCTAGGGACTGAATAAGTGTAAGGAGCCTTTCCTTTTCGACCTTATATATCCCACTAAGATGCTTAGCCCACCCACGCAAGAAACTTCTCAAATGCCTGATCTTATTCTACCAGCGCTCAAACAAAGTCCTACCTCCTGCATCCTTAGCCCTTTCTCTGGCTATCAGATCCAAGAAGCCTTCACGTTCAAACCATGCCAGCTCGAATGAAAAGGAGTTTTGTTCCCCATGTGGGTTGGCTGACCCGAGTCCACAAATAAAGGCGTGTGATCAGAAATTCCACGCAAAAGAGCCTGGACCGTTACCAAAGGGAATTTTTGTTCCCACTCGACGCTCGCTAGGACTCGATCCAGCTTCTCAAACGTCGGGTTTGGCAAAGCATTAGCCCAAGTAAATTTTCTACCCGAAAGCTCTATCTCTCGTGATCCAAACTTTCAATGATGGTATTAAACATAAACGACCATCCGCCGTCAAAATTATCATTATTCTTTTCCTCTCTCCTCCTAATGATATTGAAATCACCCCAACCAGAATTGGGAGCTGCTCAGAGCCGCAAATTCAACAAGATCCGCCAAGAACTCTGGTTTAAGCTCGAATAAGCGGCACCATAAACCGCCACCAGTGCCCAATTAAACCCATCAGCTTTCGACCTAACCCGAAACTTAACTGCGAAATCTCCCATCACTACACTTCGGACTTCCAGCGAATCGCATCTCACTCCAAGTAAGATCCCACCCGATCTTCCTCTCGGAGGCAGGCAGTGCCAATCGAATCGACACCTCCCAATAAAGTATTGAGAAACTGGGGCGCAAAATTATCTGTACCAATTTCCGAGAGAGCAATAAAATCCAATCTATGCTCGATAGACGCATCTGCAAGAAACCTTCTTTTAGCCAAGTCTTTCAGACCTCTGCTATTCCAAAAGATTAATTTCATATTTCATCATGAAATTTTTTAGTAGTGTGGATCCTAGCACTCCTACGTACCGCTGAAGCAGTGTAGATCTTCCGCTTCCACTTACGTTTGGGTTTGCTTTGATTCTCCACCCGGTCCTCACACCCAGGCTCAATGGATCGAACTACTGCAGCCTATAAAGTGTCATCCTCTTCCTCTGACTCAGGAATGGATGGTGCAAGATCCACACAAAAATTATCGAGCACCCTGACACCCAACGCATCAATATCTGCATCATTCATGGGTTTTACCGCTGCTAAGTTCCGAATCATTTCTAAAGCGCGTTCCGCTTCCAAATCTAGGAGATCATCAACAGAGTTGGAAATTTCACTATCATTACTACCTAGTGAAACTCCTAATTGATGTGCATTATTAATAATCTCATTATTAAAAAAATGCAGAATAGAATTAGAAATGTTGACCGACATACCAGTAGTGACCTCAATGTCACGAAGCTTGGCCGCCCTCATGGCGCACCGCTGCTGCATGTCATCAACCTCCGGGTGATCCTGGAGACGGCAGCTCATCCATCGCCCCGCAGAGACCGGATCCGGGATCCCTCCAAAGGCGATGAACTCCTCCCGAGTGACCCCACTGGGAGTGAAGCCACCGGCCTCACCTCCTGCACACCGCGAATCTGCCCCCCTCGAGGAGTCGGCCGAGCTGCCGGAGGAAGCGGCGGGATCTCCCGGTCCCACTTACGCCCGCCTCTAAACGAGGCCTCGACGCCGTGCCGGGAGAGGGAAGCCTTGAGGCCGCCGCCTCGAGCACTCCTCCCGCCCCAGCCCTTTGGCTAGAGGGGGTCACCGGCGCCACAGGGTATGCGGCCTCCCTAGCCGCCAGAGGGGAAGAGGGGGTCGAGGCCACCTGCCCCGGACCGCCTCCCCTATGCCCAGCCACCGTCTGCATCTCCGGCGCCGCGAGAGGTGGAGAAAGAGTCGAGGCCACCTGCCCCGGACTCCCTCCCCTAGGAACAACCTCCAAAGTCGACGCCGTCTCCCAGATTGAGACCGCGGGGAGAGCGGGAGAGAGATGAGCCACCTGCTGAGACTCCACCTCCCCTCCCCCAACCAAAGTCGTCACCAAGAGACTCCTCACCAAGCCTCCGAGCACGGGACTATCAGCAGCATCAACCACCAAGGTAGGAATTGTGCGCTCAAACACGTCATCGGACTCCACCCGGTCACTCCAGAGTCTCGGAGGGGCAGAGGCTGGCTCAAACGATCCAAACCTTAGAGAACTCATAGGCACCAAGGAGGATGGTGCCGTCCCGTACCCGGGCGTATGAGTAACGGGGCCCGATCCGTTGGACGCCTCTCATCCAGCATCATCAACCGGTGCCTCCTTGGCACCCGTGTTGTCATCACCTTCGTGCATATCTACATCAGTCCCATTGATAGCCTCAACAAAGAGATCTGTATCCTCAAAAATCAATCTTGAGGTTGAAAATATGTCCCCTATATGTCCACTTGACCACATCAGGGACGAACTCAATGTACAGAACACTGACCAGCAGTCAGGCCACCCCATGAGCGCGGGCAAAGGCCATATCCACTCTCTTAGTTTTCCCAACCATGATACCCAAGCTAGCCATGACCCGAGCATCCATAGAGACGCTTGGAGGGAGCCCCGGAAAATCGTAACCAAACCTGAGTAAGGGGCTTGCCCTGTGGCTCAACCTTCTTCCACTCGTGGAACTCTAGAATGCATTTTGTGCTAGGTACTCTGCACAGCCCAAAACTCAACAATCTCTGCAAATCCTCCCTAGAGGGGAAGTCCACCTTGATCATGTTGGCCTCAATACTAACAAGCTCCCACTGGAAGTCACCTGGAGCTAACTCCTGAAGCCTCTACAAAATCTGAGCCTCAGAAACATCTCCTTGGGTAACTTTCACAACCCCAGTGGTCAAACTTTGGGTCTCCTCAAGAATCTCTCTTGCAGCCGGAGACTCAAAAAACATCAACTCAGCACAATATACTCCATACATTGTAAGAGTCGGAACCTGATCACGCAAAAACGAGCAATCCCCCATAACATGTGCTGGCTTACCGCACGAATCACCAAGCTCCACCACGCACTCAACAATAAAGTGGCCCTTCTCAGCACAACGATAACACAACATCTTCTCCTTCTTACGTGCCCACTTGGAAAATCTCTCCGAGTCTGCCTGTCGGTGGGAAACGACACCTATGGGATCACAAGAATCCCTGCTACGGATGCCGGGGCGCAGGGTTGCAAGAAGAGCAGGATTAGTAATCAAAGACAAGGATCGCCATCGAGGTTCGCCCATGAGGATGTGTAAAACCCTATTCCTGCTTTGGTGGATGTATTGAGTGTTCTTGAGCCTTCCAACTAGCTACGGTGGCTGGATCGATCCAAAGAGCTGAATCCTTCTCCAGTACACAATGGGCCTCCTTTTATAGACGAAAGGGGCTGCCATAGTGGCACACAGGAGGTGGAAAGGCATACAGTGCTACAAGCTTATTGCTCGTATTACAGGACAAGACACATTTAATGCATTGCTTAGGTGTCCCCTTGCTTATTGGGGATGGGAACAAGGCCCGTCCCGTCCGTCACCGCTCCTCCTTGCTTCAACACGCGCCCTGGCCAGCGATGCATGCGGCGCCATGCACTACAAAAAAAATACACTTCCGTGATGATACGTGTTTGTCACAGTAGGTCGCGTTTTTTGTCATGCATGTACATCCACGACAAATTTATGACAGAATCAAGATAGTCATACCTGTACTGTCGTAGAAGTGTTCCATGACATTACCAAAACTATTATCACCGAAGTGTCCACTTCCATGACGATAAATCGCGCGTCACAGAAGTGCTTTCGTCAAGGGTGACCGACACGTGGCATCCACCGTAACGGAATGCCGTTAAGCTATCGGGTCGAATTTTGGATCCGATAATTTCCACGTGTAAAATTCTGATTGGCCGAAGGGAACAGCTGTCAGCTCGTTAGTGACACGTGGCTGAGCCCAATAGAGGCCCATATAGGTTAAAAAGGCCGCCTACCAAAGGCCCGTAGAACTTAATCAGGTACTAGTGGGCCAGCCCAATAACGACCTGCTTAATAAAGGCCCATTTACGGCTCGAAGCCAGATCTGCCCCGTTAATTGTTCGCCCAATATTTGGGCCCACTTACGGCCTGAAGCCAGATCTGGCCCGTTAATTGTTCGCCCAATATTTGGGCCCATTTGCGGCCCGAAGCCAGATCTGGCCTGTTAATTGTTCGTCGAATATTTGGGCCCAACTACAGCCCGATTACTTTTCACCGTTAGAGGCTGATGTAGACATGGGCCCATTTCAGCCTGGTGACTTTCGGCCCGAATGGCCCGTGGCCGCCATTGGCCATATATGGTCCGACGGGATATCGGGCCCACTAACAGCCCGTGCTAAAGGTGGCAACAGCTTATGCCTAACGTGACTTTGGGCTCATAAAGTTCGTCGCGTAATTCGCCCGTTGATGCCTCGGTATAAGCTTTCGATTGTTAAAGGTCCATGATATCGATGGCCAACTAAGGCCCGAGATATGTTTCGCCTCGTAACGGCTCAGCGAAATAATTGGGCCCAAAACGGCCGGGTCTACATTTCGACTGCTGTCAAGGCCCGTCGACGACTAGTGAAAATTGAGGCCCAACATGCATTTTGGCCTACTAAAGCGTCTGTGGTTTCATCTCGGCCGTAACAAGCCAAGACAATATTCAGCTGTTAATGGCCCAACGCTACTCGGGCCAAACTAAGTTACTGGATCGACAAAAGGCCCAACTAAAATGTAGGCCGGTGTAAGTTTGGGCCTGGCGCAATATGTGAAGGCCCCAATCATTCGGGCCCTAGAAAGACGCAGGCCGGCCCAATTGTGGCCTGCTAAAAACCTAGCCCGTTAGATTCGAATGTTTTGGTCCGGTCGACTACATCTGATTTTTTTTCAGATAGCGAATGATGGCAGTAACTAGTCGGAATTAAGAACAAACCTACTCTATACAATAAAGAAATTACGGCATAGTAACTAAGAATAAACCTACACTATACAATAAAGGATTTAAGGTATATTACATCCACTGGTATCGAAGTTCGCCACGATGATCATAAAGCGCAAACGAAGAAGCGATTACAAAAACTGGGCACCATTGCAGCGTGACAAAATAATACCGAACCGAGACCACTTCCAAGACAGTTCAAGAAAGGTTAGCCTTTATGGGGAACTGCTGCGCAAGTTCTTGAGCCGAAAGCAAGGCTGTGAGACCGCCTAGCATGTCGGTCATAGCTTCTGTGTGTAACTGTTTAGCGATGAGGTTCTCATTGGTGTTCTCCGCAATCTTTCTTAGAGATAGGACTTCAAGTCGAAGTTGAGTTGCGTAACGCCTTTCGCTAGAACTTGGGACCAAGAAGTCGAATTGATTCGTGAGAACGAATTACGTGAGCTTGTCTCGACCGTTAGTCTCAAGTAACTTGAACATCGCATCAAGACAAGACTTTGGGGTTGTCTCACTATCTTCAAGATGTTTTGCCTTCTTTGTCGCAATATATGTTGGGTTTGTCTCACAAAGCCTTCAGCAGACTTGTGCATGCAATCGGGCATATCACCCTCGAAAAGAAAGAGAGAGATGACGGAGTTTTGCACGTGTATAAACAAAGATGATAACTGCTCATCAATTCTATCCAATTTCAAATTAGAAAATAAAGAGTAAGTTCAAAATATCAATAGCATAATTTGGCATTGTTCATAATGCGGGGAGCTTCACCACACTACTGGATTACCATGTCAACAAGTATAGATGAAGGGCAAGAAAATCATTGTATCTATTTTGGATAATGTGCATGGCATGTTGTTCATATCATCAGCCACATCAGTAAGATAAAACAGGAGATGACAAGGTGCAAATGTCGACTGCTTCACCACACACTGGATTATAGGTCCATAAAAACAAGCATACATATAGGGAGTATTAAGGCACCTGCGACCACCCCGACAGGACAATGCTTCGGTGCCTTAAGGCACCTGCCTTTGTGTCCATGACATGTGGGTTCGACAGTGGTCGGCCCACATGTCGCTGACTCCAAAGGCGCTTGCCTTTAAGGCACCGGCTAAAGGGCGTCCAATTACGATACACCGGTTCCGCCTCGGTGCGCCTACATTTGAGAATGCAAACGAATCTGTATGTATTACCATGCCCGTGTTTTCCTTGCAATAATTAGTCATTCGAACGAGATACTCCATCCGTTCACTTTTTGTAAGTCGTTTGGACAACTTAAAATGAACTGCTTTGCACATTGTCCAAAATGTCTTCAAGGTCTTATAAAAGTGAACAGAGGGAGTACTATAAATTAATTAGTGAGGAGTTATTTGAAAAAAAATCAAAACGGTACCCACGCTAACGTGGATTAGAGTGTGTGTGTCACATAATTAGTTACTAGCAAAAAGACCCGTGCGTTGCAACGGGAGAAAAATGTTCAATTTGTATGTAAGATTGTAAAATTTATGTAAAAAGATGTTCAATGTATATTCTTCTAAAAATACAACGTATATAAAAAATAAATAAACGTTTGGAATTGCAAAATTTGTTCAGGTTTCAAAATTTTGTTCGAATTTTCGATATTTATCCACGATTTTAAAAACGTATTCATATTCAAATATTTTAAGGAAAATCTTCCACACTTGTTTCCAAGAATTGTTGAAAGTATTTAAGAAAAATAAATAGACTGTCGCTAAACTATTTTAACTCTAAGCGCTGCAATTTTAGCATAATCAACAGCTAGCTCATGTGGTTGGCGTCCCTGCTACCTAGCGTGAGGTCGCGAGATCGAACCCATCAAGTGTGGTTTTGTTTTTCGTGCTATTTTCATGTTCTCGTTTCCTGGTTATGGGCCGGGCCGATTATGTACGTGAGGTTTCAAATGCAAAGCTTGATCGGGCGACCCGACACGTGACGCGAGGTTTCAGCCAAAGCTCGACCGGGCCAACCCGATTACGTGACGTAGGTTTCAGCCAAAAGCTCGATTGTTAGAGCTCTCGAATAGTACCACCTTGGATTTTGATTTTGTCTACACGAATTGTAAAAGCTAATTATGACATGAGAAGAAAGCGTATTGTGACGGTGAACCCGACAAAGTCAATCCGTGCTTTATTATTAGGGAGAGATTTGAATTAGAGTGTGTGTCACGTAGTTAGTTATTTGAATTAGAGTGTGTGTCACATAGCGATCTCCAATTCTAACGTGGATTTTGCATTTCACCGTATCCACGCTTACTTTTTAATACAAATTCATATGTATATGATGAACACCATGGTAGTGAGAAAACTTTTGGATGGATTCAAACATATGACCTACAAAATAGCACAACAAACTGAGTCAATGTCAACTTTTCGAAACTTAGTATGGCATGAATTCGAAATAATTACCCGTATGCCTGGTCCTCGGTTCAAATCTTACAATGTACACCGAATTGAAACATCGATATTAATTCGCGTACTATGTACATTCAAATGTTGTTTTTAGCCCCCCCTCCCCCCGCACAAACGCTACATACTTCCTGTATCGGTCAATCTTCATCTCCTAACCACCTTATGAAGCTATCGATTTCCAACACACGTTCATTCTTTCTCTCCATGTTTCGATCTCTAAGTCTCTCAACTGCACAACCCATTTTTCCACTGCTACCAAATGTATTTACCTCACACACCCGCCATTGCACCCCATGCCGAGCTCTCTCTCTCCCCCCTCTCCTCTCACCCTCTCGTGCTAAATACATGCATTGCCTATCTAGCCCCCTAACCTCAAGGCGCACGACGCACGTTGTATATCTAGGTCACTCCCTCGAGACTGTCTCACTCTTTCTTCCGCACGGCGGGCCACACTCGCTTAATCTCGCTCTCTTTATCTGAGTCCCGTTTAACCTCGTTTTCTTTCACACATAAATGATATATCTCCCTGTTCGGGCCTCGATCGACACACTCTATACTCTCTCACACAGATCGTCTATTTAGGTCAGTCCATCCAAGCCGCCACCACTCTTACGACCTCATGGTGGGCCACGCTCACTCAATCTCTCTCTCTCTCTCTCTCTCTCTCTCTCTCTCTCTCTCTCTCTCTCTCTCGTACGTCTCGATTGACCTCGCTCTTTCTCGAAAAAAACGATATATCACCATGTTTGAGCCCAATTCGACCTATTCACATTGTATACTCTCTCACGCACATTGTCTATCTAGGTCACTCTCTCCAACCCGTCTCACTCTTTTGATCGCACGGCGACCCTATGTGATCGGTTGACCTTGCTTCCTCCCATGCACAAAATATATCTACACATCTGTGACTGGATCATCTCTCAAGCTCTATCTTACAGCCCTCACCCTTGCCAAAAAGCTCAATCGGACAATATCTCTCCAGAGCATATATATTTGTTCAATGAATGTCGGACCACACTCACTTTGTCTCTCTATCTATATGTCTCTCGATTGACCTCGCTTTCTCACACCGTATCTTCCACGCGTTGAAGCTACTACCTCTCCATCCTCGCAAAGCCGGAGCTATTTACATTGCGAGGGGCACTCCAACCTTGGATTAATTTGTGTAGGCATTTATTCCGGTCGGTTTAGATTACATTTTCAGAGCATTCGCCCAATAACTACTCCAAAAACACCGCTGCAACCCACGCAACTCCCCTAGTTGATTTCCCTCCGGCTCGGGTCATCGCTCTCCAAGACGTGCTTTCTCGCCTTCAACGTCGCACCATGGTATTATTGAAAAACTATGTTGTTCTCTTTAATTATTATAAATAAGCTACAAAACTACACACCGATAGTCCACTTGGAATGGAACAAATTTCGACCCACAAATTAAAGTGCTAAAAACTACACACCGAGGGGCCCACGTTTCATGAAACAAATTTGGACCCATATACAAATTAAAAAATAAAGGACGAGGATCGAACATGCGACCGGGCCTTCAGGCCGCACGTCAATAGGCAACATACGTAGAATAGCAATGTTTGTTGTACCCCCTTGTTCACATAATGTTTTTAATTACCATAGCCTAATTAATGGATAACATGTAATATTATTTTTAGTACTATTTGCCTTCACTTACCGGGTGGGTTCCATGTGTGCTCTCTCTCTCTCCTCCCTTCTACGTTTAGACCTTGCAGGGCAAACAGGAAGAACTCATGGCGATGTTGCCGTTGACCATATCTCGACGCGTTCACAAGTCACGGCACCGATTTCACGTACTAGCAGCACTAGTCGGTTATTATGCGTGCAATGCACGTTAATTTGGAAGTATATTAAGTGCATGCGGATAACTACTAGGATATTATTTGCGTGGTGTCATGTGATTAGCACTGTTTTTGGCATGAAATTAACTGCACGCTAAACGTGTTGAGCGCTCGACATTGAAGCGGTCTAGGTCGTTGGATGACAAGGAATACATGTGGCTTGATGACGTTTTATATTTAAGTTGATACGGATCTAGCAGAACATTCAATCGATCAAACCATACATTTCGTTCGATCGACTCGACTTTAAATTATACGACGATCGATATAAAATAAATGGAAATGATTAACGTTCGGATTTTAAGCATGTCAATCCGAATGTTTTGCATGGCAAATTTAGATTACGCGGCGGCGGCGGGGGCGTCTCACGGTGGGAAGCGGCTCCTCTGCCGTTCTCTGTGTGTCGTCGAACCAGCGGCCAAGCCCAATGACGGCGGCGTCTTCTTGCGCCGTTGTTGGCGCACTTTCCTGGGCGTTGGCCTAGCTTCAAGGAAGGCCAAAATGTTCGGATTTCGGAGCGAGTCAATGGCGAGGAGGCGATCTGGCGTTGGTGCAAGGAAGCGGTCGACGGCGGCCATCCATGCCGCCGAGGGGCACGGCACCCGCAAGCAGGGACAAAGCGCCAACGGGCGCGGCTGAAGACATTTCTGCGGTGCACGACCGGCACGAAAGCACGCGACGCTGCCAGACGCGACAGCGCATAAGCGCCGGCAGTGCACGGCACCGCCGATTTAGCGCAGCGTTAGTGCACACGCAGGCGCATGCGCCGCAGTGCACGGCGCTGCGTGAAAGTCGGCGAGGACCTCGTGGAACCCGTGGGATCAAGCTCGGCGACAATGTGCGGCTCCCAGCCCATCAATGCCATGGGGATGGGCGCTGGCCTTGATCGGCGAAGAGCCGGGAGTCGAGGGCGGGACAAAGGCGCTGCGTCTTCCCGCAAGGCCAGTTCAAGCTCGTCCCCAAAGCGCCTTATGTTCTTGAGACTCCGGCTGGGTGTCTTCCTCAGAAATCGGAACACTAAGGGCAGACCATCGTGATGTGGCATGGCGTACGTTTAGGTCAGGCTAGTTGGAGGTAGACGACAGGAGAATTGGAGAGGAAGAGAGAGGATTTTAGCGATACCGGGTAGTGCGCGGTTGATTTTAAACGGCGGCGCCGGCGACATTAAAAGTGGGAGCAGTTGGGACGACGGTGGGCGGCGGAGCCTAGTCAAAGGGCTCGCCTCGGTGAGCTCAAGATAGCGGTTCGCTCAAGACGCCTCCCGACAATGCAGCGCGGCGATACGCTTTCAAGACGCCTCCGTCGACTTCGCAAGATGCTTGCTCGGACGGCACTCGCCGATGAGAAGCGGGGACTCGTGGCGTACGTAACGCCCACGGTTTCAATAGTGAAAGCGTTCTCCTTAACGTGATGTGTCTTTGTTCCAAAATACCTTGGCTCTTCATTTGTGCAACTTGTCATAAGCAACTTGTCTCAAATTGAAGAAAAAACTTACGAAGTAATATTTG
The DNA here is from genome assembly GCA_021605145.1 of Aegilops bicornis. Taxonomy (NCBI): domain Eukaryota; kingdom Viridiplantae; phylum Streptophyta; class Magnoliopsida; order Poales; family Poaceae; genus Aegilops; species Aegilops bicornis. The sequence continues at coordinate 263,139,739 of CM038674.1, read as the reverse complement.
TGCCATATCATGTGACCAAGCTTAGTTTCAAGAATTTATGCTCAGTTTTGGATTTTCTGAAATTTAAGATCCAGGATTCGAAACAATATCATAACCTGCATCGTGCAATAAATTTTCAAGCCGTACATCTGTCCTGTTGTATTTCTTAAGAAAGGATTTGGTCAAACATTTTGCTTAGTTAGACTTCAGACAAGTTATATATGCAGAGTAAAAGGATAATCCTCCGTGCAGTGCATTGCCCGATATATTAACTCAAGTACTAGGCACGAACAAACGGGCTCAATTTCGTGCTCATCCCGTGTAGTAGTAGTAGTACTAGGCAATGCAGTTCACGGGTGACCTTGACGAGCGGCGCATCGAGAATTGAACTGCGTTTCGCACGGTAGGTAACGCTGTGTAGTTACTAAAGCATCCCTCCGTTGTTCATCGGTAGTCATTATGGACCCGGACATGAGGGAATTTCGTAGAGGGCTGGAATTACGCCGCCAGATATTTCGACTTGAAACATTGAGGATCGATCGGTTGGGGTTGCCTAATGTGCGTACCACGACGCCAATCGGCGACACGAGCCCAGTTTTTTTTAAGATCAACACGAGCCAAGGTCTGGCTAGTATGCCGTTGGGTCCTACCATTCGAGAATACGAAAGGAACCTTTTAAATTGCCTAACGAATCTATGTGTACTACAATACCCGTATTTTCCTTGCAAATACTAATCTCAACGTGGTAATTGATTTATGACGAGTTGTTGAATTAGAGTGAGTTTGTGATATAGTGATCTCAACGTGGATTTCACATTTCATGGTATCCCTAGTAAGTTTTCCAATGCAAATTCAAATTTAAAATATGAACAATATGGAGGTGAGAAAACTTTGTATGTATCAAGCATATGACCATGCACACACACACACAGAGACACACACGCATGAACACAACAACAATCCAATAAGTATAGTGCATCTATTTTTCCAAACCATGCATGTATGACATGAACTCAAAAATACTCCTTCTATTCCTAAATATTAGTCTTTTAGAGAGTTCAACAAGTGACTACATACGGAGCAAAATGAGTGAATCTAGACTCTAAAATATGTCTATACACATCCGTATGTGCTAGTCCATTTGAAGCCTCTAAAAAGACTAATATTTAGGAACGAAGGGAGTAAAATGTAAGACATCCATGGTCCTCAGTTCAATATTTAAAATGAACATGAAACTGAAACATGAATATTAAGTCTAGTACTACAAGACATGCAAATGTTGTGTTTACGCTGAGCTATTGTTGTCGGGGTCAACCCTCGACCTTAGATAAAATTGTGGAGCCTGCTTAGGGTTGTTTAGATTATATTTGTCCCCACCCTCCCAACCACCGATTGGTTGTGCACCCCCACCCTCCTCCCTGAGAGTATCATGTGCCCCCATACCTTAGATGCTATATGCCGACGTCTGAGTTGCTTGGAGCTTGTAGATCCGAGATATAGCAGCTCACATGATGTGTCTCAATATTTTGCAGAAACCTTGATGAGTTTGAGAATTGCACACAATTTGTACAAAAACTACTTAGATGCCCTTTGATCCCATATCCAATGACCTCGAAGCTCATATCACCGTAGCATCTAAGATGAAGGAGGACATCATATTCTTCTGTATGTAAGAATATCATGTGCTACCACACCTTAGATGCTTTGGTGATACAAGCTCTTCGGAGGCGTTGGATTTGTGACCCAACACCTCCTCGGTGGTTCGAATGGTTTTTTGCAGAAAAGCCCCAAAAGACTGCTCAGATGCCATTGGATCTCAGATCAAACGACCTCCAAGCTCGTATCACCATAGCATCCAAGCTGCGATAGCACCTTATGTTTTCTCGCACGGGAGAGTATGAGGCGCTCCCTGCACCGTAGATTCTATGGTGATACGAAGTTCACCGAGATCTAACTACCATGAGGAGGTTTGAATGTTTTTGCAATATACGACTGGTAGAGTTTGGGAAATGCGTAGAAAGTACAAATACTACGCATGTGCCATCTGATCACTGATCATACGACCTAGATGCTCATATCACCGTAGCGGGTAATTAAGCTATGGGGAGCACCTAATATGAGCACTTGGGAGCCGTTGGATCGCAGATGCACAAGACACACGAGGCCTGAATGTTTTATTTGCAAAAAAAAACCTTTGGAGAGTTTGGAAATTGCGCATAATTACAAAGACTACTCCCAAGCCATTGGATCTCACTTCCAACGGTGTAAAAACTCGTATCACCATAGTATCTAAGTTGCGGGGTGGATGTGATATTCTATGCCGTTGTTATTTTTGTTCGTAAACTTGCAAAATACGTGTAACTCATGTCCTTACTTGTCTAACCACGCAAAGTGTTTGTTCAAAAAAACCATCCTACACTGAAATATCGGAACAACACACGGGGGTCCCACTTGTCATTAATCAAATTTGGACCTAAAACTAACAAATCTGAAAGACAAGATTCGAACTAGTAACCTCGACTACAAAGCATAAGTCGATAGCCTGAAAAAACAAACGGTTGTTGGCTTTGTCCCATAACTTGATTTTATACAGTACTTGCGTTGAGTAGAGTAGAGGGAGTGCCTCGTCAACACGTGCATGACCGTTGTCTCACTTATCGGTGGGTCCTGTGTCTGCGATCTCAATCTCTCTTCTCTCCATCGCCTAACCTTTGCACGGCACACACGAAGAGCGGCGCTAGCTTGCCGTGGTGTTATTACAACTAAAAAAAAGCTTGGAAAATAGAAGAATCGCCTAGAACAAGAGACGTTGTGGCTGGTCGAGACGGATCTAACCACATCTATCCTCCGTGCCACGTTTGCATGATGAAGCTGTGTGGCTAGTGGAGTGTTTTCAATCGACCGGCCGGGCCCGAGGTCGAACCATAGGTAGAACTTCCGATACAAGATATTTTTGCACGCACATTTTTCCTCCGGTGCGAGACGCGGCACACCCTACCACGCGGTTTGGGGTCCTCCGGGCGGTGCATGCATATATTCTTCCTGACATGGGACGCCCTACCGCGCGTTTTCTGGGTCCTCCTCGGTCGTAGTGCCGAAGCAAGTAAATGAGTCGTCAAATCACGAATGACCACCTTTCCCGCCGAGTACATCAGTGAAGCACGGTGGTTAGCTAGTTGGGCTAGTTCGACCGATTAGCTAGGCCGCCGCCACATTTGTTTTTTCACCCCTTTTTTTATCTACTTGCCGGCAGGTAAATTTAAATATCCACCACGGCGTTGCTCTGGTATTTGGAGTGCGGCAGGATTTTAATTTTTGATTGACGGGGAAGCGGTAGCGGCAGGATTTTTAATTTTTGATTGACGGGAGCAGGCGTGGCAGCAATTAGTCATGATGACTCCGCCTGTAAAAACCCACTGCTCCCTGATGTGAGAAGTCGTCGACTTGTGTTTTACTGTGGTGAAAACCAAAAGATTCCCCGCTCCCTCCACCTTCTCGTAGATTGCATTGCCTTTCAGCCGTTTCGCCCCCTTTGCTTCCTCTCCCCATTGCTTCTACCTGGTGCCATGGCTGCGTAGTAGATCACGGAGTCCGAGGTGAGGCGCCTGACACAGGAGCTCCATGCCAAGGATGCGGAGCTCAGGGCCAAGGACGTGGAGCTCCGTGAGCTCAAGGAGGAGCGGAGTGCCATGCTCCTCCGTTATGTGCGGGAGTTCATGGAGCTTCAAAAGCGGCAGGCGTCCACCACAAAGATGCTTGAGGCGTCGGCCACGTTGCTGCAGAAAGCGGGAGATACGATAGGCCGTCAAGGGAGCTACCGGGAGCACGGCCGGCCGATCGTGACGAGGTCCAGATCGCCTCGGCCACTTGGTGAACCAAGTTGCCACACACGATGTTGCGGCTGCGCGTGATGCCTACCATCGTGCGCTGCAACGATGCCGCCATTGGGCTAAACCCATTCGACCACCCGGTCGACTTCAACGAGCTGCGACTTCTGACCTGGTCTCCTTCTTCACCTATATCTCCGAGGAGCCGAGCCGTCTCCGGCGATGGTGGGGAGCTGAAATTTGGACAAGGAGGGTTGCGGGCTTAAAATCGCCGTTGGGCCGAATCCTTCGAGGGCTCACTCCGTCACGGAATCCATTCGTGCCATTGGATGCCGTCTTTGTGGTAGCTCCGTCGGCCAGGGAGGCGGGCTCTGGCGGTTGCACCCTGCATCACCAACATCGTGCACCTCGAGAAGCAGAGGGACTTCGGTGGTGTTTAGGTGCCCTCTGCATGGGCATGTCCATGTCTCGGTGCAACATGACCGTTGGATCAAACTCAGACGGTGCAGATCAGTCACTGTAGCACAAAGCGTGTGGGTGTGTTTGGTTGCATTCTCATCTCAATATAGTTGTTTCCTCTTCGTGTATTTTTGTCAAACTACTAGTGTGGACTCATGCACCCTTCATGCACTCGCCAAACACCCAAAAGTGGGTCGAGAAGGGAACTTTTGCTCCCATCCCATGCACCCTTCATACACCACGCCTAACACTATTCATGCTTCATATGGTTCATGTTTCGTGAGTCTTGTAGCACCGTACTCTCCGTCTTGCTGTGGACCTAGTTCTGTTAGCATTGATCTCACCGTTCATTCTCGTAGGACGATCGAAAAAAGCGGTGCATTATGTTACATATAGGAGTAGTTGATATCGCACAACATCATTTGTTATCGTCATATCTTACTACACTAGCAACAAGATTGTGTAGTAATCTTGACGTATGAACCACTTTGCACATGCCTAGTAGTAGGAGCACTGTGTATGTTCAAGTGGTTGTCAGTGTTCGCACTCCTTCGTCGTAAGAGTGGAAACGCGTGTTGTAATCATTTTTCTTCGTAAAAACAGTGGACACGCTCTACCATGCGGATCCTCCTCCAGCCATGCAATCAATTACTCACGACGCCCGACGTGTGGGACAGCCAGCACCTGGGTCCACCAGCCATGCACTAAATTACTCTGTAGTAGAGTGACGGTAGACTACCCCGATCGAACCGCCGCAGTAATGCCCAATGAGCCGTCAAATCACAAAACCCCCTCCTTTCCAACAATAAGTTGAACGGACGAAGCAACCATCATTTCACTCTTCTCTCTCAGCTTCCTCGCTTGAAGAAAACCCCACTCGCATTTGCTCCCTCATCTCGTTCCTCCATTCACTCTTCTCTCTCAGATTCCTCTCTTGGATGGACGCCGGAGCACCTGCCGACTTGATGTCTATGGCTCTAGCCAAAACCATCGACGCTCATGGTACGATGAAGTGCAAGCACCCCACGAGACTACATGAGACAAGCTCAAAGGCATGCATACTGTCCAAGCCCCTCTCCGGGATCCCTCATTAAGCAAGTCCAGGTAATGTCTCTTGTTGACGATCTTTTCTCGATCTTGATCGTGTTTTTCATCTAACACGCATGACTACTAATCTGGTAGTACAACTTTCTGGGTGATCTTGCATGTGAATTTAGTGTGCCAAATGACGGTTCTAAATTCCTCTTTTGACCAAAACATGCAAGAGGTTGACACAGATTTCTTACAGATTACTTTCAACTACTCCCTCTGTCCCAAATTTCTTGTCTTAGATTTGTCTAGATACAGATGTATCTAATACTAAATGTGACTTCATACATCCGTATCTAGACAAATCTAAGACAAGAATTTTGGGATTTGAGGGAGTACTTTATGAATTTATCAATGCTACCTTTTAAGAGGGTATATTTGCCTCAGTAACTTGTGTTATGGATATTGCATGTAATCCCTATGCTCTAGTGTCTATGTTCACTCATTTATGTGCGTATATGTAGTCATATATGGAGTATAATATCGAAAATCATCTTATATTTCTGAATGGAGGTAGTAATAAAATATGGTTTCTGTTTTTTATTAGAACCTGGTCCGCGGTGGAGATGAAGTTCTCAAAGTCATGCTGTGTGAACTGGAAGACCTGATGATGAGTTCTACTGCTGAACTATCCAGCTGTTGTGTCCTTGTCGCCACGTCCCTGAACTAGTGTTTTCCTGTAGCATTGTTGTCAGGCGTGTTCTCGAGGGCTGTACTTGACCACAACAATTTCTGGCTGTGCCTTCGATTCTGAAGGGTGTGGTTCTTGTAAAGCTTCCCAAAAAATCTGATGCGGCCTGTCTTCATCATCATATTTATGAGTGGAAAGACCACTCTGTTAGGTTCTCCAAGGTTGACAAGATGGTGATGGTGCATGTAGACATCTCACAAGTCAAGTCCGTGGTCTAGTCGGGTTATCTTGAGGATTCATCCCGTAGGTCGGTGGCAAGAAATAGTCTGCAGAGTTTAGTTAGTGCAACTTTGCTTGTGCGTAGTAAGTACTATTGTTCAAGACTTGATTTGTGTTTGTGAACCCTGTATTGTTTATTAGTACTGCCGCTTTTGGTTTGTGGTCAGTCCTGAGAACGGTCTATGTTAATGTTTGTCCACTCAATTCAGTCTGTATATTTTGAAGTATCTAGATCACATTTTTTGTGAGGACGGTTTATCAATTATGGTTACACTCCAATATCTGTATGCATTGCAGGGTTTATCGCACCCACCAGGATTTCCAGTCCCATGGATGTTCGGTCCATACGATTTGTCACGACCTTTGGACTGTCATGCTTGTGGGAGTAGGCGGGGCCCCTGCATGCCACCAATGAAGTTGGACGATCAATCTTACATTTAGTACTTCAACATAGTGATTTCTGGTAAGGATTCACTCTTGTCACATCAAGTAAATCTTATTGATTCTTTGTCTAAATCTTATTGATTTAATGTCATGTTTTCTTTCTTTTCCTGCAATTTTGCGATGCAGGTTTTGCCATGTGACATTCATCGGAGGATAAACCGTTTGGTTTTGCTCTATGATGGCTATTTTTGCAGGTTTCACTTCTTATGTCGTGTCGATGCTTGAAGGCCTTTGTCCATCACTTATATTATCGAAAAAATTGGATCACCGTTTATGCGTGTACAAGCTGAATCCCTATGATGAACTGCAGTTTGGTTTAACAAAAACGCCACAATTAGTCCTTCTCGCGTTTAAAGGAAATGAAGAAAAAAATTGGATCATAGTCACGGATCCTAGTCAAGTTAGAAAGCTGATCATAGCGGATCGGAACCACGATCGCCGCTCTTCGCAAGATCGAGCACCGGCGATTTCTCTACTTGACGATGGCAACTTCCGGTCTGATCCGGTGAGGATTGGGCACCGACCGCGTCGGTGATCGGTCTGATCTACCGGGAGGATCGGACATCGACACGGCACTGCTTTCGACACCCGCACCAGCTCTACAAGGAGCACCATCTCCGGCAAAGAAGCGGCTGCCGCACTGCACCAATACTTGCACTTGCATCTGCTCCGCCCGTGGAGTTGCACCGCAATGTGATCGGGCTGCAGTTTGCACTTCATATACCAAAGTCCTTACAAAAACCGACATGTCCACCTTCTTGGTAAGCATTGGCCGCCCAAGTGCTTCGTTCTTTTTTCTTTCCATGTTGTTTCACATGATTCACTGTGTTGATCTAAATGTTTGGGTATTGATGTCTACTACACAACCTTCTTCTTGTAGACGTTGTTGGGCCTGCAAGTGCACAGGTTTGTAGGACAGTAGCAAATTTCCCTCAAGTGGATGACCTAAGGTTTATCAATCCGTGGGAGGCGTAGGATGAAGATGGTCTCTCTCAACCAACCTGCAACCAAATAACAAAGAGTCTCTTGTGTCCCCAACACACCCAATACAATGGTAAATTGTATAGGTGCACTAGTTCGGCGAAGAGATGGTGATACAAGTGCAATATGGATGGTAGATAAAGGTATTTGTAATCTGAAAATATAAAAACAGCAAGGTAACAAGTGGTAAAAGTGGCGTAAGCGGTATTGCAATGATAGGAAACAAGGCCTAGGGTTCATACTATCACTAGTGCAAGTTCTCTCAACAATAATAACATAGTTGGATCACATAACTATCCCTCAACATGCAAAAAAGAGTCACTCCAAAGCCACTAATAGCGGAGAATAAACGTAGAGATTATGGTAGGGTATGAAACCACCTCAAAGTTATTCTTTCCAATCAATCCGTTGGGCTATTCCTGTAAGTGTCACAAACAGCCCTAGAGTTCAGTACTAGAGTAACACCTTAAGACACAAATAAACCAAAACCCTAATGTCACCTAGATACACCATTGTCACCTCAAGTATCCGTGGGCATGATTATACGATATGCATCACACAATCTCAGATCCATCCAACCAACATAAAAGTACTTCAAAGAGTGCCCCAAAGTTTCTACTAGAGAGTCAAGAACGTGTGCCAACCCCTATGCATAGGTTCATGGGCGGAACCATAAGTTGGTCACCAAAACATACATCAAGTGGCACATGATATCCCATTGTCACCCACAGATAAACACGGCAAGACATACATCAAGTGTTCTCATAAAAGACTCAATCCGATAAGATAACTTCAAAGGGGAAACTCAATTCATCACAAGAGAGTAGAGGGGGAGAAACATCATAAGATCCAACTATAATAGCAAAGCTTGGGATACATCAAAATCGTGCCATAGAGGGAACACGAGAGAGAACATGAGAGAGAGAGAGATCAAAAACATAGCTACTGGTACATACCCTCAGCCCCGAGGGTGAACTACTCCCTGCTCGTCATGGATAGCTCCGGGATGATGAAGATGGCCACGGTGATGGGTTCCCCTCCGGTAGAGTCCGAACAGGGTCCCGATTGGTTTTTGGTGGCTCTGGAGGTTTTGCGGCGGCGGAACTCCTGATATAATCTCTGTTCTAGAATTTTTAGGATACGTGGGTATATATGGGTGAAAGGAGTACGTCGGTGGACCGAAGGGGGGGCCACGAGGCCGGGGGAGCGCCCCAGGGGGGTGGGCGCGCCCTCGTGAGCACCTCCCTTCTTTCCTGACGTGCACTCCAAGTCCATCGGTGGATTTCCTTCCAAAAATAACTTCTCAGTAGTTGATTTCGTTCCGTTTTGACTCCGTCTGGTATTCCTTTTCCTCGAAAATCTTTGAAATAGGCATAAAAGCAAAATCTGGGCTGGGCCTCCGGTTAATAGGTTAGTCCCAAAAATAATATAAAAGTGGATAATGAAGCCCAATATTACCTAAAATAGTAGATAATATAGCATGGAGCAATCAAAAATTATAGATATGTTGGAGACGTATCAAGCATCCCCAAGCTTAATTCCTGCTCGTCCTCGAGTAGGTAAATGATAAAAAGATAATTTTTGATGCGGAGTGCTACTTGGCATACTTTTAATGTAATTCTCCTTAATTGTGATATGAATATTCAGATCCGAAAGATTCAAGACAAAAGTTCATATTGACATAAAAATAATAATACTTCAAGCATACTAATCAAAGTAATCATGTCTTCTCAAAATAGCGTGGCAAAAGAAAGTTCATCCCTACAAAATCATATAGTTAGGCTATGCTTCATTTTCGTCACAAAAGATGTTCCCAACTTCTATACCCCCGATGACAAGCCAAGCAATAGTTTCATACTTAAATAATCTCAAACTTTTTCAACCTTCACGCAATACATGAGCCTGAGCCATGGATATAACACCATGGGTGGAATAGAATATGATGATGGGGATTGTGTGGAGAAGACAAAAAAAATAGGAAGTCTCACATTGACGAGGATAATCAACGGGATATGGAGATGCCCATCAATTGATGTCAACATGAGGAGTAGGGATTGCCATGCAACGGATGCACTAGAGCTATGAATGCTCAACAAAAGAAAACTAGTGGGTGTGCATCCAACTTGCTTGCTCATGAAGACCTAGGGCATTTTGAGGAAGCCCATCGTAGGAATATACAAGCCAAGTTCTATAATGAAAAATTCCCACTAGTATGAAAAAGACAACTTATGAGACTCACTATATGAAAAACATGGTGCTACTTTGAAGCACAATATATGAGACTCACTACATGAAGAACAAGGTGCTACTTTGAAGCACAAGTGTGGAAAAAGAGATAGTAGCATTGCCCTTTTTATTTATTTTCTTTTTTGGGCCTTTCTTTTTTGGCCTTTCTCTTTTTTGGGGCAATTCTCTAATAATGATGATCATCACACTTCTATTGATTACAACATAAGGATTACAACTCAAACTAGAACAAGATATGACTCTATATGAATGCCTCCGGTGTGCAGGATGGTGCAATGAATCAAGAGTGACATGTATGAAAAATAATGCATGGTGGCTTTGCCACAAATACGATGATGTCAACTACATGATCATGCAATGGCAATATGACAAAAGTAAAGTATGTCATGATGATGATGAGCGAAGCGGTTGGAAAGTTGCATGGCAATATATCTCGAATGGCTATGGAAATGCCATAATAGGTAGGTATGGTGGCTGTTTTGAGGAAGATATAAGGAGTTTTATGTGTGACAGAGCATATCATATCACGGGGTTTGGATGCACTTGCGAAGTTTGCACCAACTCTCAAGGTGAGAAAGGGCAATGCATGGTACCAAGAGGCTAGCAAAGGCGGAAAGGTAAAAGTGCGTATAATCCATGGACTCAACATTAGTCAAAAGAACTCCTATACTTATTGCAAAAATTTAGAAGTCATCAAAAATCAAGTACTACGCGCATGCTCCTAGGGGGATAGATTGGTAGGAAAAGACCATCGCTCGTCCCCGACCGCCACTCATAAGGATGCACAAGCCAGGTATACTTCATGTTTCAAATTTGTTACACAACTTTAACCATACATGCATGCTACGGGACTTGCAAACTTCAATACAAGCATTCTTTAAATTCACAATCACCCAACTAGCATGACTTTAATATCACTACCTCCATATCTCTAAACAATTATCAAGTATCAAACTTCTCTTAGTATTCAACACACTCATAAGAATTCTTACAAATCTTGTATTCTTAGCATATAATGATTATTTAAGAAAAATACAATGCTATTTAAGACTCTCACAATAATATAAGTGAAGCATGAGAGTTCATCTATTTCTTCAAAATAAAACTACCACCATGCTCTAAAAGATATAAGTGAAGCACTAGAGCAAATGACAAACTACTCCGAAAGGTATAAGTGAAGATCAATGAGTAATCGAATAATTATACAACTATGTGAAGACTCTCCCATTTAATAATTTCAGATCTTGGTACTTTATTCAAACAGCAAGCAAAGCTAAAGAAAATAACATTGCAAGGATAGCACAACTCATGCGAAGAAGCAAAAACTTAGGCTCAACCGATACTAACCGATAGTTGTTGAAGAAGAAAGGTGGGATGCCTACCGGGGCATCCCCAAGCATAGATGCTTGAGACTTCTTGAAATATTATCTTGGGGTGCCTTGGGCATCCCCAAGCTTGAAATTTTGTGTCTCCTTAATTCTTCTCATATCATGGTTTCTCTTTTTCTCAAAAAGCTTCATCCATACCAAACTCAACAAGAACTCGTGAGATAGGTTAGTATAAACCAATGCAAAACCTTATCATTTTATACTGTAACAAATCACTAAAATTATTATTCAACATTGCATACTAAACGCCTCTGCATACTTAATACTCCTATCCTTAAATAGAATCATTAAACAAGCAAATAAGCAAACAATGCAAACATAACAGCAATCTGCCAAAGCAGTACAGTCTGTAAAGAATGGAAGAGTATCAATACTTCCCTAACTCCAAAAATTATGAAATAAAATTCCCACAGTATTAAATTTATCAGAGCTCATTATGCAAAAAGTTTCAACAATATATCATGCTCTGAAGTTTCTAGGGAATTTTTGCAACAGCAGTAAACTTTCTGTTTTCAAACAGCAACATGTATAGTAGCAAAATAAGCATGGCAAAGGCTATCCTTGACTTTTTTATTGAAACTAAAGATGAAAAACATTATGCTAAATAACAGGAAGAAAATACTAACAAGAGAAAATGACGCTCCAAGCAAAACACATATCATGTGGTGAATAAAAATATAGCTCCAAGTAAAGTTACCCGATGTGAACGAAGACGAAAGAGGGGATGCCTTCCGGGGCATCCCTAAGCTTAGGCTCTTGGTTATCCTTGAATATTACCTTGGGGTTCCTTGGGCATACCCAATCTTAGGCTCTTACCCCTCCTTATTCCATAGTCCATCGAATGTTTACCCAAAACTTGAAAACTTCACAACACAAAACTTAACAGAAAACTCGTGAGCTCCGTTAGCGAAACAAAACACCACTTCAAGGTACTGTAGTGAAATCATTATTTATTTATATTGGTGTTAAACCTACTGTATTCCAACTTCTCTATGATTTATAAACTATTTTACTAGCCATAGATTCATCAAAATAAGCAAGCAACACAATGAAAACAGAATCTGTCAAAAACAGAACAGTCTGTAGTAATCTGTAATTAACGCAAACTTTTGGAACTCAAAAAATTCTAAAATAAATTTGTGGACCTGAGGAATTTGTCTAGTAATCATCTTCAAAAAGAATAAACGAAATAGCACTCTCCAGTAAAAAGTTCTAGCTAATCTCGTGAGCGCTAAAGTTTCTGTTTTTTACAGCATGATCATAAAGACTTTACCCAAGTCTTCCCAAAGGTTCTACTTGGCACAAACACTAATTAAAACATAAAACCACATCTAACCAGAAGTTAGATGGATTATTTATTCCTAAACAGAGCCAAAAATGAAGAAACTAAAATAAAATTGGGTTGCCTCCCAACAAGCGCTATCGTTTAACGCCCCTAGCTAGGCATGATGATGGTAATGATGCTCACATAGAAGATAAGAATTTGAAACATAAAGAGAGCATCATGAAGAATATGACTAGCACATTTAAGTCTAACCCACTTTGTATGCATAGGGATTTTGTGAGCAAATAACTTATGGGAACAATAATCAACAAGCATAGGAAGACAAAACAAGCATAACTTCAACAATTTAAGCACATAGAGAGGAAACTTGATATTATTGCAATTCCTACAAGCATATGTTCCTTCCTCATAATAATTTTTAGTACCATCATGAATGAATTCAACAATATAACCAGAACCTAAAGCATTCTTTTCATGATCTACAAGCATAGAAAATTTACTACTCTCCACATAAGCAAAATTCTTCTCATTCGGAATATTGGGAGTAAACTCAACAAAATAACTATCATGTGATTGAAAATTAAGATCAAGATGACAAGTTTCATGGTTATCATTATTCTTTAAAGCATACGTGTCATCACAATAATCATCATAGATAGGAGGCATGCTTTCATCATAGTAAATTTTCTCATCAAAGCTTGGGGGACAAAAAATATCATCTTCATCAAACATAGCTTCCCCAAGCTTGTGGCTTTGCATATCATTAGCATCATGGATATTCAAGGAATTCATACTAACAACATTGCAATCATGCTCATCATTCACATATTTTATGCCAAGCATTCTATGTAATTCTTCTTCTAGCACTTTGGCACAATTTTCCTTCCCATCATTCTCACGAAAGATATTAAAAAAGGCAAGCGTATGAGACAAACTTAACTCCATTTTTTGTAGTTTTCTTTTATAAACTAGACTAGTGCTAAAACAAGAAACAAAAAGATTCGATTGCAAGATCTAAAGATATACCTTCACTTACCTAGCCTCCAGCGACAGCAGCGAGAAAAAGAGCTTGATGTCTACTACACAACCTTCTTCTTGTAGAGCGTTGTTGGGCCTGCAAGTGCACAGGTTTGTAGGACAGTAGCAAATTTACCTCAAGTGGATGACCTAAGGTTTATCAATGCATGGGAGGCGTGGGATGAAGATGGTCTCTCTCAAGCAACCCTGCAACCAAATAACAAAGAGTCTCTTGTGTCCCCAACACACCCAATACAATGGTAAATTGTATAGGTGCACTAGTTCGGCAAAAAAGATGGTGATACAAGTGCAATATGGATGGTAGATAAAGGTATTTGTAATCTGAAAATATAACAATAGCAAGGTAACAAGTGGTAAAAGTGAGCGTAAACGGTATTGTAATGATAGGAAACAAGGCCTAGGGTTCATACTTTCACTAGTGCAAGTTCTCTCAACAATAATAACATAGTTGGATCACATAACTATCCCTCAACATGCAACAAAGAGTCACTCCAAAGCCACTAATAGCGGAGAACAAATGTAGAGATTATGGTAGGGTACGAAACCACCTCAAAGTTATTCTTTCCAATCAATCCGTTGGGCTATTCCTATAAGTGTCACAAACAGCCCTAGAGTTCGTACTAGAATAACACCTTAAGACACAAATCAACCAAAACCCTAATGTCACCTAGATATTCCATTGTCATCTCAAGTATCCGTGGGCATGATTATACGATATGCATCACACAATCTCAGATCCATCCAACCAACATAAAAGTACTTCAAAGAGTGCCCCAAAGTTTCTCACCGAGAGTCAAGAACGTGTGCCAACCCCTATGCATAGGTTCATGGCGGAACCCATAAGTTAAATCACCAAAACATACATCAAGTGGCACATGATATCCCATTGTCACCACAGGATAAACACGGCAAGACATACATCAAGTGTTCTCATAAAAGACTCAATCGATAAGATAACTTCAAGGGAAACTCAATTCATCACAAGAGAGTAGAGGGGAGAAACATAATAAGATCCAACTATAATAGCAAAGCTTGGGATACATCAAGATCGTGCCATAGAGGGAACACGAGAGAGAACACGAGAGAGAGATCAAAAACATAGCTACTGGTACATACCCCCAGCCCCGAGGGTGAACTACTCCTTCCTCGTCATGGATATCGCGGGGATGATGAAGATGGCCACCGGTGATGGGTTCCCCCTACGGCGAGAATGCGAAACAGGTCCCGATTGGTTTTCGTGGCTCTACGGAGGTTTTGGCGGTAGAGCTCGATCTAATCTCTGTTCTAGAAGTTTTAGGATACATGGGTATATACGGGTGAAAGAATGCGTCGGTGGACGAAGGGGGGGGCCTGGCGAGGGTGGCACGCCCCCACCTTAAATGATAACCTCCCTTATTTCCTGACGTGCACTCCAAGTCCATCGGGTGGCTTTCCTTCCAAAAATAACTTCTCCAGTTGATTTCGTTCCGTTTTGACTCCGTCTGGTATGCCTTTTCCTCGAAATCTTTGAAATAGGCATAAAACAACAAATGCGAACATTTGGGCCTCCGGTTAATAGGTTAGTCCCAAAAATAATATAAAAGTGGATAATAAAGCCCAATATTATCTAAAACAGTAGATAATATAGCATGGAGCAATCAAAAATTATAGATACGTTGGAGACGTATCAGGTATGTCTTCTTGTTTGCAAACAGAAAATTCCTAGAGCAACGAGGGAGTCGTTTCGACAATCTACAGGCCATCATGACCAAGTTTCTCTTACCATGCGTGACCTTGGTGTGAATGAACCTGCTCAATATACCGTAAGTACAAAGGATGGTGGCATGATGATTGATGCTAAAGGATGGTCAAGGTTCAAATCTAAATCATATCTTGCGGTAGGGGATGATGTCGAATCGAACTTTCTCGGCAAGGAGAGCTGGTCCAAATCAACTTTGAAATTCTTGATGGACGCAATTTGCGAACTGATCTATCCTCCGAGAGATTTTGAGGTAATAATCTGGCATGGTGAAACAAGTGTCACGTGTGTATAAGTAGTACGACAGTATTATTTATCACATGGTATATCGTTGATAGAATTCCAACTCTGATTCTTTGGTTAGGAGCATTGCTCGATTTCATTCCAACAATTTGTCGTGCTTTATTCAATTTTGTGTATTCGCCTTATGCGACAACATCTAAAACCAGCGCCCGTGCCGATCGCTTGCAATATGAAAAGCTGAGGTAGAACACATGGGCCCCCAAACATGCGGGGTCGGCTCATGCCCAAAGTCAAGAACCGTGAGCCTATCTGAGTATTATATTCTCAGCTGAACCCCCAACAAAAAGTTGAACCCCCATAATGCCCGTGCATTGTAGAGGAGTATATTTCTCTGCAAGGTGAGCCTGTGATATAAAAGATTTGTATATTTCTTTACAGAGGGAGTATCTCTCTGTCAAAAATATATTTATGTGTAACTAGTTACTCCTGTCTTTCTACTTCCTTTACATTTGATATGTGGGGCAACCGAACGGGTCCACGTGCCATATGCACAAATTAGAGTGCACAACTTCACGGTAGACACACCCGGTCGTGGCGCTTGTGATAATGCACAATGAGCCGTCAAATCACAAACCCCCCCTTTCCGGCTTTAGCGATAATTTGGATGGACGAAGCGGCAATATTTCACTGGGCACGAATCCCCTTCTCCCTTATGCGCTTCTTGAGAAAACCCCTCTTGGCGATTGCATAAGGTTTTCTCATGGAGAACCAAGTCTGAATTCTTCATCCATCCCGATAAATCCAAGTCCCTTGGTCGCAGGTAATCCTAGGATGGCAGCCGCCATTGTTGATGCATTTTCTTCCCTCGAATCTAGTGTGTTTCATTTGCGATTGCCCAAAGTGCGAGTACCCTACTGAGGTTTAGCCCTCGGCGAGATGCCACACTTGTTCCTTCTCATCCTAACATAACATTTTGAAACACGCATGAGTATGTTCCTAGAATCCTCTTTTCTATCCGGGAGGGTGGGGTTTTTTTAACATCTTTGTGTTCTCATATTATTTTTCCTGCAGTGTATTATTTGCTCTGCCAGAACACATGTACTCAAGATGGTCGGCCTTGCCATAACTGAATACACTAGTTTAATAGTCATAGTGAAGACAAGCCATGGATATAAGTTCCGAGTTGGGTTCATGAACCAAGAAGATCGCTGCTTTTTTTATGGCCGAAATTGGATAAACTTTCTCAAGTGTTACGGACTGAAAGTTGGCGCATTTAATGTTGATGGAAATAAGCGAACCTAGTCTCATCTTCACTAGATCTTCCACCCGACGGCGTCGTTCCAATTGTTCATCCATGTTAGTTTTGTATCTGGTTCTTGCTTGTTGCCTCGATTACTTCTTAATCCACCTATTATGTCTAACTAATCACAATTTAACTTTAGAAGTAGCAGCGAATCTCTCACGAAGATGCTACTTCTAACTAATATTCTTATAATTGGTGGCACGTGTAGGTTTTTTCAGAGTTAAGCGATCTGCTCATTTGTTTCTCTGTAATAACTCACCATTTGTTACTAATGGCACTTTGAAGTTGGTGGATCGACATCCACAAGTTCCTACACTTTATTGATCGTCTTGAGGTCCTTGTGGGGCGTTTCAATGGTGGAACGCCACGTGGGATATGTGTGCCTTCTTGCTGCACTTTCGTTGAACAGGTCCAAGCGTATTAGAAACTTATGGCACAAGCTGTTTTACATTATATATGTTGTTCATAAACTATTGCTTATACACAGTTTACAGCTGTGATCTTCTTGAAACAGAAACTGCCCAGTTCTATTGTTCCTATACAGATGCATGACCATGGTCGGGTCAGACTTGCGCTTAGTCACAACATGATGTTTATGTCGACCTACTCAATTCCCCTTGGAGGTGAAAAGATACTTATTCATGGGTGGTCTCAAATAATGAAGGCATGTCCATCTTGGAGAATAGGACAGAAGATTATGTTCATGCTTTTCCATGGCTCTAAAGCGAATAACCTGTTTATTGACCACCCATGTTTCGAATAGGCCGCCCTCTCGCGTTGTCAACATGGTCAACGAACAACAGGAATCGGCAGAAATGCGTGAGAGGATGGCGGTAGGGGCCCACCATGTCGATATGGAAAATAAAATGCTTCCTCCTAGTGTTTTCACGACATCCGGGACCCACGACATTGTGAGCGCATATAGTCAATAGACAAGAGAAACGGCACAAGATCGGTGACACACAGGGACGTAGCTACTCGAGTAGTATTTTTTTTGTTTGGTATTGTTGAGGCGGGCAGGGTTTGAGCTGGCTGTGGCCCGTCTAGCCGAGGCTTATATTTTATGTTCACCATGTGACCAGCCCAGCTATTTTTTTTCTTTGTGAAAATGAGCCCAAAGATATTTTTTCGAAGAATACCCAATCCAGGCCTACTTATTTTTCATACGATGTCTTTTAGCGCTTTCAAGGCCTTTGCAAATCTTGAAAGTAATATGAAATGGGTTGTAAATATAAAACAGATGACAAATTGGCAATTACTTTATAATTTCTGAATTTTTCACATTTTCAGATTCCTATTTCCTTTGGGCATTAACCTAATTTAAATATATCTTCAAAGTACTTTAAATCTGGCTCAAACATTTCGTATTATTAAAATAGTTTGGAACCCACGAAATATGCAAAATTGGCCTGGCCAACCAAAAAAACCAACGCAATAAATTACATAAGAAGTTGCCATGAGCTATATATAAATTATTAAAAAAGAGGGAGTGGTCTACGACTTGTGGGCCTGTTTACTTGACGCCATTATGCAAGCTTTTTTAGTTATTATATACGTCCAACAAACAATTCTAGCAGAGCGTAACCGTTGGGTCTCAATCCAGCGGCCGTCGTCATTTCTTCAATCTCGATCTTCTTGCTCCGGCCCGTAATGCACGGCCTTGGACCGGAGACCGCCTTCTCCGCGCCTCCATTGGCGGCTGTCTTTGTGTGACCTCAGCGCCCCTACTACTCCCACCGCTGGCGGGGCATCCTCTACTCACCCACAACCCCTGTTATTCTGGCGACGGCAGCCTCACACCTTGACCGAACCGGTGAACCCTATTACTCCTCTCGCTGGCGGGCTTCCAACTGCTTTTCGTCTTCCCGGCTCGCGTCGTTCCCTTCCTAGGCCTGCGCCGCCGTCCACCGCCGTGGTGCTCTCGGCGTGGCGTGGTCAATGTGGTCAACGACCGACTTCCATCGGAGAGAAATCAGACGTGGAGAGGGCGGCAATTTGGGTCCACGACAGCCGCAAGGAAGTGCCTCCTTATTACGTGGAAAATAATTATTCCTCCACCTGACAGCAGGGACCCACCGGATGGGCCACCAGTATTTCGCTAGCTGGGACCCACCTTGGTGGGAGGCTGACTTGTGGGCCTACTAAGTTGGCAGGGGGACGGAGGCCTTTGTCAACTTTAGTCAATATATGAACGATTCTAGCTCCAAAGACTGCATCGATTTCCATCCATAGGTCAGAGTGCTTCTTCAACCTCTGGTCTTCTTTCTCCATACGCCAAAGGCTTGGCCGGAGTCGTGCCGCCTGCTCACTGCCGCCCGTGGCTTTGTGGTGCCCTTGGAGGCCTCACCGCCCCTACTACTCCCACACTGGCGAGGCCATCCCTCTATGCACCCACACCCTCGTTATTCCTCGGCTGACGCAGCCTCACACCGCATTTTAACGAGCAGTGAACCCTCATACTCCTCTACGGCGTGGGCATCCTTGCCGCATCTTCCCGGCTCGCGTCGTCCCCTTCCTAGGCCTCGTTGTCGTCCCACCGCCTGGTGCTCTCGGCGCGGCGTGGTCAGCCTTGATCAAGGAATGGCTTCCATCCGACGTGGATCATGCGTGGAGAGGTGACGGCTGGGTCCACACCATGTAAGGAAGTTCCTCCTTATTATGCGGAAAATAATTATTCCTCCACCTAACGTGAGGACCCACCGGACGGACCACCGTATTTTGTGAAAAAACGTTTCCCTGACTGCTGGGACCCACCGGCTACATCTTTGCACGCATAAGGAAGTGCGTCCCAAAAACGATTCGCCCCGACTCTGGGACCCACTACTACATCTTCGCATGCAAGGAAGTGCGTCCAAAAAAAGCGATTAGCCCCACAGTGCTGGGACCCACCAGCTACATCTTCGCACGCAAGGAAGTGCGTCGGGCAAAAAACAAAGCGATTCCCCGAGCTGGGACCCAGCAGCTACACCTTCGCACGCAAGGAAGTGCGTATGGAGAAAAAACAAAACAATTAGCCCCCCTGACTGCTGGGACCCACCAGCTACATCTTCGCAGGCAAGGAAGTGCACGGCGATCGGGACCCACCTAGTCGAGCGTCACGTGGCGTTGTCATTCAGTCGCGAACATGTATGCGTACATATATCTTTGGTGGATGTAGAGGCGCCGCACGTGTCGTAGTAGAGGCGCATACATGTCGTAGTAGAGGCGCCGCACGTAGCATGTACTGCGTCGCATACAGCAGCCGGGGTGCAAGAAAGAAAATACGGCCACGCATCGCATACCGGCGGGGTCTCGAATGCCTACTTTCGGCGCGCGCTCGTCGGCCAGGGCTCGTGTACATGGCTGGGTCGGAACGGAGAAATGGCATCGTCGTCGTGTTCACGGGGAGGCAACGGAATGCGTCGTGTTCATGGGGAGGCAACGGAATGCGTCATGTTCATGGGAGGCAACGGAATGCGTCGTGTTCATCGGGAGGCAACGGAACGCGTGGGAGCCAACCGGCTGGGTCGGAACGGAATGCGTGGTCGTGTTCATCCGGAGGGCTTGGACGGAATAGGCGATGGAAACGAGGCCTGGCGTACCGTAGAATGGAGGAAACGGCCTTGTGTTCGACCTGCCATGTTCAAACCGGATCCTATTCATCGGGAGGGGTCTGGCGTACCGCAAAACGGAGGAAACGGACCTCCCGCGGTCGAAACGGGGGTCCTGTTGATCGGGAGGGGTGTGGCGTACCGCAAAACGGACGAAACGGACCTCCTACAATCGAAACGGGGGTCCTGTTGATCGGGAGGGGTGTGGCGTACCGCAAAACGGACGAAACGGACCTCCTACGGTCGAAACGGGGGTCCTGTTGATCGGGAGGGGTGTGGCGTACCGCAAAACGGGACTCCACAGGATACTGTTCATCTCCACCATCGACCTCGTCCAGCCTCCATGGGCTACCGTCGACCTCCTCCAGCCTCCACGGGCTCCTGTTCATCCAGCCTCCACCAGGCGCTACTCCACCGGCTACTGTTCTACCACCCCTCCACCATCTACTGTTCATCCAGCCCTCCACACCACGGGGTCCTGTTCTACCACCCCTCCATGGGCACCCCTCCACCGTCTACTGTTCAGCCAGCCCGCCACCACACCACGGGTCCTGTTCATCCAGAGGCAACGCCACCGCTCCTTTATTCATCCAAACCCCCCCGCAACGCCATCGCTCATCCCAGAGGCAAGATCGATCGACTTGATTAGCGGCGAGAGCGAAGCGAATCGCCGATCGGGTTGATTAACAGCCATCGATCGATCGCTTGGGTTCGATAACTTCGTAGCTGCGGTGCAATCGCCGGGTTGATTAGAGCCCAATGCCTCGCTTCGGGTTCAGTTAGAGCCAACGCCGCACACACGCCACAGCGTCGTGTACGAGAGAAACACGCATCGCTCGGCCCCGACCTCCCACCGTAACAGGAACTTCGCCAAATTTTCCTCGCCTCGCTTCTACCATGGTTTTTTCCGTCATGGACGGCCCAAAGAATGTCATGCAGCTGCGCGCCACGGCCCGGCCGAGGACTTAAAAGCCCATTTTCTGTCATGATTTTTTGTCATAGAAGTAGGAGCCCACCACATCTATGATGATACCGGGTTTGGTCACAATTATCGTCATAGAAGTGTCATATGTATGACAGAAAAAAATTTCATTCGACCCAAAATGTCACAGATGTGTCTTTTTTTTGTAGTAATGTAGGCAGGCAGGTAGCTAAGGTGGCGCTGTGGTAAAGTCTTCATGAAGATCTGCATGCCGCCACACAGGCACTTGCTGAGTTGGCCTGGAAGCTGCATGTTGCCACGCAGTGCCTCGCCTCAGCCTGGTTGGGTTACTGGCAGCTGCAACGGGCGGTGGAAACTTGGTGGTGCGGCCTAGAAGTGGCCTATTTGGCCGGGCGCCTTTTGGTGAGGGCCTTGCTTTGGGTGGCCCGACAAGGGCCTCGGGCCAGTATGTTCTGTCTCCCGGCAAGGGTCTTGCTTGGGGTCTCAGGAGTTCCCTCGGCAAGGATCTTGCCGTGGATCGTTGTCTTTAATCCTCATCCGATCTTGAATATTCCTTGTCTTCACAAAGATCTCGTGATGCCACCATGGAGGTGCCTCCCGAGCCCTGGCCCAACGTGGTTGATGGTGTTGGAGACCGTGGGTTCAAGGGTGGTGCGCTCCGCTGGTGTTGGACGAGCCGCCCCGGCAAGGGCCTTACCAGGGCCGCGGAGGCTGCCCCGGCAAGTGTCTTTCTGGGGGAACCTGCTTCGTCCCTCTGCTGTTTTGTGGTCTCGGCCTTGGCGTTGCTCTGGCTGCCTTGGGCTTCGGTTTCACCTCGGTTCACCTCCCCTATTCTGCTTGGTGTGGCCGTGGGCGCGGCTCCGACTGTCCGTGCACAGGTAAAGGGGTACAAAGGTGCGCGCCTTCTTTTGTACACTGACATTAGACCCCGGGCCTGGGCTACACATAAGCGCGACACGTTGTTAGGCCAGGCCCAATACGGTGCGCGGTCAAGAGGGGCGGTTTTTACCGCGGTAAAACTTTTCGCGCACTGCGCCTCCCACGTGGAGGGTCGTGCGTGACGTGGGGGTCATGCGTCGGGCGGTTTCCGCACGCGTGCGTCACATCGCAGTAACGAGGCCGCTCGCGCCTTCCCCGTAAAAAGAGGGAGGCGTTGAGGCGCGGCTCATTTACTGGATGGACTCGGGTCGCAATCTTTATATGCCACGCCTCCCACGATGGGCGAGGCAGTCGCCTCGGCTGTCCTTTCGACCCTGACATGCTTTCCACGCGTGCTTCATGCAGGTGTCGGGTTGTGGTGGCGGGAAACCGGGCCGTCGCTGATTGGGGCAGCGGGTTGGTCCTGATTCCCTGCGCCTCCGCTGGCTGGATTGGCTGAGCGGGGCGGCTGGGTCTCGACCCCGCCTCTTTATAAAGAGGGGGAGAGAGAGGGCGCCACCCCACATTCTTCAGTATCCATCCCCCTTCATCTTTGCTTCTTTCTTCCATCTGCCATGGCGAGAGGAGTTTCTGGGCCCTCGACGGTGGCAGCGAGGGTTGCTGCTCGTCAGCGCGTCCCTCCCTCCCTCGATCCCGTGGCGGCGGAGCCAGCCACAAGAGGAAGGGGGAGGGGGCCTGGTCGAGGTCGCCGTGGCGGTTGGGGGAGAGGGGCACGAGGTGGCGCGGCAGCCGTGCCTCTGCTAGCGGTGCCTCCCGCGATGGAGGGTCACGTCGGGGACCGGCCCCGCGAGTTCTTCATCAGGCTGCGCCGGCCACCGCGTCGTCGTCTCCGTCTCCCCACCCCCTTTGCAGCGGAGATGGAGCTCGATCCGCCCCAGACCCGCAGGTTGCACATGAGGGGATGCGGGACCGGCGGTACGCGAGTCGACGTTGACTTCCCTGCTCCTCACGTCATGTATCTCCGTCGCGGGTGGAAGACGTTTGCTCGCATCCGTAGCCTGACGGTGGGGCTCGTCCTCTACTTCAAATTAATGGAGGGCGGCCTGCTCTCTGTCAAGGTCTTTGGAGATCTTGGGACTCGCCTGAAGTGCTGCGTGGAGAGCTCTCCCGACGATGAAGACTCTTCCTCGGCGGGAGGAGCGAGGAGGATCTGACAGCAGACAAGGGAGTCGGCGGCAGGTGCCGACTCGACTTCAATCGATCACGCCGCGCCGCCTCCCTCGGTCACGGCCGCCGAGGGCCATCTCGCCAAGCTCTCCTTCGGGTGTTCCTCGCCTCCTTGGGCGGCTGGGCGAGGGAGGGCCGGAGAAGGCGAAAAGGCAGGTGGCAGCCGTTAACACGAGTACGCGCACCGACGCCTTTCGTCCAGACATTGGCGAGCCACCGCCTCTTCTTCAGCCTTTCGCCTTTCGCACCTCGCCTAGGCGCTCTTTTTGCCCTCCAGCTGTCCTGTTCCATCTTCTGAGGAGAGGGAGAAGAAATCGATTACGGGCATCTCATCTCTTTTTTAGTCTGTAAGCCTTTGGGCCTTGTTAAATTTAAAGCTTGTAATCCTCCTTGTTCATGTTTTTCTTTCCGTACTAACTGTACCTGTATGGGACGTTTTTAATGAAAAAGGGTGCTTGCCGGGTTCTTTGTGCGTGAGCGAGGCCCATGCCAAGGATGAATCCTTGTTATTTTCATAATAAATGTTATCGCCCGACAACAGGCCTTGCCATTTCTCTTCTAACCGACTGCTTCTCAAGGCTTTTATGAGGCAGGGGCGAAGTAGAGTTAAACTCCTCGTTCATCTCTTTGCCACCAACTACTACCAAATTCGACCCAGAAGTAACTCCTGCACAGGTGGAAAAAGGAGTACGGTGGTTTTAAGACATAAATGAGGCTTCACATGTCCCAGTTCCATACGGAAATGTACAGTAGGGGGATGGAAAACTTATCTGAATCCGCAGCCCCCGGCAACCTTGGCTCGCCGTGGTTGGATCCTTACATCTTCAGCACCCGGCAGCCTTGCCTTCCTGGCCTGAAAGGCGTCAATTCATTCTCCCTTTCCCTAGTGGCTCAGCAGAAGTGCCCTGCGAACCAAAGAAAACAGAAAAGACGCACACCCGACCTCTAGGCTAGGGGTTAGTCACCGCTAAGCACTATCAACCTTAACCAAGGAAGAGACTCAACCTAGCATGCATGCTAAAACTTAGGGCGCCAGCGCTTCGTTTATTTATGCTCAGGGTCTCATACCGGCTTTGTCAGAGGGTTACGTGCCTTGGCCGGCAAAGCTTGTACAAAAGGTGGCTTGCCGGGGCCCAACAAGCCGCATACTTATAAGGTAAAACTTGCGAAGATGCTTTCGATGTTCCAGGAATTACTCCTTTGGGACAGCATCTTGATCTCCAGTGACTGCGCCGCCCGGTGACTCGTATACCCGATAAGGGCCTTCCCACTTCAAGGCCAACTTGTTGGTATTCTTGGCCGACTGAACACGCCGAAGAACAAGGTCGCCTTCCTCAATGCTTCGGGCATGAACCTTGCGGCTATGGTAGCGGCGCAAGGCTTGCTGGTAGCGTGCTGCTCTCACAGATGCCCGAAGAAGATCTTCCTCAAGGAGCGTTGCATCATCTTGCCACAACTGCTCTTGCTCAAGCTCATCATAAGCGAGCACTCGAGGTGACCCGTATATGAGTTCCATGGGGAGAACTACCTCTGCCCCATATACTAGGGCAAAGGGTGTCTGACCAGTGGCTCGACTTGGCGTCGTCCTGATCGACCAAAGAACCACCGGCAGCTCATCAATCCAGCGCCTTCCGCTCTTGTGTAGCCTGTCAAAGGTCTTCGTTCTCAGGCCTCGCAACACTTCAGCATTCGCCCTCTCCGCTTGGCCGTTGCTCCGGGGGTGTGCCACGGAAGCAAAACAGACCTTGTTGCCGAGTTCATGAACGTACTGCATGAAGGTGTGGCTTGTGAACTGCATGCCATTGTCGGTGATAATTCCGCTTGGCACATCGAAGCGGCAGACCAGTCCCTTGAAGAACTTGACGGCTGACTGTTCTGTCACTTTTCTCACTGCTTCCACTTCCGGCCACTTCGTGAACTTGTCGATTGCAACGTACAAGTACTCAAAGCCCCCGACAACACGGGGGAAGGGGCCCAGTATATCGAGCCCCCAGACCGAGAATGGCCAGGAGAGAGGGATTGTTTGAAGGGCTTGAGCTGGTTGATGAAGCTTCTTTGAATGGAACTGACACGCTTCACACTTGGTTACTAGTGTCGTCGCATACTGGAGGGGGGTGGGCCAGAAGAAACCTTGCCGGTACGCCTTGCCGGCAAGGGCCCTCGACCCTATGTGGGAGACACATATGCCTCCATGTATCTCCGCCAACAGCTCTAGTCCTTCCTCCCGGGGGATGCACTTCAATTTCACACCGTTCGGCCTTCTCCCTGCATGTGACATCATCGCATTTAACCGGTACAAGGCAGACCGGCGGGCTACTTTTTCCGCTTCTTCCTGCTCCTCAGGAAGCTCCCCTATTTGGAGGAATCGGACGGTATGTTGCGCCCATGCCGGAGCCTGGGGCTCGACGGCAAGGACCATAGGCATCTCTTCTGCCATGGGAGCGGCCGTCTCCACGGCCAGGGCTTGACACCCTGCCGTAACCAGTTGCTCTTTGGCAAGCTCAGTGTGCACGGCAGTATCCTTGCCGGCAGACCCAGGGGGCTCGGCAGGAAAGTACTTGCCGGGAACTGATTTCCTCCGCTTGTTCTGCCCCGTTGACGGTTCGACGGATGGCTGAGATAAGCGGAGCAAAAAGGTACCTGGTTCCACAGGTAGCTTGAATGGAGCATGCTTCGACAGGTAATCGGCGATGTCGTTCTCCGCTCGGGGTACGTGCTCTGCTTGGATACCGTCAAAGCGCTCCTCCAGCTTCCTCACTTCATCTACGTAGGCCTCCATCAATGGGCTCTGGTAATCCTTGTTGACTTGTCTGACGACCAGCTGCGAGTCACCCCTGACGATGAGCTTCTTCACCCCGAGGTCTGCCGCGATCCTGAGACCGGCAATCAGCCCCTGATACTCAGTAGTGTTGTTTGTGGACATCTCCCTGGGGAAGTGCATCTGGATCACATACTTGAGGTGCTCTCCAGTGGGCGCGACAAGTAGCACACCGGCACCGGCGCCTTGCAGCGAGAAAGCCCCATCAAAGTACATGATCCAGTCGCGGTCTGCTTCCTTGCCGGGGAGAGCGGTCTCCTGAATTTCTTCTGGCTGGGCGTTGAGGTCCATTCTGCAATGAACTCCACCAAGACTCGCCTCCTGGATTGTCGAGGTACTTTCAAACTTCAACCCAAAGCTCGAAACCTGGGGCCCATTCCACAATCCTTCCGGCCGCATCTGGTTATGCAAGATCCGCTGGTAACGGGAGGCGGGTGACGACAGCAGGATCTCATGGGCTTGGAAGTAATGACGCAGCTTCCTCGAGGCCATAAGGAGGCGAAGAGCAATTTCGCACACCGAGTATTTCGACCTAGCCCCCTCTGCAAGAGGGAGTCGACAAAGTAAACCGAAAGTGTTGTATCATCTTTTTTCTTACACACGACCGCACTTTTCGATCAAGGCTGAGCACCGCCTTTGGTGGCATCAGACTCTGCCCGGTTCCTCGCCTTGCCGGCACCAGACCCTGCCGGGGGAAACTTTGGCTTGCCATCCGCTGGTTCCGTCGTGCCGCCATCGCCTCCTCGTCGACCTCCCTCTCTCAAGGCCACTGTATAAGGCCGACCACTTGATTCGTCGCCGCCAGAATCTGAAGAAGAACGGCTCTTGTGGTTTAGGCGCAACCAGTATTGGCATGGAGGAAAGGTATTTCTTCAGATCCTGCAACGCTGCCTCGGCTTCTGGGGTCTACTCCATTGGTCCTGCCTTCTTCAAGATTTTTAAAAAAGGAAGGGCGCGCTCGGCGGACTTGGAGATGGATCGACTCATGGCGGCGACGCAACCGGTGAGCCGACACACATCCTTGATCCACTTGGGTGCCTCAATCTGCTCAATAGCCTTGATTTTGTCTGGGTTTGCCTCGATCCCGCGTTGCCACACAAAGAATCCGAGAAGCTTGCCGGACTGAAAGCCGAAGACACACTTCTCAGGGTTCAGCTTAAGGTTGATCTTGCACAGGTTGGCAAATGTCTCTTCTAGATCTTGCACAAGAGTTGCCCTGTCCTTCGTTTTGACTACTATGTCATCCATGTATGCTTCCATATTTCTATGGAGCTGGGGTTCAAAACCAATTTGGACTGCTCTTGCAAACGTCGAGCCAACACTCTTCAACCTGAAAGGCGTCCGTAAAAAGCAATACGTACTACATGGGGTGATGAATGTTGTCTTCTCTTCATCCTCTCTTGTCATGAAGATTTGGTGGTATCCCGAGTTGGCGTCAAGGAATGACAACAGATCACACCCGGCCCTGGATTCAACAATCTGGTCGATGCGCGGCAACGGGAAGGGGTCCTTAGGACACGCCTTGTTGATATATGTGTAGTCAATACACAGCCTACACTTCCCATTTGCCTTGCGCACCACTACCTGATTGGCCAACCACGTCGGGTGGAGCACTCCTCTCACCAAACCCGCTGCTTCCAACTTCCTCGATCTCCTCTCAGGATGAACTCCCCGCCTCTCCAGGCCTACTTTCCGACCTTCTACTTGACGGGCGCGCATGATGAGGGCAGACATACACGTGGTGCTCAATCACCTCCAGGAACACCGGGGATGTCGGATGCTTGCCATGCAAACACGTCGACATTCGCCCGCAGGAAGGTGACGAGCACGCCTTCCTATTTGCTGTCAAGTGTGGAGCCTATGGTGAAGGCCCCTCCCGTGCCATCCTCCCTAACGGACACCTTCTTGGTCTGGCGGCGGCTCGGCTCTGGATTTCTTGCTCTTGCCAGTAGAGCTCTCTGGCACGTCCTCGACGGTAGCACAACACTCCAAGGAGGTGTGCTTGCCGGAGTGGGTGCGAGAGGTCTTGCCGGGCTTCTTCTTCCCTCCCGGGCCTTCAGCGGCAGGAGCAAGTGCCTTGAGGGCAGCTGCTGCAACTGCTTCCCAGTAGAGTTGGTCGGCGCAAATCAGCGCGTCCTTCTTATCGGAGGGGACAGAGATGATGGTCAATGTTCCGGGCATCTTTAGCATGTTGTAGGCATAGTGTGATGCCGCCATGAACTTGGCTAGTGCCGGGCGGCCGAGGATCCCGTTGTGGGGCAAAGGGATCTCAGCCACGTCGAAGACGATCCTCTCCGTCCTGTAGTTCAACTCTCCTCCAAACGTCACGGGCAGTGTGACCTTCCCCTTCGGCTGGCTCCTCCCTGGATTGACCCCTTGAAAGTACTCGTTTCCTCGAGGTCTCCATAAGGTATTTGCAGCCTTTTGATCACAACGGGCGAGATCAAGTTCAGGCCGGCCCCGCCACAACCAACATCTTGTTCACCTTGAGGTTGCGTATCATTCTTGAGACCAACAATGGCAAACACCCGACCGCGGTTGCCAGCGGTCGAGGTGGTCCTCGGCGTCAAAGATGAGGGGCGTGCTGGACCACTTCAGCGGCTTCTAAGCGTCGAACGATGGCTCCACTACTGTAATCTCAAGCGCTCACTGCTTGAGCTGGCGATGAGAAGTATGAAGCGAGGCGCCACCATCGACGCACATGGCCTCCGTAGCCTTCTGGAACTCTTGCTCACCGGACTCGTCGTGATCATCGTCTTCTTGCTTCTTTTCACGGCCTCGGGCGGGCCTCTCTTGCTGGTTGTCCTTGCCGGGGTGACTTCCTTGGCCGCCATGCTTCTTGCCAGATCCCTCGGCACCGTCCTGACCTTTCTCCTTGTCCTGCCTCTCATACTCGGCCTTTTTCTTTTCAGCAAGCAGCTCAACTTGCCGCAGTTCTGGAGGTCGTGGCCCTTGGTTTGGTGGATCTTGCAAGATTTCTTGCTAGAGCCCCTCGGCTTGTCGGCCATCGCTAAGGCCCGCAGCGGCGCACCCGCAATCTCCTCGCTGGGCCGTGCTTTGACCTTCTTGGCAGCGCCGGTGTCGTCAGATCCTTCAACGGCAAGTACGGCCTTGCCCTTTTGCGCTTTCGCTGCGACGTCGGCCCTTCTTCATCGGGCGGCGCCCTTGCTCGGTGGAAGTCGGTTTCGCGCTGCGTCTTCACGGGTACTTCCTTCCCTCTTCAGCTTGGGCGCATCTATCGACGTAACGTGAGAGTTCAGCCACATCCTTAACCTTGGTCATCGCTAGCTCTTCACAAGCATCTTGCGGTTGCGCATGTTCTGATGCGGTGGAACGCTGCGATCACCCGATGGCGGGATGAACGTCGGGATGTTGTAATCGCAATCTTACCGAACTCTCCGGATGTACTTGTGTAGGGTTTCCCCTTCCTTCGGGGATGATGTGAAGATCGCTGGTTCGCCATGGCGAGCTTCATGGCCTCCTGTGAAGGCGCCAAGCGAACTCATGGCACGATCCGACCAAGAAGAAATGGAATCACGGCAAGTGCATCAACCAAGACATAACATTGGGCTTCGGTGCCAGCCAGGAAATAATTGGCAAGCACCTTGTCGCCGTCAGAAGCTCCGCAGACTGCATCGCGATGGTGTAGATGCTTTGAGGAACCTTCGGATGGATGGGTCTTGCCGGTGTACTTCTCGCCGACGTCGGGCTTGAACATGCGGTGGGACAGCGACTAGAACTGTCGTAGCTCGCGGGTAAAGGCCGGGCAGCCCACCTCGTAAGGTAGGCCGCCGGAGCCCCCCGGTGCTGGGTGGTCCATAGTGGGTCCCGCCCGCTTGTCCGACTGGTGGCGTGTATCACGCCGGCGCTCAATAGTGGTTCGAGCATCTTTGTTAGCTCGTTCTCGAAGAACTTGGTGCTGGTCGCAGTGGGTCCGCGGGTCGGATGACGCTATTGAGATGTTATCACAAGCGTCGTCACGATGGGCAGATGCCCACGGTGGCTGGCGAGGAGGAGGAGAGTGCACCATGGCCGCAGCTCCCCCGGTCCTCCCAGCGCTAGCACGTGGTGGATCGGTGGAGCGCCGGCCCGAGGGTCCCGCCGGTCGCGGATCATCTTTGTTGGCGACGGCGACGAGGCTCCGGATGGTGGCCCTCCACTCATCAAGCTTCTCCGCAGCAGGAGGGAAGTCGAGGAGCAGCTGCGCACGCACCAAAGCTTCTGCTGGCGTGGGTGGCAGCGACAGCGGCGTGGACCGTGGCGCGCTTCGACTTCTAAGCACGTTAGAAGGAGCTCCATCACGACCCAATGACTGCGCGCCATTTTTGCCAGCACTTCGGCGGGCATGCTGAACTCCTTCGTCCCGCTGAACGACGCCTGAGGTTTTCCCACGGCGGTGCCTGTGGTCACCGGGCGAGGTGGCCTTACTCATCACAAGACACCATGGGAAGAAGCGCTGTAGTGGTCGCCGCGTGGCGTTTTGAGGTTGCCGCGCGCCCGTGGGTGGCACAACGACACTTCGGAGGGCCTCAAGCGCGCTCGCTGGGGCCCAACCCCATCTTTAGACTTGTGGTAAAGTGCCCCGCCGCCAGCGGCGAACGGCGCCCCGCCGCTTTCGCTGAAAGCTCGACTCGCTCGATGTTGGTGCTCCGCATCATGGCTCGTGGTTCTCGTGTCTGCATGACCGGCCGGGCCGCCGCTTGTATCAACGGGCATGGGCTGCTCCGCCCTCGACATAGCCGATGGCCGCGTCTGCCTTCTTTCTTGGGAGCCATGGCGATGAAGAAATGCTAGGCTAACTACTAGACCAGATTCTCACAATTGCTCCCCCACCCGGCGCGCCAAAGATGTCGATTGGCAACGACACCTATGGGATCAAAAGAATCCCTAATACGGGTTAAGCCGGGCGCAGGGTTGCAAGAAGAGCAGGATTAGTAATCAAAGACAAGGATTGTTACCTGTGTTCGGGCCGCGAGGATGCGTGAAACCCTAGTCCTGCTTTGGTGGATGTATTGAGTGTTCTTGAGCCTTCCAACTAGCTACTGGCTGGATCGATCAAAGAGCCGAATCCTTACGCAAAGACGCCATGGGCCTCCTTTTATAGTCGAAAGGCTGCCACGGTGCCACACAAGGTGGAGGTGGAAAGGCGTCTGAAGTCTACTGAGCTTATCGCTTCAGGACATGTGACAAGATGCATTTAATGCATCGCTTAGGTGTCCCCTTGCTTTCTTGGGGATGGGAACAAGGCCCGTCCCGTCCGTCGCCGCTCCTCCTTGCTTCGACACACGCCCTGGCCATCGATTAATGCGGCGCCATGTAGGTAGGCAGACAGCTGAGGTGGCTCGGTGGTAAAGTCTTCACAAAGATCTGCATGCCGCCACGCAGGCACTTGCTGAGTTGGCCTAGAAGCTGCATGTTGCCACGCAGGTGCCTTCCCAACTGGTTGGGCTGGCAGCTGCATGTGAACGGCCGCGGAGACTTGGCTGGTGCAGGCCTGGAAGTGGCCCTGCTGGTGCCCTTGGTGAGGGCCTTGCCGGGTGGCCGGGCAAGGGCCTCGCCGTGGCGTGCTGTCATCCCCGGCAAGGGTCTTGCCGGGGGTCTTGTGGCTCCCCTCGGCAAGGATCTTTCCGAGGATCGTTGTCTTTCAATCCTCATCTGATCTTGAATATTCCTTGTCTTCACAAAGATATGCATGCCACCATGGAGGTGCCACCCGAGCCCTGGACCAACGTGGTTGATGGTGTAGGAGACCGTGGGCTCAAGGGTGGTGCGCTCTGCTGGTGTTGGACGAGCCGCCCTGGCAAGGGCCTTGCCGGGGCCGCGGAGGCTGCCCCAGAAAGGGTCTTGCCGGGGGAACCTGCTTCGTCCCTCTGCTCTTTTGTGGTCTCGGCCTTGGTGTTGCTCTGGTTGCCTTGGGCTTCAGTTTCACCTCGGTTCACCTCCCCTGTTTTGCTTGGTGTGGTCGTGGGCGCGGCTCCACCGTCTGCGTATGCCGATTAAAGGGGTACAAAGGCGTGCCCTTCTTTTTGCACACCGACATCGCCTCAGCGCCTCAATCAGATTCACAGCTGAGGGAGGCCTGGACTATAAGGGTCCTCAAGCGTCCCGGCCTGTTAGCCATGGGCCGACTGATGGGCTGTGAAGATACAAAGACCGAACACTGAACCCGTGTCTGGATGGGACTCTCCATGGCATGGAAGGCAAGCTTGGCGACCAAATATGTAGATTCCTTTCTTTGTAACCGACCTTGTGTAACCCTAGATCCTCCCGGTGTCTATATAAATCGGAGGACTTAGTCCAGAGGGGGGGATATATACATTACCATAGTCATACGGGCTAGGCCTCTAGGGTTTTAGCCATTACAATCTCGTGGTACATCAACTCTTGTAATTCTCATATTCATCAAGATAAATCAAGCAGGAAGTAGGGTATTACCTCCATAGAGAGGGCCTGAACCTGGGTAAACATCGTGTCCCCTATCTCCTGTTACCATCGACCTTACACGCACAGTTCAGGACCCCCTACGCGAGATCCGCCGATTTTGACACTTCACTCAAATAATGCTCTGGTGCGTGATGGTCCTTGCCCTTGGGTGGACCCTTCGCCGCAACATCGATGGCCTTCATCTTCCCCTAGTATGTCTTGACACGAGCAAAGGCCATCCGTGCACCTTCAATGCACGCCGACTGCTTAACGGCATCGTTACGTGGCACCACATCAAGAAGTCATGCACTGCCGTCAAGTAGCTATTCGGAATAGGCTCAGTCGGCCACAGCTGGATTATGACGTTTTTCATGGCAGCGCCAGATATCCTATGAACCTCGGCCCATTGGGACATCTGTTCATTCAGCAGCATAGGGCGTTCTGATGCACCAAACTATGAGCAAAAAGCTTCTCTGTTGCATATCCCTCTTGTGCTTGGTAAAACTGCGCCGCATCGGAAGAGCTCTTCGGCAAGTCCAAAAACACGTCTGGAGAGCTCCACACTTGGTTAAGCCAAGCATAATTCGGATCGCTGAACTTATTCTGTAATAAAAAGGGCTTACAAGCCGCAATCTCCCCAGCTTGTCGGATCTCCTCATGGGCCGCTCTGGATTCGGAACGCGCTTCTTTCGCCTCTCGCAAGGCCTTGTCAAATTCAGCCGTCTTGGCTTTATTCTCCTTCTCAAGGAATTCACAGGTGGCTAGCGGCATTTTTTAGTTCGAAAAGTGCCATCGTATATTTTCTCCTCGCTCTTGGCGCCGAGCAGCCTGTTCTCGCCTTCAACTCGGCCGATGCCTTTTCGCAGTCATTACTAAATCGGGCCTGCTCCTTGGCCCGGGCTAGCTCCGCCCGAAGAATCTCAATGGCGGCGGCACCATCTGCAGCCATGCATATACCAGTATGCAATTTTCAATGTCACGCTTATATGATAAACACTTATGTGTAATGATTGCTCCAAATACATACCTTGCGACTCGTCAAGACGCCTATTTATTAACGCAATATCATCCCCTACCACATCAAGCTTCCGCTGCATCTCGGCAACTTCTGTAGTCCGGGAAGTCGTCAGGGGCGACACATCCTGTGTTCCAATTAACCAGATTATTCCTCGAAAGCATATTCTTGATCCTCGGATCGCCTCCCATGGGAAGCCAACCCGAGTCTCAGGGGCTACTACCTATACACAGGTGCATGTTGCAAATAAAGTATAGTTGAAAATATTCCATCACAAACCTCGAAGCCTGTTAGTAGGCTCATGAAGGCTTCATTCAATCCGCTCTTCGTGGATAGAATCCTCTCAACCACCGTACCCATCAAGGTACGATGTTCCTCCGAGACAGATGCCATTCGTAGCATATCCCTCAACATATCCAGCACCGCTGGGTCTTCGGAAGCCAATGCAGGAACACGACCATCCTTCGAAGGAACATGTTCACTCGTCTCCAGAATCACCGCTGGTTGAAAACCGGATAGTCCGGGGCCTTCATTGTTGGCCCCCGAATCCCGGATGATCGGAGGCTCACCTTCGGGTACTGCCTCCTTCGTCCCTCACACCGCTTGTCAATCAAGAAAAACCCTCCGAGACGACACTTTGGAGTCGTCCGCCTTATTGGGCGAGGAGGCCGGGTGAGGCGTCTCGCTTTCCATCATCTCTGGGAGAAGATCTCCCAAAGAAGAGGATCGCTCAGGAACACTCTACACCGAACTGTTAAGACACACGTGAATATTACGTGGTCACTGAGCAATCGTGAAAGGAACGAGATGTGATTAAAGCACCCCGGATTTACTTATTTACGATTTAGTCGAAGGTCTGTCCCTCATGATTTGAGCTGTTCGACGGCTGCCGCCTTTTCTAATCTCGAGCCACCCGACGATGGCATCTTGCTCCTCTTGGGAGTCAGTTCCTCCCAACCTTCGGTGGCGGCCCTTTTCTTCCTGTATGGAGAAGGGATGCTTGCCTCTCCTTTGCCTTTGTCTTCGGACGAAGAAATGTCGATTTCCCCGGACTCGGTGTCTAATATACCTGGAACGGCGTTATGCCTCGGTCTTCCCACTCTCCTCCTTGCCCTCCTCCGCCGGGCGCCGATACGGTGCCGGTCCCAAAGATCCTTGTTAGCACGGGTCTCATCGAAGTCTTCGGAAGAGGGCCGACACCTAATCCGTTTCGCTTTCTTTATCCAGCCCTGAAAAGAGATGGCTTGCTTAGTGTCTTACCACAGGATACCTGATTATGAGGTGTTCGGCGGACGGGTACTTACCGTGGTGTCCGGGTGGTTACAATCAAGGCCGATGTCTTCGGTAGTATCCGGCCACTGCTTTCATTTCCCGAAGAATAATTTCCACATCCCTTTGTGCGTAGTGCCGAAGAAGTGTTGAAGTGTCCGCGGCTCTTCGGGATTAAACTCCCACATGCGGAGAGGTCGCCTCTGGAATGGCAAGGTCCGACGGTCCAGTATTACTTGAATAACGTTGATAAGATCAATGCCCCTCTCGAGGAGGCTCTTTATGTGGCTCTGAAGAGTCTGTACCTCATCATCAATTGATCCCCAGTCCAACCCCTTATTAAACCATGACGCAAGCTGGATCGGAGGGCTGGGTCAAAACGCAGGCGCGGCTGCCCTCTTGGAGCCACGGGGCTCGGTGATGTAGAACCACTCCCGTTGCCATAAGTCGAAGGACTCGGTGAAGGATCCTTTTAGCCAAAGAGCGCTATTAAGCTTGCTCATGGTGGCACCACCACACTCCGCTTGCTTCCCCCCTATCATCCGCGGCTTCACGTGGAAAGTCTTAAGCCACAAGCCGAAGTGTGGAGGGATTCGAAGGAAGGCCTCGCACGTAACGATAAACGCTGAGATAAGCAGAACAGAGTTCGGGGCCAAATCATGAAAATCCAGCCCGGATTAGAACATGAGCCCTCGAACAAAGGGATTAAGAGCAAAGCCTAACCCTCAGAGGAAGTGGGAGATGAACACGACCCTCTCGGGCCGGATCTGGGGTGGGGATAACTTTGCCTTCGGCAGGAGCCGATGGAGAATTTCTCGCAATGACATCTCGGCGCCCTAAGCTTTGCAATGTCCTCCTCTGTAACAGAAGAAAGCACCCACCGACCAGGAAGGCTGGATCCGGAGATGACTAGGGCTTGTAGTGGTTGAAACTTGGGTTTTAGAACTCTAGATAGCAAGGGCTGAGGAAGAAGCAAACGTGGAAGAGAAAGAGACGGGTGTGCACCCCTTTATAAAAGCCGTGAGTATCTAAATGCCTACTCCTGGGCCTTAAGGCTTGCCTATTTCCAAGGAGTTGTACCACAGAGACGGTTGGGTAACCCACGCCCATATTCATAAGAATCCCTTAATAAGGGGGACGCGATCTCAGCTTGGATAAGACGTGCCAATAAAGCCGCGCCTCGAAACCCGGGGCTAACAAAGGGTTTAAAGTAATGTCCCGACGGTGACGTAACGTCGTGCTATGAACAGTTGTTGGTGGATTGGATTTATAAATTATTATGCCCACTGTGGAAGTATACAAAACTTATGTTACAGGTCCGGACACGATCAATATGTCCCAAGACTATCTTGGAATTCGGAAGGAAGAACCCGCCTTGCAATGCCGAAGACACATCTATGCGCCGAATACTTGTCATTGAAGCCAGGTTCAGGGGCTACTGAGGGAGTCCTGGACTAAGGGGTCCTCGGGCGTCCGGCCTGTTAGCCATGGGCTGGACTGATGGGCTGTGAAGATACGAAGACCGTAGATTTCACCCGTACCCGGATGGGACTCTCCTTGGCGTGGAAGGCAAGCTTGGCGACCAAATACGTAGATTCCTTTCTTTGTAACCGACCTTGTGTAACCCTAGATCCTGCCGGTGTCTATATAAACCGGAGGACTTAGTTCGGAGGGGGGGATATATACATTACCATATTCATACGGGCTAGGCCTCTAGGGTTTTAGCCATTACGATCTTGTGGTAGATCAACTCTTGTAATTCTCATATTCATCAAGATCAATCAAGTAGGAAGTAGGGTATTACCTCCATAGAGAGGGCCCAAACCTAGGTAAACATCATGTCCCCTGTCTCCTGTTACCATCAACCTTAGACACACAGTTCAGGACCGCCTACCCGAGATCCGCCGGTTTTGACACCGACAACAGTTGTAGGTACCTCAGCGTTGGCCAGCGCCGTCACGACGTCCATAGCCTGACTAGACAAATCCGGCGTCTGACCGGGATCGGCTGCCACGACAGATGTCGTCTGCTCGACAACAACAGGTGGAGGGGGCTGCCGGTTACGGTACCGACCTCGACCACCATGAGGACCCCGGTATCCACCTCGCTGCCGGTAGTCAGGGCCAGATGCCCCCTCAGCAAAACCACCTAGAGGGCCGAGAAAAGGTCTCTCAGCAGAACCATCACTCTACCAAGCATATCCGCGGCCACCTCCTGTCGATGACGAACCACGGTGTTGGCCTTCCCCAAATGCATTGTGACCATCGTCCCCCCACTCTCCCCAGGGCGGTTCATTAGTCCCTCCAACAGCCGCGTTCTGATGCGGCGATGCATGCGAATGCGTCAGGCCAGGCAGTTTTTGCACTGGCCTCGCCATGTAATGAGGCGGCGGCGCAGCCCGAGGATGATTACCAATCGTGCCGACCTGGTTGGCAGGCGTAGTCGGCCTTGGACCTTGCGCTCCACCCCGCTTCAAGCAATCCCGCCGGTTTTCACGGCTGCCGGCACAGGTGCAAGAGGAGGCCCGCCGACCCGCCGCTGGCACCGGGCGCCTAGTCGCTGGTCGGCTAGGGACCAAGAGGCGGTTCCCGCTCGACCCGCAAGAATCGGCACCGTCGGCCGAGTACCGGTACTCTCAAGGTTGGCCTGGCGCTACCCGGCGACACTAACGGGAGCCGCGGCACCATGCCTAGAAGCAGTCGGCGGCGACGCAACCCCGCCACGGCCAACAGTGGTCACGGCCGAAGGAGGTTTCTTACCTGGCGCCCCCCCCCCCTCGCCCCGCGGCCAGCCACCGCAAGGAGGGATGGTATCCGTTTCGCACATCCAGAACCGCAGGAACGTAACCCGGCCTCCGGCGCCGACGAACCCTAGCAAGCGATGATTAAGCAAACGTAGATCGGTCGACCAAATCGCTGCATGTGTCGGTGTACGCGATATCTGTGGGTACCGGAATAGCCTGGGCCTCATACCCAGCTATCTCCGGCCCAGCAGCTTGTGTCCAAGAAATTTTCAGAACCGGCCCATCGCGGCCCAAGATGGATTTCAAACGCGCCTCCTGAGCCACCCTGAACCCGATCCCCGGGATCGCCGGCGTGACCGCCGCGGCCACCGTTGGCGCCGGTCCAGCCGCTTTTCGATGCACATTCTTCCTTTTCTTAACCGTAATCCATGACTCCGGACGAATCAAACCGAAGAGCGTTAGGTTCGGAAGACTTACCTTAGGTATGGGGCCCTTCCATGGCCTGATCACCGTCACTGCCGTCCTCCGATGAACTACGCGACGGACCATCTCCTTCTTCTCTCCCGCGTGAAATCCAACCCTAAGATCGTCGGGAGGCAATATCTTGTCGATCGTGGTGACCACTGCCGTCTTCGGGCTATAGCCGGAGTTAAAAATTCGCAGATGAGTTACATGCGTCGGCGGCATGACGACGGGAGGCCGCCGACGCATCCTCGCCACCGTAAGCATCGTCTTCATCGGAGTCGGCGAGCCAGACTGGCCTCCGACCCACTTGTCATACCTCAGGATGGGGCGCCGCCCATGGTCGCCACTCCGGTCGCCTCCGGAGTCGCCCTCTCCTCCCTCATACTGAGATCACCAACGCATTCCTGCATCTTTCAAATAATCATCCTTTCAGGACCAGTTCCTCCAGAAATCCGACATCAACCCATGATGGGTAATGGTTGCGCGAGTCCACGGAGGGCTCCACCCACGAAGGGTCCACAAAGAAGCAACCTTGTCTATCCCACCATTGCCATCGCTCATGAAGGACTTGCCTCACTCGGGTAGATCTTCACGAAGTAGGCGATCTCCTTGCCCTTACAAACTTCTTGGTTAAACTGCACAATCTTGTCAGAGGCTCCCAATCGACACCTAACCAATCTAGGAGACACCACTCTCCAAAAGGTAATAGATGTTGTGTTGATGACGAACTGCTTGCTCTTGTTCTTCAAATGATAGTCTCCCCAACACTCAACTCTCCCACACAGATTTGGATATGGTGGAAAGATAATTTGAGTGGAAAGCAACTTGGGAAGGCTAGGAATCAAGATTCTTGTGGTTGGATTGGAATATATTGATCTCAACACATGAGTAGGTGCGTCTCTCTCAAAAAATGTAGGCTGGAAGTGTAGGCACGTTCTGATGGCTCTCTCACATATGTAGAACGGGGTGGAGGGGTATATATAGCCTCCACACAAAATTCTAGTGGATTGTGCTATCTACTTTTACCATGCAATCTTCTGCTCTAGAGTATATGTTCTATATGTCATGCAATGTGGTGTTCAGTTAACTCTTTGGTTCAATTCTGCAAATGTGATGTTCAATTCTTCCGGGTGCAATTTTCCAAATTGTCAAGCATGCTTGGTTTGGTTAACTGTCCGATCTTCTATTAGGAGTATGTTATATTGTGGAATGTGGTGCTCAGTTAACGTTTGGTTCATTTGTTGTGGTGTTTAGTTAACTGGTTGGTTCAATTCTGCAATGCGATGTTCAATTGTTGTGGGTGCATTATGTTATTGTATACCATGTGAGAAATAAATCAAATTTGGCTGTACTAAATACAGGAGAAACAAATACAATTGCTATATTTCCAAGCTGTTAAGCATGATTGGTTTGGTTAACTGTCTGATTTTCTATTAGGAGTATGTTATATTGTGCAATGTGGTGCTCAGTTAACGTTTGGTTCATTTGTTGTGGTGTTTAGTTAAATGCTTGGTTAAATTCTGCAATGCGATGTTCAATTGTTGTGGCTGCATTCTGTTATTGTATACCATGTGAGAAATAAATCGAATTTGGTTGTACTAAATACATGAGAAACAAATAAAATTGCTATATTTCCAAGTTGTTAAGCATGCTTGGTTTGGTTAACTGTCTGATCTTCTATTAGGAGTATGTTATATTGTGAAATGTGGTGCTTTCGCTTAACGCTTGGTTCATTTGTCGTGGTGTTTAGTTAAATGCTTGGTTCAATTCTGCAATGCGATGTTCAATTGTTGTGGCTGCATTCTGTTATTGTATACCATGTGAGAAATAAATCGAATTTGGTTGTACTAAATACATGAGAAACAAATACAGTTGCTAGATTTCCAAGTTGTTAAGCATGCTTGGTTTGGTTAATTGTCTGATCTTCTATTACGAGTATGTTATATTGTGCAATGTGGTGCTCAATTAATGTTTGGTTCATTTGTTGTGGTGTTTAGTTAACTACTTGGTTCAATTCTGCAATGTGATGTTCAATTGTTGTGGCTGCATTCTGTTATTGTATACCATGTGAGGAATAAATCGAATTTGGCTGCACTTAATACATGAGAAATATATACAAGTGCTATATTTCCTAGTTCTTAATCATGCTTGGTTTGGATAAATGGGTTTTCCATGTGGCTTGAATTAATCTAATGAATCTGCAATGTGCTTATGTATCAGCAACATATCTTATGATAGCATGCGAACCCTTACATAACCTGATAACTAACTACCTTATATGTGTTGCAGGGAAACAATGGGAAGCACTGAGGTTTACAAGATGGTACTAACTATTATACCTCGCCTTTTTTTATTCCTTTGCCCCATTTCCAATATAGAGAAGATAATTATGCACATCCTTGTTTTCAGGCCTTTCCAAAGCAGTTCACTGATGATTACCTCTCAAACCACCTCTGTGGTCAGGAGGCAAGAAAAGATTTCATACAAGACCCACGGTTCAATATTGAAGTGTTCCAGAAGAGGTCGAAGGATGGACGGTCAATCATCCACAGGCACTGGCCTAAAGTTACAAAGACCTTCAACATGAATGAAGGCTCAATATTCGCTTCCGGCTCAAAGCAGCTTTTCCGATGAGATGCATCCGTCTATGTACCGCCTATGATGCTAATTTCGAAAGGTTCTAGATGTTGCATGTGAAACTTGGTGCTGGTGCAGTTGTGTAATGGGGTAGCTGAGTGCTGAAGCTATATCATGTTGTACTCAGATGTATTTCAATTATGAAATCCTGCTAAAAAAAAGAAATGAGATATATTATGTCCTTAATATGAATGTCAATTAGATTAGTAAATGGATTATTAATAATAGGGCAATTAGCCTGCTAATTGGGTTTTCCTATTGCAAACGGTTATTGAGAAAACACCATGGGCGATGACCTCAGGCAACGCACACAGCTTCTAGGAATAAACCGTGTTGGATCAATGAACAGTCACACACGACATTCTCTTGAAAACTGTTTGTGTTACGCCACCTTGCGCAAACATTTTCCTTGGAGTGACTGTGTGGGATGTATATACGAACGGAAACGTTTAGCGGTGTGGGGACCCCGACTTATAAGTCGTGATCACCGAATGCACGTGTATAGTGATCCCAGAGATCAATGCTCACTGAACACACAGAAGCTCAATAACAAGAGTCTGACATCCATACATACCGTCCTACACAAGTAGGACCATTATGGTCAAGTCTTGAGTATATCATCGCAGCGGAAACCTTCAAGACAACTTGGACACAAGCCATCCGCCTTAACCCTACAGGCATTCTGACTGGAAAGCGTCCTAGCTCGCATGTTCGTCACCAAGGTACTCTTCATTATATCCTGTTCTTTCATGCCTGGCCAATAAAATAACCCGTGGCAAGCCAATGAGTACTTTGAATGTACTCTCAAGCAACCCAAGAGTGATAACAGAATGATTATGCAAGGCTCTACTGCTAAATTGGCATTTTTGCAGAAAGCTAATTTTGCTCATGCAAGTATGATCAACATTTATCAAGGACATTGTCGGTGTCAAAACCGGCGGATCTCGGGTAGGGGGTCCCGAACTGTGCGTCTAGGCGGATGGTAACAGGAGACAAGGGACACGATGTTTTTACCCAGGTTTGGGCCCTCTCGATGGAGGTAAAACCCTACTCCTCGCTTGATTAATATTGATGATATGGGTAGTACAAGAGTAGATCTACCACGAGATCAGAGAGGCTAAACCCTAGAAGCTAGCCTATGGTATGATTGTTGTTGTTCTACGGACTAAAACCCTCTGGTTTATATAGACACCGGAGAGGGTTAGGGTTACGCAGAGTCGCTTACAAATGGGAGGAGATCTACATATCCGTATCGCCAAGCTTGCCTTCCACGCCAAGGAAAGTCCCATCCAGACACGGACGAAGTCTTCAATCTTGTATCTTCATAGTCCAGAGTCCGCCAAAGGTTATAGTCCGCCATCCGGACAACCCCTAATCCAGACTCCTTAGTTGCCTGAACCAGGCTTCAATGACGACGAGTCCGGCGCGCAGATTGTCTTCGGCATTGCAAGGGGGTTCCTCCTCCGAATACTTCATAGAAGATTTTGAACACAAAGATAGTGTCCGGCTCTACAAAATAAGTTCCACATACCACCGTAGAGAGAATAATATCTACAGAAATCCAATCTGCTGATGTATTCCGCAGCGTGACATCACACCACGGCCAAGCCTTTATTCGAATCGCTTTTATCGTCCCACCTCAAAGACGCTTAGCAAGGCGGTTTCCTTGGCACGTCTTGTCGAAGCAAAGATCGCGTCCCCTTATTCCGGGATTCTCATCAATACGGGCGTGGGTAACCCAACCGCGCCATTGATTACGGTGCTTGGGAGATAAGCGAGTTTTACCAGGCTGGTGGGGACGCATAGCTTCGTCTGCCCATATAAGGGGATAAGGATCCACCTTTTCACCTACGCCTTCTTCCTCCTCTGCTCATCCATTTCACAAGACTGAGCTCCAGCGCCCAAGTCCGCACTTCCCGCCTCAACCTTCTCCAGCCATGCCGGAGCGGGAGGCAGGTGGATGGCCTCCTCCGTCATAGAGGGGCACATCAAAAAGCTGAGGAAAGCCGGATACTTGTCCAATGACATCGCGCACCGGCTCCCCGACAAGGGGCAGCTCATCCCCACCCCCAGGCCCCATGAGAGGGTGGTGTTTCTCACCCATTTCCTCCGCGGACTAGGTTTCCCACTTCACCCATTTGTCCGGGGGTTCATGTTCTACTATGGCCTGGATTTCCACGATCTGGCCCCGAACTTCATCCTCAACATCTCGGCGTTCATCGTCAGGTGCAAGGCCTTTCCTCTGCATCCAGCCCCACTTCGCTTATGGCTGAAGACCTTCAATGTTCAGCCAAGGTAGTGGGCGTCGCCAAGCGGAGTGCGGAGGCGCCATGGTGGGCAAGATGCCCAACGTTATATGGCCCAAGGGCCTTCATGGAAACCATCAAAGGGTGGCAATCGGGTGGTTCTACATCACCGAGCCAGTGACCCTGAATGGGCAGCGCCCCCAATTCCAACTGGCATCCCCACACGGCTCACCTCCCGGAAAGAGAAGGGCCTGTAGTGGGGTAATCCGAGAGTCGACCGGACTCCAAACTTCAAGGCCCAACACCGTGGAAGAGAAGGTTAAACTTGTCAACGTAGTCCAGGTCATGCTCATCCGCTGG
This sequence comes from Aegilops bicornis, assembly GCA_021605145.1. Taxonomy (NCBI): domain Eukaryota; kingdom Viridiplantae; phylum Streptophyta; class Magnoliopsida; order Poales; family Poaceae; genus Aegilops; species Aegilops bicornis. Next base: position 263,096,193 of record CM038674.1, on the reverse strand, counting down.
ATCCTCCCGTGTCAACGATGGGCTTTCAGCTTGTGGGAGTTCGATCCGGCCAAGCACCAAACTCTGAGCGGGCTCTTCGACACAACATACGAAGATGCCTGGAAGGCGCTATTCAAAGGCGCCGAGGCTCCCGCATCCGCTACCGAGGATCGCGGATTCAGCCACAGCAAAGATCAAGCCAGCTGTAAGCTGTCTTACCTCTCTTACGGGATACCTGCTTTTCATAGTTTGACTCTATGCGGGATCTAAGCTCCTGCTCTTTGATAGGATCGGGCAGAAGAAGACCGGACCGATCGACCGTCCGCCGTTGCTCAAGGCCCAAAGCAGATGCCCGCCTCGCGTAGTTGCTAGTCCCGACACCTTACGTGGTGCCGGAGAAGAAGGCCAAGAAGAAAGCCACGGGAACTCGAAAGAGTTCCCGGCACTTGGTGGTGTCGGATTCATCGTCCGATGACTCCGAGGCGGACTCCTCCCACGAAAACGAGGAGGAGGAAAAAGAGGTCTCTCTCAAATGGGGGAGAGAAGAAAAGGAAGGCCGCCTAACCGGGGGGGGCCGGAGGGTCCAAGAAGGGAAGGACAATTCCAACGGAATACTCCACCAACGCTGACGATGGCGAAGAGGAGTGGCCACCCAGGGCCAAGCCCCTGGCAAAATCGTAAGTGTTCGGATACCAGAATAACTCATGGCGTTCCTCTATTGCACAACATCTTCAGACGCCGAATATAATCATGCAGTCCGCCCAAGGCCGGGCTCGACGCTTGCCGAGCGGGTTCGGGCTCGCCTGGATGTGAATAGCACTTCACTTCCGGCCGCCTCCTCCTCGCCCTACGGATGATGCCGGGTGGAGTCCCAAAAGGGTCCAAGCCAGAGGAGGTGGTCTCGAGGCGCCCCAAGGCGACCTCCCAGGACTCCAAAGCAAAGGGATAAAACCTCCGAAGGGCTCTAAGTCCGCCCCGGACCGACACCGCACCGGAACCTTCAAGGGTTCGAGTCCGCAAAGGCCCCCTAGCAAGAAGGGAAAGTTTACGACGCCGGTGACCTCCGGCCCAACCGGAGGCACTGGATAATCTTTGGAGGTGCTTAACGGCGCCTCCATCGACGCAGGAGCACCGCACTATTATGAGTGTGGTGATTCAGGAAGGTTCGATCCGCCAAGAGCGGGCTGACTGAAGCTTGTGCCAGCCTTCTAACAGGCTTTGAGGTATGTATTTAAGATATGTAAAAATATTACCGCATAGATAGTAGCCCCTAATGCTCAGTTTGGTGTTCGGAAAGAAAAGCTGAACTGAGGATCTAAGAGATATACGCAGGAGTCTAACATAAGTATGTCAATATGGGAATGCAGGTTGCACCGCTGACTCCGGCCAGACCGGGATCATGGAGGTCGATGCATCAAGCAGTAGCCTCGAGCGGTCCGAGAACGAGCTCGGCCTTGCCAAAAGCAGCTCGAGGACAAGGAAGGTAAGTAATACCTTATGTAAGTATATAAAAAGATGTGGTTGCAAAAATGACAGGTCCAACGTGAGTATTGCAGGGGCCACAACCGAGGTGGCGACTCGGCGAAGCGCCATCCAAGGCCGAAAACAATGCGGCCGTGGAGCGACCGAGCGAGAGAAGCAGGAGGCGCGGGTGGCGGAGGTGCAGCAAGAGCTCTGTGGCTCATGGAAAACACGAAGTTTGGAGCTTGACTCAAAGACTCGAGAGTCCGAGCTCGCCTCGGCCCTTGAGAGCGCCTAAATCTGCTAAGGCCGAAGCCCAAAAGCCCTCCAGTGAAATTGAGGCGATGAAGAAGATAGCGGCGGTAAGGCATTCTTTATGCAAAGCAAGCACGTGAAAGTGAATTACTTGTTACTTACCCGAGTCCGAGCTCTCCAGAGCATTCGCAGATCTTCCTCAAGCAGGTGTCCGACGCTGCCGCATTCTACCGAGCCGAGGAGGGGAGCTCGATGGGGAAGGTGTTCTGCTCTCAAGATAGTCGAGGCCGGACACCCGGTGCTTTTTGAGTGACCAAATTGAAGCAGCTGGTCGAGCTCCATAAGGTGGCCGAATAGGCCATGAAGGGTCTCGTAGTCCGGCTGTGGCCTGGGGAAGCCATGCCTGGGAGCTACTTCGGGCTGGTGAGGCGGCTAGTGGACGCCTATCCATGGATTGAAGTCATCAAGCGCCCAGATGCATCGAAGGTGCTCAGGGCCTTGCCCGTGCTAAAGTGCACTGGGGCAAGATGGACGCTGAGAAGCTTGTGACGGACGGACCACCGCCGGGCAAGGAGCATCGCAAGCCCGAGATGTATTATGAGGGCGTCCTGAAGGGTGCCCGACTTATAGCGGATGAATGCTCCAAAGATGTAATTTTTTAGTAAACTCGCATTTGTGATCCTCGTGACGCTGAAAACTTGTTCATATGCGCTAAGCAATGCTTTTGAATTGAAAATATTACCTTCTGTGCGGCCGTTTATTAAATTTGAGAGATGGCGAGTCATCGACTTCTGCCCCCATGCCACGAGTGCTGGGGTGTTCGGGATAAACTTGAGTGCTCTTTTTCCCATTCTTGGGTCCTTTGAGGGAGGCGCTCAACACAACGAACAAGGCAATCGGACTATAATGCTTGAACACTCTCACTTAGCCATGGAAATCTATAATTTCAAATTTCGGTGAAGCCCCTAGTATTCGAACACCGGAAGTTCGGGCGCTATTCACGCCTAGGCCGGACAAAGTCGGCTCGCCTAAGCTAAGATAAGTCTTTAGGGACCTCGAAACCTCTCGAACAATGGCGACTCAGCTCTCGCCCTATCATGACGGTCAGTTTTAGCTTTGTCCACCGAGGTGCTTAGCCCAGCTCAACCGAGCACAATCGCAGAGGTTCTCCTGGCTACCTTAGCCGATATAACGGAACGTAAGGTACCAAAACATGGGAGCCGGGCAAACCCAATTATTGACCCTGCATATGATTCGGAGCCGATGCATATAATGCTATAAGTTCGGGTGCCGTGACTTGTGAAAGTGTTCGGACTTATCACACCGTATTTTGGGGGTACTTAAGCCCTCGGTGTATTTGGCCGCACTAAAGTGTACGGGTGCAACATGTCACTAATGAACATATATAGATAAAAAAGGAATGCAATAATAGACAAAAGCTATGTATTGTTTATTCAAAAGGCTGTGGTAAAAGCGTAAGCGATACAAATAGTGCGATAAGCAAGAGATGGGACTATTTGACATGTCCCCCGTGGGCGAGCCATGGATGATATATGTGGAAACAAGTATACCGCTCGTTATAGATACCACCTAGACACTCGACGAGTCAGCTTTCTCGCTTCGCTGGTGCATCGTGTGTTCGGCGATTCTACTGCCGGACAGGCCTTCCGGAGAGCGGAGTCCTGAAAGTAAGAAAAAAGAATGACAGAGTCGGGAGCCCCTAGTGCGGTTGAGCCGCATTTTGGGCATGCCGTGGTCGTGCCCCTCCCCCAATGCCCATGGTATTTCCAGGGCGTAGTTATGTGCGCCAGAGTAATCGGTTTCGCAATTTAGCGAGGGCTGGGGTTAGCCGCATTGCCACGCTTGCTCGAATGTGCCAGCGGTCTTGTTGTAGGTTAATCCGGGCGCTTTGACGGTGTCCGGACGCTTAATAGCCGGATCGAGAATTGCCTTGAGAGGCTACTTTGTACCTCCACCGCGAGGGTCAGCCAGATGCTCCTCGGTTCGGAGAGAGCTGCTCGTGTTTCCATTGACCGTAATGACTCCTCGAGGGCCTCGCATCTTGAGCTTGAAGTATGCGAAAGTGCGGCACCGCATTGAACTTTGCAAATGTGGTTCGTCCGAGAAAAGGCGTGATAGCCATCGCGGAATGGGACTATGTCGAAGATTAACTCCTCGCTCGGAAATTATCCGGGGATCCAAGACCACCTCAAGTGTAATTGAGCTCTGTACAGCTTGGCCTCTACACCTGGTATGACGCCTTTAAAGATCTTTGTGGGTTTAATCCTTGAGGGATCTATGCCCATTTGTCGCACTATATCCTCGATAAAAGCAAGTTCAGGCTGCCGCCGGCCATTCATAAGGACTCTAATGAGGTGAAATCCACAATGATTGGGTCTAGAACCAATGCGGTGAATCGCCATGGCGGATGCTAGTGGGGTGGTCCCTTCGATCGAAAGTGATCGGGCAGGAGGACCAGGGTTGAACTTTGGGGCGACTGGCTCCAACGCATATACGTCCCTGAGTGCAAGCTTCCGCTCCCTTTTGGGGATGTGGGTTGCGTATATCATGTTCACCGTCCGGACTAGTGGGGGGAAGCCTCATCGCCCCTATTGTTCGGCGGCCGGGCCTCCTCGCCATCGCTATGCAGCCCCTTGTCTCTGCTTTTCTGCACTTAACTTGCTTGCTCGCTTGAACACCCAACAATCCTGTTGGTCAGTGATTGGCTGGTTTTCGGGTGTCATGTATCCGCACAAGCGATCGAGTATTCGTCCAAACCGGACGGGCCCGAGTATTTCTTTTAAATGGCTTTTTCCACGACCGATTAGAGCCTGAATCCGGCATTAACCGCCAGATCCTCAAAGATTGTCGCCGCACGCGGCGCTTGTGCTTGTTGCGATGCGACCTGCCATTGCTGTCCTTGGTATCCGAATTACTGTGGCTCTTGGTCATGTTATTACTATGAGCTAGCCAGTTGTCTTCTCCGCAAAAGCGGGTCATGAGTGTCGGAGGGCTGCCATGGATTTCGCTTTTCCTGTCCTAGGTGCCGGGCAAGCCACCGTCACAGATGTTATGTTTGAAGGCTGCAGGGCCTCTCTGATCCCGGACAATCGACTATTTGATTTTTCTTGGTTAGGAACCGTGGTCCGTAATTGCTGGCCGATTCCTCCGCTGCTGAATTATGTGGTTTAGGTCATCGGCGTTCGTGGCCGCATAAGTGCCCTAGAAATTGTCGAGGAATGCGGCTTCCGTGTCCTCCCAAAGAACCAATTGACTCACCGGCAAGCTGTTAAGCCAATGCCGAGCTGGTCCTTTAAGCTTGAGTGAGAGGTATTTGATGGCGTGTAGATCATCACCGGGGCCATGTGGATATGAAGGAGATAATCCTCGATCCATACCGCAGGATCTATTGTGCCATCGTATGATTCGATGTTTACGGGTTTGAAACCCTCGGGGATTTGATGATCCATTACTTCATCTGTGAAGCATAGTGGGTGTGCGGCGCCTCTGTACTGGGCTATATCACGACGTAGCTCAAATGAGCTTTCTCTACTGTGTTCGGACCAGCCGGATTTGCCATATCCGCATGACGGTTGCTAAATCGCATAATAGAGTCGGGGTGCCCACGCGATCCGTAGATCAGTCTTGTTTGCCTTGCCTTGTCCTCCAATATATCTCGCAGGTCTGGTGCATTTCCCCGTGCCTTCGTATTCTTTGAGCGACGCTGAGGTGCGGCACTAGTGGAGGGCCGAGAGACCTCTCTGTCACGGCCACGAGGTGGCCGGTCGGCCGCATCATGCACTGGTGATGTAGGTCTAGGTGCTTCCTCCTCTAATCGGGGTAGTAGCCTACGTTTTGGGTAGCTCTTGGAGGGTCGTTCGAGTTCGTACTCTTCGGCTGCAATGAATTGATTCCATCTGTCGGCTAGCAAGTCTTGGTCAGCTCTAAGGCTGTTCTTTTTTTTCTTGAGGCTGCTCACGGGCCATAAGCCTGTGTTTGAAACGCTCTTGTCCGACGGGATCCTCAGGCATGACAAATTCGTCGTCGTCGAGGCTTGCCTCGTCTTTGGAGGGAGGCATGTAATTATCGTCCTCTACCTCTCTGTCTGCCACTCTCTCATGAGGGCTGGCTTCTCCATCCTCCTGTGCTGAATCCTGCTGGAGGGGGTTGTCTTCGGCACTGTCCGGGGTGTTATTATCTCCCGTGCCGGAATCACAGTTTTTGTTTTGGCGGGATTTAGAGTGGCGCCGTTGACGTCGGCGCTTAGGTTGCTTCTTGGAGGGGTCATCCTCCGTTGTTCCATCTTCATTCCCTTCTTTTGGGGTGTCCACCATGTATATGTCATATGACGAGGTGGCCTTCGAGTGCCCTATAGGCGCTGGTTCTTGGTCGTCTCCTTCATCGGCGTCCATACCGTCGATGTCTTCGGAGTCGAAGTCGAGCATGTCGGTTAAATCATCGACAAAGGGCTACGTAAGTGGGTGGTGGGTGGCTTTGAATTTCTTCGTCGTCCACATCCCAACCTTGCTGACCATAGTCCGGCCAGGGCTCTCCTGATAGAGAGAGAGACTTTAGTGAATTCAGAATGTCGCTGAAGGGCGAGTGCTGAAAGATGTCCGCGGCAGTGAACTCCATGATCGGCGCCCAATCGGATTCGATTGGCAGGGGCGCGGAAGGTTCGGAGTCCGGAGAGGAGTCCGGCACCTTGGAGTCACAAGCTTCGCAAAGGACAAGGCTGGTGTTCAGCTCGATCGCCGTAGAGATTACAGCCCCCGAGGCGGTGTCCGGCCACCCGTCCTCGATTGGCGCAGTCGGCTCCGAACTAAGGGTCGGAGCGGACGTGGGTGCGGCCTCCAGGGCACTGTTCGGCGGCAGAGCTAGATCTTTCCCATCAGAATAAAGGCGGGCGACTCGCCGGTGGCTCGAACCCGTCCGAAGATCAAGTCTCCGCGATGTCACCGTGTAGTTCAAACTTCCAAATCTGACCTCGATGGCTGTGGGCATAGCTTTCGATCCGCTTCCAGATGGCTGTTTAATTGGCCCGGCAGCAAAGCCGCCGAATACAAAGATCTGTCCGGGAGAAAAGTCTCACCCTGGACCGCATCGTTGTTGATGATCGGAGGAGCCATCGGGCCTAAAGATGACGCATACAGAGGAACTCTCAATGAAAGCACCAATGTCGGTGTCAAACTGGGCGGATCTCGGGTAGGGGGTCCCGAACTATGCGCCTAGGGCGGATGGTAACAGGAGACAAGGGACACGATGTTTTTACCTGTGTTCGCCCTCTCGATGGAGGTAAAACCCTACTCCCCGCTTGATTAATATTGATGATATGGGTAGTACAAGAGTAGATCTACCACGAGATCAGAGAGGCTAAACCCTAGAAGCTAGCCTATGGTATGATTGTTGTTGTTCTACGGACTAAAACCCTCCGGTTTATATAGACACCGGAGAGGGTTAGGGTTACACAGAGTCGGTTACAAATGGGAGGAGATGTACATATCTGTATCACCAAGCTTGCCTTCCACGCCAAGGAAAGTACCATCCGGACACGGGACGAAGTCTTCAATCTTGTATCTTCATAGTCCAGGAGTCCGGCCAAAGGTTATAGTCCGGCCATCCGGACACCTCCTAATCCAGGACTCCCTCAGACATGAATGCGCCTGCAACAAGTATCAGGAGGTTACGGACATCAACATTGAAAAAGGGTTGTGAACAACTCATGCTCAAGCTCATCGTGACTTTCTCACGAATCACATCAACATATTTACCAAACCGTGTTGTTTGTCAGAAACATATGGACATAGTCTAAGCAGCACCACCCAACTGTCATTGACCGTGGACACGGCTATTCGAATAGTTTGACACTCTGCAGAGGTTGCACACTTAACCCACAAGATTCGGGAAGCTTTCGTGTCATCCATGACCCGCGGTACCTCAAGTACCCGGGGTAAGCGCCCGATCACTACCTTTCCCTAGCCGTGACTAACATAGAGTCCACTCGATTGGCAACAACCCCCGGCCCCACCGGTCATGTTTTAGTTCGAAGGGAGCCATGCTCCCATATCTATCACATAACGTGAGCACGGGTACTAACGATGTGTCCGGTGCCCCGTGAAAACATTCATGGCCACTCTATCCAAGCACCCACTCGCCCCGAGAGTGACAACGCCACCCTTCACTAGTAATGCGGGCATCCATGCTAGCATGAACTAGGTAATCAATAATGCCCCGTCCCATAAGGGGTAGTGTGATTGTACATGTTTGGTTGGGACGGTAGACAATCTTAAATCTAATCCATCTCTGTAAAAAACAACTTCATCAAGCCTCGGTACACTACTTCTCCACCAAGCAGTGACCTAGTTCATCATCATCTCCCAAGGGCACCCACTTGGGCTATTAGCATGTATGTCAAACCACACTAGTTTTTTTCCATGCATAACCCTGACCCATTTTGCATAGCCAACTACTATAGCATATTTCTACAACCCATCAACACAACTCTAAACAAGGATAGAATCATGAACAATGCAAGTATCAACGAGGTATGCAATGGAGGCAAGCCTAGCAAGGTTGCCATTCAAGATATCATGCATTCAACAATAACAGAAAGAAATGCTATTATGGTAAAAAAAAGGGTTCATCATGGTCAAAGAGCTGCTTGCCTGGTTCATCAGGGTCTTCAAATCTTCTGGTCCATCTCTGAGTATTTCGTCTACTTCGTCAACTAACGTCGAAAACAATCATAGTAAGCAACACACCCATTTAACCAGAGTGGTTCCATTCGAATTGGGTCATTGGATATTTTTGAACATTTCAATATGATGAAATCAAGAGATTTATGGATTTGCAAGAAGTGTACAGAAACTTTATTTTGAAAAATGAGCAGACACACCCATTTAACAAAGGATGAATTTAGAAGAATCTAGGATTTGGTTTCACTAGATTTGGAGTTCAAATGATTTTCCTATGAATTTGCAAAGTTTGGCAATATATGGAGAAATGGGCCAATATTTCCTGTGGCATATAAAGTATTGGGAGAAATGTTCAGAAACTAAGATTTGAACTTATAAGTATCTAATAATTTGGATCAAATTTGAGCTCTCTGTGATTTTCTAAAGTTTATCACAGAAATGGAAAAAATGGGTTTTGATAATTATTTGTGAAGAAAGAGTATCTGAAAAAATGTGCAAGTTGCACCATGTGATAGAGAATGAATTTATGAACTAGTAGAAATTTGAATCGTCAAGTTTGGAGTTAATTCAAATTGTTTATGGAATTTTGAAGTTCACTCAAAAAGAAAAAGACAAAGGATTTACCGCAATGGGCCGGATCTGGGCGGCGGCAGCGCGCACTGGGCGAGGTTTAGCGGCAGGGCGCCACTCGGTCGGCCCAGCGGCTCGGCCGCACGTGCATAGGGGTCACGTCGGAGGCGGATTTCCTGAAATATGTCTTCACGCTGGGGAGGCGGTTACCATTGCCGGGTTGCCTTTCACTTGCCAAGCCGTGGGCTCTGGAGGGCCGACCACTAACAAGCGGGGCCCGCCTGCCGGGCCTTCGTCTTCGTCTTCCTCCCGCGCGCTTGCCTAGCCGAGGGAGCAGAGAGCCCCGACGACAACTGCTGGCGCTACGAGGCACCACCGGCGACGCTCTGGCAATGGATGGGCTCGGGAGACCGTGCCGCATCCACCTAGGTGCTTTACGCACGCCGAGGAGGGCCGTAGCGGCAACAGCTTGGGCGGCCGCGGAGGAGGCCGTCGGCCATCTTTGGCCACGAGCGCTCGGCGTTCTCTGGGATGAACGACGGTGATGGAGGGCCTCGAGGAGGTGGTTTGAGGGCACTGGAGTGGCTAGGGAGATAAGACAGACTCGGGATAGCCCGAATTTAGCCAGGGGCTGGCGGAGGTTCTCCGGCAATGAAGTGTTATGGAGGGCACGAGGAGGGGAGTGGGTCGGTCCAGGGGGTACACGGGAGAGAGAGAGAGAGAGCAAAGAGGATCTAGAGGGAGGTCAGGGGTGGCCTTATATGGCAAGGCCACGGCTCACCGTGGATGGCGACCAGGGCTGTGGCCTAGGCGATGCCAGGGGACTAATTGCACCCTAGGCCATGTCCTAGGCGTTCGTGGGAGTGGACCAGGTCGGGGGAGAAGAAAAGGGGGAGCGGGGCGTGCTCTAGGAGGGACCCGGGCTCGTGGGCCCACTGGCCGAGCCGGGCGGCGTCGGGCACGAGCAGCAGGGGGTGAGAGAGTGGGGAAGAGAAGGGGTCTGTGACGGCTTGTCAGGTTATGACGGATGCCGAGGCACCTCGACTGGTGTTAGGGGAGGCTCGAGGTGGTCTGGGACGCGCAGGCACAACGGTCGCCCGCCTTCCGCCAAGGGCCCAAAGGCACGCTTTGGCTGGCATCCATGGCTTTCAGACGCACTCCAAGCCCACTTGTGTCTGGAAGCTGCGGGGGGGGGGGGAGTAAACATTGGTAAAGTGGCATTGGATGCCTTGTGTGCTCTTTGGAAGAGAGTTGAGGTGGAGAGAGAGGGGAAATTCTACTGTCCAAAGAGGAAAAATGGGTCTCTGCCCCCCTTAACCATTGCTGCTTGGGCAACAAAGCACGGAGGAGGTAGAGGAGGACAAGATGAGGTTGTGGGAAAAGTTTAAGCTCATGGAGATTAGTGGAAGGGGTTGAAACATGCATCTTGAAATTCTGCCAGAAGGTGTTTCATGGTGGTTTGGGCTAGCTAATTTTCTCAACTTGCCTTGAGACTTAACAGGAGTGAGTGGCATCACAAATTAGTAGTGCCCACAAATTTTTAGATCAAATGGAGGAAGTGGCCAATGCAACTTTTGTAAACCCTAGAAATTAACAAAAATGGACTTGCTTAGATCTATCTAAGCTAAACTCTTCTCCTTGGTGCACCACTTGGTGTAGTGTCATCATTTAGAGGTTAGAGCATGTCCATAAAGTTCCAGAGCAGAAGAAGAAAGTTGACAATGTAAAGTTGTCCAAGTTTTGTTTTGTACAGAAAGGGTTTTTGGGCACTTTTGTGAACCAAAAAGATTTTGACAAAGGTGAAACTTTTCAAGATCATCACATGATGAATCTGTGAATTTCTAGAATTTTCTTGGATTTATTTTAAAATATTTCCTATAGAAATATCTCAAATTCTTGAAATGAGCAGATATTGTTTTGGAGGGTTTTGTCCAATATTTTCAACATGACCATGTGTTGAAACCCATATACATGGACAATATATGTCCACTGATCTCCCCTAAATTTTCTCAAATATTTTTGAAACATTAAAATAATTTTAACCTATTACAGACCATTTCTGGCCTGAAGAAAAAGCCTTTAAATAAAATAGAAAAATAACTTTGAAAATAAAATTTTTGTTGTTTTTGGGATTCCTATATCTAATAGGATTCAAATATAATTTTTGAAAGACTTTTCACACCCTTAATTAAGTACTTGTAGTTCAAGTCTCAATTCAGGGGATTTTGGAAAAGCTATTTTAGAAAATAGTTTTTAGCCAAAATATTTTTGTAAGAAAATACTATTCTGTCCTATACACATGGCATGATCATTGGGCAAAGTTTTGGATCAAGGAGAAGGAGTATAAGAGTTGGAGGATTTATTTGATTTTTAGAGCACTTGCAACCAACACACGAAAATCAAATCAAGTAAAGACCAAAACACTCAAAAGTTTTTCTCAAACCACATTTTATCATGATTTATTAGCTTAAGTGTTGTGGCATGAAAATCAGGGTGTGACAAGCCTGCTCCCGTTACAAGAATATCGTCCCCGAGATCCCCAAACTAGGCGTGGAAAGGAATACGGAAACTTGGATCCGGGGTAGTCTTCACGTCCTCATACCGCTTCGCTCGAGTGGTGCTCCATTAACCCTTGAAGTACTTGATGATGTGGCTTCGTATGACGCTCGCTTGATCACGGTTGTTAAGGGGTCTCTTGCACAAGTCAGGTTGGGCCGGGGGTCGATGGCTCGGTGATCGATGTCCTGGTCGTGGTCGGGCTAGTTAGGAAGTTGGAAACAATCCTGAAGTTGTGTTGTGTGGGAAAACATTTTGAACAGTGGGTAACTCAGGTGGTAACTCTAGCTGGTACCCGTATACTCTTCGTCTTGCAGTGATCTTGGAGGGGGCCGATAAATCTTGGTGTGAGCTTCCCTTTGACATGGAAATGTTTGGTTCCTTTGAGAGGAGTGACACGTCACATGGTCTTCGACGCGGAAGTTTACTTCTTGACGATGGTGGTTGGTTTAGTTCTTCCTCCTTGACATGGCGATCTTCCGATGTTCCTTCACCAGCTGAATGGTTCTTCTTCCGCCTTCGTGTAGACAAGTAGGTCACCAAATAAACATGACAACCAACTTGTCCAAGTACTCCATGAAGACTTTGTTCACGAGGTACATAAAGTAGGCTGGGGTATTGGTGGTGGTCACGGTTGTGTATTGGCCACGGTCTTCTAGACCTAGAGTCAAGGCCCATGGTCATGATCCGATCATGTTGTGGCTTGGTAGGGCTTAAGGTTTTAAAGGATTCTAGTGTGTGGGTGAATGTTTATCATCTTATCCTTAAGCACAGTTTCTGAGATGCCAATTTCTCTATCTAGTCCTTCAAACAAATCACATCATATTATCGAAAGAATCATCTCGTATAAGTCCACTCAATCACCACTCATGCTATTCATGTCCTCATGACTGCCAAGAGGAGGTCTAACTAAATCATACATGTCAACTATCCCCAAACTCATGTGTATGGCTAAACTCATGTAAAGATCCATGGGTAGAACATACAACCGCCAAACTTGAATTAAACATCACAATCCAAGTGCTCAGCCCATTCTTCCAAGGTCCAAGATAATGCATCTCTATCCTAAGGAAACACGTCGTAAGCCACTCCAAAATCTTGTTTCCTTCCTATGAATCAACTCCAACATCCCATGAACTTCCATTAATCACTACATAATCCATTAATTCAACAAATCCAATGTCTATGATTTCCACATGATCTCCTAAAGTCCCTATAATCCCCACTTGAAAGGGTTTTCCTTACTATAGTAAGCCCACCAATTCCCATTATCATGGTCAGGTAACTCCAAGGTCAGGCTTATATAGTTCCCAAAATCAACTCCGACAATTAATCTAATCTCTTAGCTTATTGTCCACCGAGAAACATGGTATCATGACGGAGATTATTATTCTAAATCCAATTTACTCCGAACCATGTATACTTACTCATAATCTATACTCCAATAGGATCACCTATTTAAATCCAAATCTCATGTCCAACGGAAATTTCCACATGTTTCCCCCAAGTCATTATCTAATATCAATTATCCCCTGGCTAAGTCAAATCCTCATACGTCCAAGAATTTCATCTTGCGATCATAATTGTCTTACAAAAATCCAATTTACAACTGGGGTAATGAAAGTTATGCTACTCTATCAACATGATCCCACCAAGTTCATCTACCAACATGGAAGCCTCATAATCCCCCAAAGTGTCTCAGATAATTCCTCAAGGTCACTAATATAAACTCATCAACTCATTTGTCCTCTATTCCTATATCCTAAAATTGGTCTTCCCTATGGCATCGTCAGTTCTGGTGCTATATTAGGATCGTAATATGCTAGTTCACTATGTCCACTAGTTCCCTAATAAACCCTGTACTAAGCAAAGGTTGTTGGGGCTCAACTGGTTCTCCTGCAATTATGTGGGTTAAGCACATGGTTAAGAATTCGAGCTGGGGTATCACTTGAACAGACTCGAAGGGTCTAGGGATGGGTTTTAGTCCTGGGGTCTCAAGGGTCTAGGGATGGGTTTCTAGTCTGGAGGGTTAAACATAACCCTACGGGGTTGCACTTGGTCGAGGAGGCGGTAGCAAAAGTCTTCATTTCCAGTTGGTTGCCGAGGTAGAATCCTTGGTGTATCTTGTCTTGCCGGTCTTTAGTTGAGGAGAGAGATGAGAGGGAAATGTAGCATAGAGGAGGGGAATGCCTAAAGGGGGTTCTATAGTGCAAGTGCAAACAAACATGTGCAAAAAGGGCCAAACAAAAGAAACAAGGTAAGGAAGGTGATATAGTCGCGTACCTGTTGCCTAGGGCAAAAGTGCGACCTATATCAAAACACAAACAAATAGAAACAAACAACACAAAACATGGTTCCATTCAACCATCGCATGCACTGAGATCGCGCATAGGTACATGACTCATCCTACCCTAGGGGTTCTCGGACTCAGTAGTCGTGCTTGCTTCGTGTCTCGTGCAGTCTTCTGGGTTTTCCTCAGGTGTCGCTACGTCTCTTGTAGTTGTTCGATGAAATGATCTTGGTTGGTCCTGAAGAATCTTCAACAAGTTCTCGCCTGACGAGTTGACGGGGTGAAGGTGATTCCTCGTAGCTGGCATTGACTCAGTCTTATGTTGTCTTCTTAATAATGACGATCCCTTTTGCCTCCTAAGGCATCAAGGGTTCCAAGTAAACAATCCTTTATGCAATGACATTAACAAGGCATAGTAGAGGTCCAACAAGCCGGTTATGTTGATGACAACATCAACACCAAGAGCGGGGGATGAAGAGAACCATTTTCCTGCTCACTATAGTGAGGCGGACCAAATGGCAAAGTTCTCATCCACCGGTGGTTTCCAACACAACAATGATAAGGACAGGGTTGCTCTACTAGCGATGTATATCATGATCTTGCATATCCTATGCCCTGATCATCGTAGGCCATGGTTGCATCATCATGGGGCAAATTCAAAGGTGTCACCATCCTCTGGGTCTTCATGTCCTCATTTATTGAGGGCATAGCTTATGTTGGCATCGTCTTGCTGTGGTGTTGCCAATCTTGTGTTCAGAAGAGGTGGGTGAGTGTCTGGCAAGGGATCTTCCTTCTAGATTATCCATGAGGATTACAAGGAATCCCGTGGTCAGGGGCATAAAGATTCTAGCGACCATTTAAAATTTTGAAGGGGAAGAGATCAATAAGGAAAGTATATCTTAGTTTTCGAAAAACTGAGAAGGGAAGATAAGTATAGATAGTTTTGAAAATTAGTGATAGTTTTGGAAATAGTTTTACCCTAACTAACGACCATGCTAACTAAGGCTTCCTACAGTCAGGATGGCTCTGATACCAGCTCTGTGGGGACCCCGACTCATAAGTTGTAATAACCGAATGCACGTGTACAGTGATCCCAGCGATCAATGCTCACTGAACACACAGAAGCTGAATAACAAGATTATTACATCCATACATACCGTCTTACACAAGTAGGACCATTATGGTCAAGTCTTGAGTATATCATCACAGCGGAAACCTTCAAGACAACTTGGACCCATGCCATCCGCCTTAACCCTACAAGCATTCTGACTGGGAAGCGTCCTAGCTCGCATGTTCGTCACCAAGGTACTCTTCATTTTATCCTGTTCTTTCATGCCTGGCCAATAAGATAACCAGTGGCAAGCCAATGAGTACTTTGAATGTACTCGCAAGTAACCCAAGAGTGATGACAGAATAATTATGCAAGGCTCTACTACTAAATTGGCATTTTTGCGGAAAGCTAGTTTTGCTCATGCAAGTAGGATCAACATTTATCAAGGACATGAATGCGTCTGCAACAAGTATCAGGAGGTTACAGACATCAACATCGAAAAAGAGTTGTGAACTACTCATGCTCAAGCTCATCGTGACTTTCTCACGAATCACATTCAACATATTTACCAAACCGTGTTGTTTGTCAGAAACATATGGACATAGTCTAAGCAGCACCACCCAACGGTCCTTGACCGTGGACACGGCTATTCGAATAGCTTGACACTCTGCAGAGGTTGCACACTTTACCCACAAGATCCGGGAAGCTCTCGTGTCATCCACGACCCACTGTACCTCAAGTACCCGGGGTAAGCACCCGATCACTACCTTTCCAGTCGTGACTAACATAGAGTCCACTCGATTGGCAACAGCCCCCATCCCACAGTCATGTTTTAGTTTAGTGGAGCCACGCTCCCATATCTATCACATAACGTGAGCACGGGGGTACCAACAGTGAGTCCGGTGCCCTGTGAAAACAATCATGGCCGCCTATCCAAGCACGACCCCGTCCCGAGAGTGACCACGCCAGTCCTGTCACTAGTAATGCGGGCATCCATACTAGCACGAACTAGGTAATCAATAATGCCCCGTCCCATAAGGGGTAGTGTGGTTGCACATGTTTGGTTGGGACGGTAGACAATCTTAAATCTAATCCATCTCTTTAAACAACACCTTCATCAAGCCACAGTACACTACTTCTCCACCAAGCAGTGACCTAGTTCATCATCATCTCCCAAGGGCACCCACTTGGGCTATTAGCATGTATGTCAAACCACACTTGTTTTTTCCATGCATAACCCTAAACCATCAACACAACTCTAAACAAGGATAGAGTAAGTATCGACGGGGTATGCAACAGAGGCAAGCCTAGCAAGGTTGCCATTCAAGAAATCATGCATTCAACAATAACGGAAAGAAATGCTATTATGATAAAAAGGGTTCATCATGGTCAAAGAGCTGCTTGCCTGGTTCATCAGGGTCTTCAAATCTTCTGGTCCATCTCCGAGTATTTCGTCTACTTCATCAACTAACGTCGGAAACAATCATAGTAAGCAACACAATAAGGCAGAAAATAAAAGTGCTCTAAAATATTAATTTGATTTTTCTAGGACATCTCTGGTTATATGAAAAAGAACCAGAGTGGTTTCATTGCAATTGGGTCAGTGGATATTTTTGAACATTTCTATATGATGAAATCAAGAGATTTATGGATTTGCATGAAGTGTACAGAAAATTTATTTTCAGAAATGAGAAGACGAACCCATTTAACAAAGGATGAATTTAGAAGCATCTAGGATTTGGTTTCACTAGATTTGGAGTTCAAATGATTTTCCTATGAATTTGCAAAGTTTGGTAATATATGGAGAAATGGAACAATATTTCTTGTGGCATATAAAGTATTGGGAAAAATGTTCAGAAACTAAGTTTTGAACTTATAAGTATCTAAGAATTTCAATCATGGAATTTGGATCAAATTTGAGCTCTCTGTGATTTTCTAAAGTTTATCACAGAAATGGAAAAAATGGGATTCGATAATTATTTGTGAAGAAAGAGTATCTGGAAAAATGTGCAAGTTGCACCATGTGATAGAGAATGAATTTATGAACTAGTAGAAATTTGAATCATCAAGTTTTGAGTTAATTCGAATTGTTTATGGATTTTTGAAGTTCACTGAAAAAGATAAAGACAAAGGTTTCACCGCAATTGGCCGGATCTAGGCAGCAGCAGCGCGCGCTGAGCGAGGTTTAGTGGAAGGGCGCCACTAGGTCGGCCAAGTTGCTCGGCGACGCGCGTGAGGCCACGTCGAGGCGGCATTCACGAAATATGTCTTCGCGTCGGGAGGCGGTTACCATCAAAGCCGTCTCCACTTGCTGCGTGGCTCGGAGGCTGGTCCACTAACGAAGCGGGCCCGCTGCTGGCCGCCGTCTTCGTCTTCTGCCGGCGTGCTCGCCTGGCCGAGGGAGCGAAGAGCCACGACGATGACCGCCGGTGCACGGGCACCTCCGGTGACGCCTCGGCTATGGATAAGCTCAGAGGCTACGCCCATCCACCTAGGTGCTTTACGCACGCCGAGGAGGGGCCGTGGCGGCGACGACTTGACGGCTCCTGGAGGAGGCCATCGACCATCTTTGGCCACGATCGCTCGGTGTTCCCGGGGATGAACAACGGCGATGGAGGGCCTCGAGGTGGTCGTTTGAGGGCACT